>VXBI01008526.1:0-14597 GCA_013397375.1 Toxostoma redivivum
AGGATTTCAGGAAGGAAGGATTCGAGAAGAATTCCAGGATTCCGGGAAGGATTCCAGGAAGGATTCAAGGAAGGAAGGAAGGATTCCAGGAAGGAAGGTAGGATTCCAGGAAGGAAGGATTCCCAGAATGAAGGATTCCAGGAAGGGAGGAAGAATTCCAGGAAGGGAGGAAGGATTTCAGAAGAGAAGAATGGTTTCCAGGAAGGAAGGAAGGATTCCAGGAAGGAATGAAGGAAGGATTTCAGGAAGGAAGGATTCCAGGAATCCAGGAAAGATTCCAGGAAAGATTCCCGGGAGGAATGAAGGAAGGATTTCAGGAAGGAAGGATTCCAGGAAGGAATGAAGGAAGGATGTCAGGAAGGAAGGATTCCAGGAAGGAATGAAGGAAGGATTTCAGGAAGGAAGGATTCCGGGAAGGAATGATTGCAGGAAGGAAGGAAGGAATCCAGAAAGGAAGGAAAGAATGCAGAAAAGAAGGAAGAATTCCAGAAAGGAAGGAAGGATTCGTGGAAGGAAGGAAAGATTTCAAGAAGGAAGGATTCCAGGAAAGAAGGAAGGATTCCAGGAAGGAAGGATTCTTGGATTTCAGGAAGAATTCCAGGAAGCAAGGAAACAAGGATTCCAGGAGGGAAGGAACGATTCCAGGAGGGAAGGAACGATTCCAGGAAGGAAGGAACGATTCCAGGAATGAAGGATTCCCAGAATGAAGGATTCCAGGAATGATTCCAGGAAGGAAGGATTGTAGGAAGGAAAGTAAGAAGGATTCCAGGATTCAAGGAAGGCAGGAGTCTAGAAAGGAAGGAAAGAGTGATTCCAGAAAGGATTCCCGGAAGAAAGGATTCCAGGAAGGAAGGAAGGATTCCAGGAAGGATTCCAAGAAGGAAGGAAGGATTCCAGGAAGGAAGGATTCCAGGAAGGAAGGATTCTCGGATTCCAGGAAGAATTCCGGGAAACAAAGAAGGAAGGAATCCAGGAGGGAACGATTCCAGGAAGGAAGGATTCCAGGAAGGAAGGAAGGATGCCAGGAAGGAAGGATTCCAGGAAGGAAGGAAGGATGCCAGGAAGGAAGGATTCCAGGAAGGAAGGAAGGATGCCAGGAAGGAAGGATTCCAGGAAGGAAGGAAGGATGCCAGGAAGGAAGGATTCCAGGAAGGAAGGATTCAAGGAAGGATTCCAGGAAAGAAGGAAGGATTCTGGGGAGGATTTCAGTAAGGAAGGATTCCACAAAGGATGGGTTCCAGGAAGGAAGGATTCCAGGAAAGACAAAAGCATTCCAGGAAGGAAGGACTCCAGGAAGGAAGGAAGGATTCCAGGAAGGAAGTATTCCAGGAATGAAGCATTCCANAAACGTAGGATTCCGGGAAGGAAGGAAGGATTCCAGGAAGGGAGGAAGGATGGACGGAAGGAGGGAAAGATTTCAGGAAGGAAAGATTCCGGGAAGGATTCAAGGAAGGAAGGAAGGATTCCAAGAAGAAACGTAGGATTCCGGGAAGGAAGGAAGGATTCCAGGAAGGGAGGAAGGATTTCAGAAAGGAAGGAACGATTCCAGGAAGAAAGGATTCCCAGCATGAAGGATTCCAGGAAGGATTCTAGGAAGGAAACAAAGAAGGATACCAGGATTCAAGGAAGGCAGGATTCTAGAAAGGAAAGAAGGAGTGATTCCAGAAAGGATTCCAGGAAGGAAGGAAGGATTCCAGGGAGGATTCCAAGAAGGAAGGAAGGATTCCAGGAAGGAAGGATTCCAGAAGGAAGAAAGGAAGGATTTCAGGATAGAAGGAGTCCAGGAAGGATTCCAGGGAGGATTCCAAGAAGGAAGGAAGGATTCCAGGAAGGAAGGAAGGATTCCAGGGAGGATTCCAAGAAAGAAGGAAGGATTAAAGGAACGATTCCAGGAAGGATTCGGGGGAGTACTCCAGGAAGGAAGGATTTCAGGAAGGAAGGATTCCAGAAAGGAAGGAAGGAATGATTCCAGAAAGTGTTGCAGTGTGTTATTTTANCCAGGAAGGAAGGATTTCAGGAAGGAAGGATTCCACAAAGGATGGGTTCCAGGAAGGAAGGATTCCAGGATTCCAGGAAGGATACCCGGAAGGAAGGAAGGATTCCAGGAAGGGAAGAAGGATTTCAGAAAGGAAGGACTAATTCCAGGAAGGAAGGATAGAATCCAGGAAGGAAGGAGGGTTTCCAGGAAGGATTCCAGGAAGGTTTCCAGGAAGGAAGGGTTCCAGGTAGGAAGGACTCCAGGACGAAAGGAAGGATTTCAGGAAGGAAGGATTCCAGGAAGGAAAGAAGGATTCCAGGAAGGATTGCAGGAAGGATTCCAGGAAGGATTGCAGGAAGGGAGGATTCCAGGAAGGACGAAGGATTCCAGGAAGAAGGATTCCACAAAGAGAGGATTCCAGGAAGCAAGGAAGGATGGATTTCAGGAAGGCAGGATTTAAGGAAGGAAGGATTCCAGGATTCCAAGAAGGATTCCAAGAAGGATTGGGGGAAGGAAGGATTCCAGGAAGGAAGGAAGGAAGGAAGGTTTCCCGAAAGTATTTCAGGGAGGATTCCAGGAAGGATGGAATGAAGGATTCCATGAAGGAAAGAAGGATTCCAGGAAGGAAGGATTTCTGGAAGGAAGGAAGAAAGGAAGGAAGGACGGATTCCAGGAAGGAAGGATTCCAAGAAGGAAGGTAGGATTCCACAAGGAAGGAAGAAGGATTCCAGGAAGGGAGGTTTCCAGGATGGAAGGATGGAGGGAAGGAAGGAAAATTAGAAAGAAGAACTACACAGTGAATTTAAGTAATAAATTTGTTTACTGCAACAATGAGAATAGGAGATACTCATGCAACAGCTTCACAGGGGTGCAGTGTTTGGAAAGGGGGAGTGAAGAGAATGTGCAAAAATTGTATTTGGGAAAAAAAATTTTCTTAATTCCCGTTAGAAAGCCAGAAATGAGTCTCTTTATCTTCACGTGTTCTTGGTTTTGAAAGGGGACAAAGGTCAAAGCTTCTTTATTTTAAATAAACTAGTCACAACTTCTGAAGTGTTACATGATAGGGTTCAAGAATTCTAATGAAACTGGTATTTTCTTGATACTTTCCTGGGTTGCAGCACCTCAGGATTTTTATGGTCATGTAAGCCCAGGGAGTTTTATAAACAAAGGCAAGACAGAGCCTGACTTTGCTCATGATCTTCATAGTCTGGTACTCTTGTGTCAGTCATATGGGCAGAGTGACGGGTAAATTTGCCACCACTTACACACTTTCCCAAACTGCAGCTGCACACACAGCCCTCCACCACTATGCTCAGAAACATGAATTGGAGTTATTACCCTGGGTCCAGTCTGACACTTTCTACCTCTTTCCAAAATGGTTCTGATGGACTAAAGTTTCATAGAAAACAAAGTGCTAGAGACACTCCAAGTGACAGCAGAAATTAAAAATGCCCTTGCAAAAAAGCAGCATGAATGCTGCAGCCAAAAAAACCTCCCAATCAACCCAACCCAAAAAGAGCAACACAGGTTTTAACAAGGCTTTTGGTATAAGTGGATTTGCTGAGATCCAGGGTTTACTAGAATCCTCACAACCATGTCTACTGGGAGTTTATTGTGTTTACCAGATTCTACACCGAAGGTACTCTGCTTCACCCAATTCTAACTGCACACCAAAAAATGCTTGCAGGGGGAATGCGATAATAGCAAAGAAACTACATGGCTGAATTTCAGGGCCTGCAGCACTGCCTTGCAATGGAAGGCCTAATGGTAAAGGAGTGTCTTCAGGCTCTGCAAACAGAAAAGGAAATAAAATGTCCTGTATAAGATCAGAAGTCAAAAGAACATCCTACAAGCAGGACAAGAGAGGAAAACTCCACTGAAAATAGATGGAACAGTGTTCTCTTTTCCTGTTGTTCAAATTATGCTTTTATAGAGACATAGAACGGTTTGGATTTGAAAGGACTTTTAAGATCATGTAGTTCCAACCTTCCAGCCATGGGCAGGGACAGCTTCCTGACCAAGAGCAGGTTGCTCAAAGCCCCATTCTGCCCTGTCCTTGAATACTTTTAGAGATGGGGCAGCCACAACATATCTGGGCTACCTGTGCCAGTGCATCACCACTCTCACAGTAAAGAATTCCTTCCTGTTTTCAAATCTAAACCTGCCCTCTTTCAGTTTTAAACCATTATCCTCTTTTCTATCATTAGATAGCCTAGTAATAAGAATGTGTGTGGTGCTTTCATACATGTTTTCATATCAGGCTTGTGTGGACAGCAATCTCTTACTAGTTAAACTCACATGTCCTGTTATTCTGCACAAATGCAAGATTTTTATCTTTGTCTCAACTCATAGCACTTCTCCGTTCTTCCTTAGAGCCTTTACTGACATTCTCCTGGCAACATCTCTCTTCCAGACTGAAAATTCCTCTCAATTTTGTTTGCTGATTCATGGTGTCACTTATGCTTAAATGTGAGATATCAAGCTGTATCTGTTATATATTGCTCCTTTTCTTTTGCTTGACTACATTCTAAGCTTTATTAGATAATATTCTCAAGCCTATATAGAATAATTTCCATCTAAAAGTTGTTTCCTACATAGCTTCTGTAATTACTTCAGTATTAGACTAAATGCTCTTTAGGAGACTCATTTCTACTTCTGGTGTTCATAATATATCTGCTGTAAAAAGCCATCTGTTCCCAGACCACTAGAAACAGCAATGGAAGAGCACACTTATACAATTATGGGGAGATATGTATCACCAGCCACAAAATTGAAAGGCAGTTATGGTAATGAAATTGTGAACTTTCAAAATGACCAGCTTCATTATTCTTTGTGGCATCAATTTCCAAACTGGGACAATTATTCAGTTTACAATAAAATGAAACAAAAGTTTACTGACTCACTGGACACTAGGTGTTTCACAGCTAGCGTCATGCTTGCTGTTTGAAGTAGCACTTGAAATGTCACAGTATGCAGAAGCACCCCAAGAGCCTGCATTTCCTAGTTTGACTTTGCTTCAACTTTCTGCTCTCTATTGTGCCCACTCCTTTCTCTCTAGCCCTGAATAAGTCTGTCGTTCATTCAAAATGGACCCATAATCAGAGGTAACAATTCCTTTCCAGTTTATTTCACTTACTCCTTTACTTTTCTACCTGCCCATGCCTGCCCTACAATTTTATGTCCGAGAGAAACCACCCTGTTTTGACTGTTATGATACTGAGACATCTGAATTCCTGAAATTGCGCTGACCACACAACTGTCATAAAAATGAAGTCATTTAACAGAGCAGAGTTAGGGTTCTCAAGCTGAACCCTATAAAAAAAACTATGCCTATAACTTGGCAGAAGCCAGGAAGACTAAACAAAAAACCAAAACAAAAAAACCATGATAGTTTCAACCTCCTTCTTGAGTATGGCACAGGCAAATCAATCCTCCAGCTGTTCATTGTTTGGTTCAGTTTTCTAACACACCAAAGAAATTCTTGATCAGAAACGACCCATCAGTAAATTCTGTTTTGTGTTGTTCTTTATTGTGCTCAGCGAAACAGATTGAAATATTGCTTGCTTATCTTGAAACACTTTATGATTGTCTTCAAATAAATTGATGTTCACAAAGGGTCACTAAGTCATGTTATCCTGCTTATCCACCTGTTGGAAAGAAAAATGAGCAAAATGAGAAAATGTTCAGACTTATGACAGCTTTTCCAGAACTTGAATTAATCTACAGTTCTTCTCTTTTATTTTTGTATCTCTGCAGAAGGAGAGAAATTAGTTGTAAAATACTAGTTTGCTTTTCCCCTCAATCTGAAAAACAATGCATTTATAACAGGTTCAGTAGAGCTTCAGATATGTCATTGATCCACGCAAATTTCTAAACCTTTAGAAAGTTTCTTTCTTATTGAAAAGTCATCAGATTAAGACCTAAGTTGAAGAAGGATGTTCCTGTGAGTTAAAGTGTTGGAATGGAAATCTAAGACTCACTCACTCCTAGAACTGCTATAGACTTATTTTGTGATTTTGGTTGTGATCCAGCAATGCACTTAAATTGGTATTTAATTCAAAACCCTGGAGTGGTCCCATGAAAGTTAAGCACAGAGTTTAGTCTATTAAACAGGAGAGTTAGTCTGTCTGAACTAATTTCTCTAGCTATGTGTTAGTACTTCTATTCTCGCATGGTTTATTTTTACAGAAAGCCTTCTGGTGCAAAAAAATGTATCTTCTGATCTGTGCAACACCAAGACCAACTGATGTCAGCTGGAGTCTGTAAAAATCATTCTGCTGCAAAGCAGTGATAGGCAATGAATTATCTTCTCATCCTCTGGAATTGAGTTACTGTTATGAAAATACTATTTTCACAGGGGCTTAATGGAGAGGGGGTAAGGGATATTTTCCAGCTTCACATCACTCACATCCTTCTGGTTTAAGGATCCCTCCCTTTCTGGCTGCAGTCCCACCTTCTCTTGCTGCTGGCTGGGAGAACAGTCAAGCTGCTCCTTCAGCAGCTAGCAGTAATTGCTGTGATACAAGTAGGCAGGCAGACTAATGTACCTGCACTAAAGCCTGCAGTTTGGGAATTAAATTGAATGAATCTGCAATATTTTGTCTTATTTGTTAATGTTTTACAATTTCTTTTGATAAATCTCCTTTTTCTTTTATGCTGTGCTGTAAGGGAGCTCCCAAAGCCTCATTTATTTGATGAGGTCTATACATTCTTCACACAATGGATTGTAAAGTTTCTGTACTTGTCCAAATTCAGTTAGAAATTTTGTTCACAGAGTGAGAAAAAGTGCTCACAAGTAAGAAGGATAATTTCTACAGTAGCGCTGGGATTATGTAAGCAATACAAATCGCCAATATTTTACTTTAATTTAAAGCTTAATTGAATCCTCATAGATCCTTTGAATGCATTTTGGCTACATATATGACATGGCTACATAGTACATTGCATAAGGGACAATATAAGTATCTTTTTCTCCTTCTTAGAATTCTTTACTTGTTCAAAACCACAGAGGAAAATCCATTTTGTGCTTCTGTCAGACAGCCTACCTCAAATTTCTGAGACAGGCCTGAGGTCTCTAAGACCCATAATCTCTCTCTTGCTGTGCTCATTCATCAAAGAGCCCATGATCTAGCTTCTGCATTTGGATGACATGCAGGAGATTGCCAACTGTCTTGGAAATGTAAAACAAACACTTTTTCTACATATGTAAATGGCATTGTTTACTGACTGCTTACTCAGGTTGGATATAATTGGGGCCGCTTGGGAAACAGCTCAGTACCTGTCAATACCTGACCTTTAATATATTCAGTATAATCAGTGTTACATGATGTTTAACAAGCTGGCCTTTTCATGTGGATGCAGCTGTTGTTGCCATGCAAGAGGGAATGAAAATCCTGTTCTTCCTTACAAACTTTATTTAATGATTTTTAATTTCATCTGCGATATTGAAGTAACTCAGAACAAAATAAATCCTACCACTGAAAATTTAGTTTTTGAGTAACAATCTTTGGAAAAATGGAAAACTGGTTTCATGTGAAAGGCAGGGGGGGAAAAAAAAACTCTGAAGCAGCAAAGTCAAAAAGGGCCAGGAAGACAAACAGTATAACTAAGAGTATCTTCATGTATTATGATATATGGCAAATGTAAATTAAGCCACCTTCAGGATGTCACAAGCAAAATTTTCAACAGTGGTTCTGATGACTGAGAGGCTCTTGAAGAATCTCTCATCAGCAGACCATAAAGACTAAAGCACAAGCTATCACTAACGTGCAGATGTTATCAGGATGTGACTTCAGCCCAGATACGGCTCCCAATGGGGAGACAAAACTGCAGATGTTTAATGGATTATCTTGGAAACTAATTGCAAACTATTCTATTTTAATTATTTAAATTTTTCACAAAAGAGATATTCTATGTCTTCAGCCTCTACTGCCAATGGGTAAGTTAACAGCTCCTGTAAATAAAAGCAAACAACTTTTTCACTGAGCTAATTAAAGCTGTTAATATTTTTGAGGAGACTGATAGATAAATGTTTCCATTTCAAATTACTCTTTGAAACAAACAAACAAATAAACAAAAAGTCCAGACATACCATCTTCAAAGAATGAAATAAATAACATTATTCTAGTTTAACTGAAGATAACAAGAAATCAGAACCTGCTCATACAATGGTGACTTTTTACCATAAAAAAAAAAAAAAAGAAATACAGAAAAACAAAGTGACAAAATGAGTTTAGAAGATAAAACTTAAGGCCAATAATTTTAAGTCAACATTTCTTACAAAGTACAAAAGACAGTAAGAAACCAATTCTACAAACTTTAGTCCTTGAAGCCATGTTTATCTACTGAGCATGATTTCTATGGATGGCTCTTTCCATGGTTTTCACCAGCCTCAAAAAGTTCTGGGAATGGGGGAGTACGGAAAATCATTGTGGGAGAATTGTGAGCAGGCAATATTATTAGACCTCAAGTTCTCTACAGCAAATATAAATATCCACATTCTTTTGGTGAGTTTTCACTTCCACAGATTGTACTTGCCATGTTTTAAAAAGCTGAAAGTCAAATGCTTTAGTAACATTCCTTGAAGATAGGGCAAATTTTTGAATAAACTAAAAAAAATTAGTTTTTTTATAAACCAGAAAAAAAACAAACCCCAAACTAACCTAAATTAAATTTAAATTAACTAAGTAAAAAATTGAAATAAAATTAGACAATAAGTTAAAATATCTTTGGTGTTACTCCCTCACCAAGTGGCTTTCAATACTCAATCAATTGTTATTTTCTGTTCGGAGTGTAAAGAGTTGTGGTTGAAATAGGTCAGTTTGCTAGTGCCCTCTTCTGCTTTACACTGGTCTCTGCTGCCCTCTCCTAACCTCTGCTCTCCCTCCAGCAGTTTCTGTTCTTCTACTCAGTGATCCAGCAGGACCTTGGCCCCCTCAGGTCCCTCATGACAAACAAGCAGGCATCTACTACATTACATGGCCTGAAGGTGACTGCACAGGGAGAGGGGGGGAGAGAAGGGGCGGGAGTGCGGGGGAAGGACAGCAGGAGAGAGAGTCCTTGGAAAGCCAGGATGGCATCCCTGAGCAAAAATACATCAATCACACCAGTCCAGCTATCTCAATTAACCCTTAGTTAAGCTGGGACCTCCTGGAGAAACTGAAAAGAATTTGAGGGAATAAGAGATGCTATCTGCCACAAGGATTACCATTCTACATGTGGATCAAAGACAATTCCATATTTTACCCTAGTGATTAGCTGTAATTAAATAAAGTAAGTCTGTTTAAACTTCATTAGCAGCAAGACATTTGCTACAGCAGAGTGGGCACAAATCATCCATTCTTAATTAAAAGATAATCCACAGGATGGCCATAATCTTGTTCTAAAAGTACACTTTCCCCCTGAAAGATTTCTTCATCAAATAAGGATAAATAACAGTTTCTATCTGTTTAAGCTATGAAGGAATGGATGCTCCTTCCCATTTGCTTGAATGAGTGCTGAGTGTGCCTGATAACATCACTTTGGCATGCTGTTATCTAAAATGGTAGAATACCTCACTTCAGCAAAGTCTGACATAAATCTTAGAAAACAAAGAAATTGCATATGTATGAGCTGAAATAGATATGACAGTGTTGGCACATTAATATTCCTGTCACTGGGGGGTTTCAAACTTTTAAGGAGAAAATATCAATGAATTCAGGCTGTAGCTGGTGGAAGAGGACAATGTACTACAGGACAATTATTAATTACATACACCAAAACATATTAAAAAACATACAAAACAGCCCAAAACATATCATGGTACAAAGCAGTGCTCGAGATCCCTCTGAGTCCTACTGCAGTGTCATTGCAGGAGGATCAGTCCTAATCAGCAGAAAAAGGACATTTCACTTTCTACTTCTATAATAGTGGTGGTGGTGCATGGGCAACATATGCTTTCAATTATCACATAACAACCCTCATTAACAGTAACTGCAGTGTCCAACTGAACAGTTCTTTGCCCAGTTGCATATGGTCTGGAATTGATTATTATATAGGATATGAGAATGAAGATATTCAGTTGGGATTTTTTATTATTTGATGCTAGAGCATGTAGAAGTAGATGTTAAGAGAAAAAGCAATATATCAGTGTCTTCAGAGCAACAGCAAAGCTGAAAATTTCCTATTTTATTCTGAAGAGGAGGGAAAAAATGTGCAAAATCTTTTTATTTATGATCTTTTGGGTAGTATATACACTGCTTACTCAGCTCTGCCCCTTGTGATAGGAATACCTGGACAAAATGCAGGAATTAGAGATCACAGACTACATTGTAAGATCTGTGGGGCAGAGATTGTTACCTCAATGAGGTACCTTGATGTCTTTTGATCCTTAAAAGTAAGTGAGGAACATGAAAACCACTTAATTAGCAGAAGAAAATTCATGCTAGAATCAAACCCAGGATCCATACTTATGATTGAATCTGCATATGAATTCTACAAGTAGCCTTTTAAATTTTTCATTTAATTTTTTTTGTGGAAAGACTTGCTGGCAGTGACTATACAGCATGTACTAGTCCAGTGACATGCTGACCTTCAGGGATAGGATAGAAGGGCTGCTTAAAAGCTTTTAGAGCTTTTACTTTTTAACACTCTAGCTGTTTCTATTTCTTTTTCTTTCTTTTCACCTTTATTTTTCTCCCCCCAGCTCTGCCCCATTTTGCATCAATGACAGGCTGTTTTGCACCCCTGACACCTAACATTCAATAACCTCTCAGCAGTTGTGGACAAAGGCCTAAGAAAATTCCTCTTTCACAAACAGGCATGAAACTCCATATAGCTCCATGTAAAAGCATCTCAAACACACTTCATGACAAGTCAGCTCTTTTAGGCTACTACAAGAGAGCATTAGTTATCTCTAACTATTTTTAAGTATTACTAATAAAATCCTGGAGAGGTGCTTAGGTCAGTGCTTTCAAACAACAACAAATATGTCTGTGCTTTGGTTTTGATTTAACTCTTTTATTACACTATTGCTATTTGTCATTTCCTGCATGTGTCAGCACTGCATCTGAATCCCAAAAACATCACGGATACACCATGCAAAAAAGAGAGAATTTTGTATCTTGCCATGTAAGTAACATCCCTTTGAAAAGAAAAGAAAAAATTGCACGTTGATATATTATCTGGCAACTGCAAAGTATTACACTTGCCATGGTCTTACACCAGTGCAGTGGAATTTGACAGCAGCCTCAGTATTATCAAATCCCACCTGTACCTCCAGTTAGTTCCAAATTCCTTTGCGCCTCTAGAATCTGATTTTGAAATCATGTTAATTAATGTCTGAAATTGTGGAGTGATTTCTGTATATCAATGGACCAGTTCAGTTTTTGCCTCTTTCTTTTACCTGTAGCAGCATTTTATGTCCCCAAGCAACAAGGCACTTAAGCAAGAAATAATTTTAAGTGCATTTATAAATCCATCAAAGTCAGCAGGACTACCATTTGGATTTAGCATCATGTATGCCTTGCCAAACAGGGCTTTAGATATTAATCCATGCAAGGAGAGGGCACACATTGTAACTTTGAGAATTAAAATGTCTTGGGAGTAACGTATTTTTCCTAATTACTTCAGTGCTCCTCTCTGGAGGAGTTACAGTAACAGCAAATTCTTGTGAAACTTTAGGAGTTATTCATAAACCCAAAGGGTTTTAAAACAGAACAGCTGAAACTCACTACTCTTTACCACCATAAAAAGACAGATCAGAAAAAACTTTCAAAGCCATAGTTTTCTTTTTGACCAAAAATCAAGCCATTGTTTATCAAAGAATTAATTCTACACTAACTAGACAAAACACCCTTGGAATGGACCAATTGATATTTGGTGAGCAAAGAGAATAAAGTCACTGGACTCTTTAAAATGTAGTCTTTTATGTCTGCTCATTGCAGAAAATAATGAACTACTGTCACATCTTCATCTTTCTAGTGCATTTTTAGGATAGTTTATATGAGTCTAAAATACCTGAAATACTTTAGTTGCTACTGGAGAATATCTTGTAAGAAAAAAAAAAGACATTTCAACAATTACTTTCACAATTTCGTTGAATGGACTTTATAGTATTATTAAACACGAAGAGAAATGCAGCATCTGTTCAAAGAAATAGCAATATGCTAGCAAATATTTGCATGATGTAAAAGTTACCTGGTCAATATCAATGAGATGAAAAGTAAATTAATCCATAGATATGGTTTTTAGTACAGTATGAAGATTCCATAAATCCTCTGATAAAGGCAAAGTAAAAATTTTGGCTTACAAAGTGAACTACAGATAAGATTACATCTACTTCTATCATAGATATTTTGTCTGAAGGTTTTGCAGCTATAGAAATGACATTCATGTATCCTGTTTAAATAGAGGTATGAGTAGCACAGACCTTAGGTTCATGTATATGCTTTGGATTTCATTCTAATAAGTAATTAGTACTTTTTACACTTTTGATTTGTATCACAGGGTTTATTATGTTTTAAGTAATAGAGATTATGAGAGGTTAAAAATTACAGAAACTCCAATGGCTGGAATTCCTCGCCATTGGTGTTCATGTATTTTTGTGTCAGAAAATACTACTGTTTCTATTTCTAAGTACATTTTAAGATATAGTACTTAAAATTAATTTGAAAACGTTGGAGTAGTAGCTGCTTTAATTTTCATAAGCTTATGTGATTATGTTGTTTATTTTAATTGATCAGTAAGGCCTAGATCTTACTGAGTAAATAAATCTGCTGGCTCTCTGTAAAATATTACTGAAATCAATTGCATATGTGAAGAACCTTATCTGTGTGAATCACACTGTGAAACGAGGCAAGACATGAACAATTTTCTCAATCTGATATTATTAAACAAATAAAAAACATGAATAAATTTTTATAGATTTTGCAATTATGTTTTTATCTTGTAAATAGATGATTAATCCCAAATGCTTAAAAAAGCATATATGTAGTCAAGAGACACACAAAAAGAAATGATAGTGTATGGACATTCACTTAAGGGCTGGACCCGAGGACCCTTGTGGGTCCCTNGCAATTAAAGCTAATAATGATAACATATGAAAGAGATGTTGAATGTGTTCACCCAAATAGAATTTGTCTGCACTTCAAGACAGTTTCTTTAAGAAAAATTTCTGTCTAACTTAAAATAGCCTTGAAAGATAACTTGTCTGGATGAACCTTTCCTGACAATCTTAAATTCTGATTTGAAATATAATTTTTCTCTTTTTAAAATTGTTATATTGCAATGTCTTCTTGCTTTTAGTACACAGTTCAGAATGTTTCAGCTACCATCAAGGCTACCATGATTCCTTATTATAAAAACACTGCATATATAAAAATGTAATATGCCATGTAAAGTCATAAGTAAATATCCAGGCAAAAGAAGTTTGTCATTCCAGCATATGGGTGGTGTTTACCAGTTTACTAAATGCAGTCAAATTGTCTTGGATAATAACAAGTCTTCTGCTAATTTAAGTTAACTCCTGTTCCCATACAGAATAAACAGCAAGAGAGATCTGGGTGTGTATGCTTCTTTGTGCTTGCAATTCTATTTATTTACAATTCAAAGATCCTTAATAGCAGTTTTTCTGTTAGCAGAAAATAGCAGTTCCTGTAGTCTGGAGAGTGAAAACGGAGGCCTTTCCTAGAGGAATTCACACAACTACAGATAAACTGCCTCCAACTTTGGGCCTTATAATGATAACACTAAGAAATAAAATTTACAATTCTATTAAAAAACAAGAAAACATGGATTTGACCGTTACTGGATATTACAATCTCTCTCTGTGCATTTAAGGATTTCTGTTTCTCTTGTAATGGAGAGGACTTCACTCTCTTCCTCTGTGATGTGATCTGTACATCACGAATATTAACCCTTTTTTCATTCAGAGGTAGTCGAATCTATGCATGTCTATCTGATCTCTGAGAAATGACTATGAGGTGAGCTTTGAGAGCTACAGGTTCTACAGATCTAAATAATCTGGAGACACACAACATTTGTTTGATTTTCCCATCTTTACTGATTAGTCTGATATTCCTTCTACCCACCTGCCTTGTCCTCTCTTAGGAAAAGTGGGTCTTGTGGGCTTACCAGGGTGGAGCACAAATACTCATCCCTAAAGTCATACCAGTCAACTTCAGGTCCTTCTGCCTGTTTTAATCAGGAGTAACATCAGGCATCGCAGATCTACAGAAATTGACTTGACCATGGTTTAGGTGTCAGTGTATGGGAACAAATATACTCCTTACCAAGTCACTTAATAATTCAGATGCATAGCAATTCAGGGTGACCACATAGCCTCTCACAAAGCAGTCAACATGTGGTGGGTTTAGTGTTGGCTAAATTTTTAGTGTACTTATTAGAATTATTTCCTTATTATTTGTTGTGAGATAGGATTAGGAGGAAGGTAAAATAGGCTTAAATTTTGAAGGGTATAAAGAAAAACTTTATTAGGAGAAATATAAGAAAAAAAAAAAAATAATTACAATAAAACTTTTAAACACTTTTTCCCCCCACAACTTCTTCTTTTTTTAAACATTGATAATATATAGACATAAATTAGTTAGTTTATTATTTCTAAAAATAGTCTTTTATTAAT
>VXBI01008528.1:677-44103 GCA_013397375.1 Toxostoma redivivum
ATGTAGTAAAGTTGTCCAGCTGTACCTGTGCTTTCAATATAGTCTCTTTTAGGAATTGGTAGGTCTTTTTTTTTTCCATTTAGAAACAATTCCCAATGGTCATTACTTCTCAATGCATTGAGTTGGTTGAAATTTACATTTTGGGCCCATTCTCATGAGTATGTAATTTTCTTTCCTTCTTTCTTTTAGAAAATTTATTTCACTTGTTTGTAAATGATTCTCTCTAATTTGTTTTCTGTATGCAAAGTCTGAAATAATTCTCACTGTTTATGTGAATCAAATTCAGTCCAGTCAAACCCCTATTTGTATGCTTCTGTTTCCTTCCAAAAAGACTCTTTGACTATTCTACCATCAATAATCTCTTTCTTCCAGGTATTTTAATAGTGGGCATCTAAGTCCTTGTGACATTCCTTCCCAGATAATGAGATCTGATTACTCCCTTGGTTCAGGAACACAGCAATGTAAAAGATACAGGTAATATTCAGAAGTGAAACAACTATGTAGACAGCAATTGTTTCTTTAATGTATATATGCTAGGTCAATGAATATCTAAGCATATATGTATACATATATTTATTAAATGTTTGGAAACTAAACAGGAGCAAAGACTATTCAGTATGGAATAATATCTAGTGTTCTGGTTTGGAGGCCAGTGGACTGGAGTTTAGTGCCATTTTTATTTTACACCATCCACTCATCATTAAGGCAGGGGTGTCAGTAGGAATATCTTGGTACCCCATTGTGAAGCAGACTTTTTTCCCAGTTCTCGCTAGTTGAAGGGTGTTGGCATAACATCTGCAGACCCATCCTCTCCACCCTGTCCTGTTTTTTCTCTCCCTGCCCCTTCTCTGTGGTGCTGAGGTGAGGTGGTGAGGTGCCTCATGGTGCTGCAGGGGCAGTGGAAGGTGTGTCTGAGCCCACTGGGGCCATGGCAGTGCGGAGCTGGCACCCTGGCAGGACTGTGCTCCTCCTCTCCACAGCAAGGTGAAGCAATCAGGACCAGCAGTGCTGGTAGCAGCCAAGCCCAGCTGGGCCAAGAGAGAGCCAGCAGTGCTGAAAGGAGCACAGAAGAACAGTAGGAAAATTGCAGTGACCTGCAGGGACAGTGTGAAGGAATGTCAGAAGTGGCAGCACTGGCACCTGCTCAGAACTGAGCTCAGCAGAGAGGCAGCATGACCCTTACTTGGGTGACCTGGCCTCCAGGAGTTTGTTGTTGTTTTACACTGTTTTCAGGCTGGAGGACAGGAAATGGTAGCCACTGGAACTCCTCCTGCCATATTGCCTCTGTTTCCAAAGGCACCGTGGGTAGAGGGTGGGTACAGCGCCAAATTGCCTTTGTCTCAGGAAGCCATGCAGATGCCAACTACAGGGAGTGTCTGCCATCTTATTTTTGTTCACAGTGGTAAACAACTTTTTTAGGGAAAATGCCTTCTTTTTTGTACAATTTAGATGGTTTTATTGTGGATGTCTTATTCCTGCTTTATTCTTTCAGTTTTCTCTCTTCTTACTTGTTTTTTGTTGTTTGTTTGTTTGTTTGGGTTTTTTGTTTTTGTTTTGTTTTGGTTTTTGGTTTTGTTTTGTTTTGTTTTGTTTTGTTTTTTCCTTGCTTTCTCTTTTTCCTTTCTCATTCTCTCTCGCAAAGAATAATAAAGACTTTGAGCCTGTAAGCATCATTCTTGCAACAAAAATGGTGTAAAGGAAGCAGGGGTGTGTAAGTATAGGTAGAAGACTATGAGTTGTTCAGTTGTCAGTAATGGCAACTTCTGTTATGTTTAAACAATGCAAGCACTATATCTCAGAACTTTAGCGGATATCACCTGATAAATCTAGCCATGGCATTTCAAGACATTGATCTCTAAGATATTGCCATCCTTTTACAACAGTTAACAGAGCAAGGACATGTAGTTAATTTATTTCTGTTCCTGACTCTCAGTGAAAATATACCTTTTTATAGTTTAGCTCATATTCTACAATATTACAGTTCATATTTCAAGCTATCATGTGCAAAGATTAATAACAGTTTATGATTTAATTTTTATATTTTTCATCTGTCACATTTTGCAAGTATGCTCATGAAACTTGATGTAGTCAATAGCAACCATATAAAAAGGTGTGTCATCAGAAACAATTTTAAAAATTTGATACTCTTATTCTATTACTATTTAGCTGAATGGTATAGTTAAGGATAATTTTTAAATTGTTATTTTTAGTAGGAGTTTTAATTTTTCAGGCTGTTCTATTAATTGGAAAACAATGGGCTATATAACTATATAACTTAAAAATACATTACATTTTAAAGTATAAGAATGTATGGTTATCTCTTATGGTTAATCTAGTAATTTAGAAGTTTCAAAATACTAAATTAAAACCCCAGGATACTCTAGAACACATTTATTTAGATGTTAATTTATGTTATCATTAAAGATTATATAAACAGTATATTACAGGGTGTTCTCAACAATTTCATCCCCTCACCTTTCCCTTTCTTCTTCTTGGTCCTCCTACATACCAGTTGGGAGATTATTATTGAGAGCACAGAAGATTTCAGCTTCCACCTGTCACTTTTGGTATTCATTGTTAGTCTACCCCATAAAGATAGAAACCACACTTTAAAGAAAATATTTTTTCCCCTCACAAATAATGCAGAGACAGTTCTGTTTTAAATAATTTTACAGTAGGCATCCAATAAGAATGAACTATAATATTTTTTGTCTGATCATAGTCAATTCAAATTCTAACTGGCAGAATTCAGTTTAATACCATTTTGCTGCAATGCCAAGGAAATAAATTTAGTTTGATCATTTAGCTAATACCTAACAACTAGTTACAACACAAAAACTTTACTATGTGTCTGAGACTGTTGGCTTTGGTGTCATTCCCTCTAAGTTTAAAAATTCAGTATTGCTCCTAAATTGAGGAGCAATGTTCGACTTACCATGTTAGACTTTCCCTAATGTCACTATATATACAAGAGTTTAATTGAAGATTTGGACTAGAGTCAACAAATTCCATGGGATTTTACATTACGTTAAATTTGCAGAAAACAGCAAAACCCCCACACTCAGCATTAAGTCATGTGTATTAGTAAATGACAAACAATTTTAAAGAACAGAAAAACATTCTTGAGAATCTCGTAGTGCATAGAATTGAAAGATCTTAAGAAGAGCTGAGAAGTAAAAAATAACTGAAATAATAAAAAGATAATCATACACAGAAACAGTGGTAATGTTAGTGAGGGTCTGTTACCACTTTAGCAATGCAACATGAATCTTAAGATTAATACAACAATTGCCACATATTGCTATATAATCTCTGCCTGAAAATCAAAAATTACACGGGTCCCAAGAAGTCATAAACGTCTCAAAATTATGTTTACTTCCATTGCATTATATCCTATTAAGGTATTAAAACTAAAAATATAACAGGCAAAACTCTACTGATACAGCTATTTAGGTTAATTAATATTATTGTAAATAACCAAACTATATATAAATTTTATAAGAATAATGTCATGTTACTTAGAGAAATTCAATGTGTTATAACAAAATACTTGAGAATATATTATTTTGTAGAACCACAAGAAAAGACAATTCTCCCGTCAGTAAGAATAAAATGTGTTACATGTCTCTTATTTTTTATCGGTGACAATGTTTTATTAACATTATTCCTCATCTTTTGTTCTCCTTAGTAGAGAAGATTCAAATAAAAAAGTGTATTTACTACTGACATAGGAATATTGTTAAGTTACCTTTCTCTGTGTGTTACTCAGAACATCCAGATGCATTGTTCAAGGATCCCTTTCCAGATCAGGCCACTGAAAATGAAAACTGGTAAGATGAAATATGTCTCACTTACATCACTTAAAAAAAAAAAAAATCCCTGCATTTCTCTGCCATGGAGTATTTAACTTTATTATTCAAAGTGCTTGAGAAATTGAGAGGTTTCTTTCCTCTTGGATTGCATTATAGTGACCCAATACATTCACAGTTTTTAGTCGTCAGACTAATGAGAACTTCTTGAGATTTTAATTTTTCACTTCTCCTATTCCCCTTATGTTCAAGAAATCTTGTCATACTGATTAATATTGTGCCAGTTTCTGTTCTCATTAAAATCTGTGTCCAAAAATGAGTTATTGGAATTTTTCTATTCCTAGTCCATTATGTTAAATCAAGTACTATGTTCATGTATTGCACTATTGTGACCTATTTTGAATTTTAATTGCTTAGCCAATTTTGGTCTTTATCCCAAACAGGTTAGCAAGGTATAAACAAGAATTGTCCAGCTGATGAAAATGTATCCAGCTACCAGGGATGGTGTACATTTGTGGGTCACAGTAATTTAGTTTAAATATTATGCAAAAGTGGAAATCATATCTATTTCATATGAACGGCTTCTAATGAGAATTGATAGCAGGACACAGTTATTTTCTTCTTATGCAAAATTCTGAAATAATAAAGATTAGTTAAAATCTAGCAATATCATTGTGGTCTTCTGGCATTATGTGAGTGATTTTAGTATTTTGTTTTCCTGATCTTTAAGTGAGAAAAATTGTTCCATACATAAAGAAAAGACAGACAGTACTCTGAATTTAATTACTGTCCATTTCAATGAACATATCTGACAGAATTTTGAGATGAGGTGATGAACAGATATATTTCAAGGGTGAAATTTTAATAATAAAATGACACATATATTTCTCTATGTCTACACTCAAACATTAAATCCATTTTGTACTACTCATAAAAATATTTTACAGTAAATTTACATAATCTTTTTCCTGCTAACACAAAATGAATAGCAATATTTTGTATTTATTATGACCACAAAGTAAAATTATGTTTAGGGTTAGAAGGGACCTCTGGCGGTCATCTCGTCCAAACTCCCTGCTCAAGCAAGGCTGTCTAGAACTGTATGTCCAGGACCATGTCTAAATTGCTTCTGAATACCTCCAAGGTGGGGTGAATATCTCCACAGCCTCTCTGGGTTCCCTGTGCCATTGATCAGTCACCTTCACAGGAAACATGTTTCTAATGATCAGGCGGGACCTTCTGTCCTTCACTGTGTGCCTTCTGGTTCTGTCACCAGGTATCACTGGAAGAAAGCTTGGCTCCTTCTTTAGAGCCACTCTTTGGATATTCTCACATTAATGAAATCTCCCCAGAGCCTTCTCTTCTTCAGACTGAATTCTCCATGCCCTTGTCTCCTCCATCCATATGCTCTTTGTTGGACTCTTTCCACTATATCCATGTCTTATCCATCAGTCTTGTACTGACAATCCCTGAACTGTACACAGGCTCCACGCATGGCCTCACAAATGCTTATTAAAGGAGAAGAAACACCTCCCTCAGCCTGCTGGCAACAATTTGCCTACTGCAGCTCAGGATTCCTTTCATATTCCTTGGGGTAAGGACACATTGCTGGTTCCTGTTTCAGTTGTTATTCCTCAACTTTTCTCCAGGGTGTTTTCTGCCAAATTCTTTCTCATCTAGGCAGCCCCAAGCATATATTATTGCATGAGGTTCTTCCTTGCCAGGCACAGGACTTTGCCATTCCCCTTATTGAACTCCATTAACTTCCTGCTGGCTAATTTCTCCAGTCTGTATGTTCCAGACATAATCATGACCATTTGGCATATTAACTATTCCTCACAGTTTTGTGTCATCAGGAAACTTGTGGAGGGGTACACTCTGCCCCATCATCTGCATCATTAATCAAAATATTAAACAGGACTTGACCCAGTACTGACACATGTGGTACACTGCTACTTACCAGACTCTGACTAGACTTCATGTCTTTGATCTTAAATGAACATACTTGTTTATGAGGATCTTATAGGAGACAATGCCAAAGGCCTTCCTGAAGTCCAGCTGGACAATGTCCACTGCTCTTCCCCCTCTACCAGTTATTTCATCATAGAGGTCTATCCAGATGATTAAGTATGACTTCCCCTGGTTGAATCTGTGATGACTACTGCAGATGACTAACTTGTCCTTTATGAGCTTGTGCTCAATGTACTCTGTGGAAGGTCTGTTGAAGTGAATAAAATCACTTCCATAACTTAGAAAAGCTAATAAGACCCAAACATCAAGGTAAAATTTGGCATAAAATGAAATTGTACATAGATGATATCTAGTAGCAAACAATATCAGGGGAAGTAAACCTTCAGATAAATGACAGATTAGGGCTATCACAAGGAAAATTTACATTTCATAGTATTAAAGCCTATGATTATTTTGATGGTTGCTTTTTGTTCTTTTTACTTTCCAAAGGCACCTTACAAAAGAGCAATTAGAATATTAAAATCTGGATGCCTTTTTTATATTAAAGACATAACTATTATAGCTGAACCCAGAATGAATGGATGGTCCTTGAAGTGGGCAGCTTGGCAAAACTGCTGTCTGTTTCTGGAAAAACTGGGACTATTTCATAATTAATTTAGTTACACAATGAAAGAAGTAGCTAGACAGTATGTTTAAGTTATTTTCAATATGTCCTTAATAGTCAGGCTGTATATGGAAATCATTGTGGTTGATGTTAAGGACTTTGCCAATACCCTGTACCTCAAAGAAGGGAGAAGGATAGACCCTACACAGTCCAGTTGAACACTACAGATCAATTGCTAGACATGAAACCTCGCTGATTTCTGCAACCTAAAAACAGTATTTTTGATCCTTCATCTTGAGACGTTACTGTATATTGGACCATCAGCATGTTACAACTTTTTATGCTAAAACATACTTTACCACCATCTCTCATATATTTCATGAATCTTGGCCTGTGAGAAGAGATAATGCTTTTAGGAAAACAAACAAGAAAAATAAAGAAAACAAACAAAACAAACAAAGAATCCTTCTCTGTACTGAGACAAGATCAACATACTGAAAAGGCAAACACCTAACATGAATAAGAAATAGTATATGAAAAAGCCCATTTTTTTCCACTCATAACATTTTGCCTAATAAAGGATATTATCTTTCTGTACAGACCTTGTTTCACATCCTTCAGCTGTCTTGCTAACAGCAGTATTAGCATTTGCATTTGACGGAGTACATCACAGCAGCAAAAATGTGAATATTTTATGGTTTCAAGCTCAGAATTCCTTTTCTAAAAAAAAAAAAAGAAGAAGAATAGTTTTCAGCCTTATTAACATTATCTGGAGGTAGAAAATCCTCATTCAGTCATAGGATGGAAATTTTCAAGGCTAGCCATGGAGAAGACACTTAAACTCATTGAAATTGCATATTTTACAAGTAGATGGTGATATGAACTTCTTATATATTCTTATAATTATGTAATGAAGAATCCAAAGAGAGTAATTAATGCAGTTCAAATGTTTGACAGCAGTCAAACTTATGCCATCAGATAAATCTTAAATCATAGACTCGGGATGCTTTGGACTGAAAGGGACCTTTGAAAGTCAGCTAATCCAACATCCCTGCAAAGAGCAGGGATGTCTTCAACTAGATCAGGTTCGTCAGAGCCACATCTGACCTGACCTTGAACATTGACCACCTCTTTGAGCAACTTGTACCAACGTTTCACCAATCTCAGTAAAGAATTTTTATTTTAATATATTTAGTTTGAATCATCACTCTTTTAGTTTAAAACCCTTGCTCCTTGTCCCATCACAACTGGCACTGCTAAAGTCTTTATTCCAATCTTTCTTATACCTGTACTTCATCCAGTGCTAGACAGCAAGGAGTGAGTCAGCATATATAGCACATACCAGGTGAATAAAACAAAGGATAAGTGTGAGATATTTCATAAATTAGGGAGTATTCATTTTTCTGGAGGTATTACCAAGGTCAGAATATAACAACAGTTCATCAGAAAAGAAAAACTTGTAAGATAAAATTTCCATGATTTAAGTTTTTCAGGATTCCTTCAGGTTATAACGTTAGAAAAAGTAGTACAAGACAACAACTAGTCACTTAGTTCATTGTATCAAATGCAACTAATTATTACAGTGATAATCTTGAAGGCTCTCAAAATATGTCTTGCAGCCATCAGATGTCTTTCTTTTAATCTTGTGTGTGTCCCTGTTGATGACAATTCATGACCCCATAAGAACAATTTAAAAACAAACACAAAACCTACTTTAGAGCAACCGGAATTTACCCTCAGTAGAGTTAAAAGACAGTTTAGAATCAAGGAGCTCAGAGCCATAAGCCAACAAATGGACTCCAGAGAGCCCAAAAAGCATGCTGACCTTTGATGTACACTCTCTAGACCAGTATGCTTGCTGAACTAAAAAATAATAACTTATGTTTAATTCAGTTCAGCTAACTGTACTAGCTGAAGGATAGCTATCATTATTTCATCAGTTCCTCTCCATATATACTCCCTGGTCAGCCATTTAGGAATGATTATAGAGAAAATTCGTTGAATGCCATTATCTGCAATATATTGTGCTTTGGTTTAACTATCTCACCTGTCTAAGAATTTGTTTTATTTTCTAAGAGAGAAGCTCTTTGAAGTGAGGAACAGGAGGGAGTCAGTACTGAAACCGTTGTTTCACAAAGCATGAAAAAGAAAAAATTAAATAAGAGGTGTGACAGTTAAATTCTCCATTTCACACTTTTGGTTTGTGTTTGAAAGAAATACGTAAACAAGTATGGGTTTTTAGATTTAAAAAGAGAGAGTATGCCTATACAGACAGTACTCAACAAGCATAGAGGCTATTTCTGGAACAGATCAGAGACCAATCGAACTTATTAGAATGGTGTTTGGGTATGTTAGCAAGCCTTGACAGTTTAGTACGGACATGTGAATTCCAAAACAGAGAAGTCTCTCATCCTGAAGTGTTGTAATAGTGATTGAGCAAACACATAATCAAGGATGAATCAAAAATATTTGCTGTTATTACAACATGAATGCTTATTTATTCCATTTTGATTTTCCTGTCTGAAATTTAGGTTTCCAAGTCTAAGGTAGCTGTGTAGTTATACTAGCCTTTGTAGTCATGAGAGGGCACCCTGTCACAGGTCAACTTCCTCATGTTAAATCTGTGTCTGGTTGAGATGAATTGCCACCTCAAAGAGCTTTTTTTTCCTTAATGGATTGTATATACAACTACTTTAACATATGCATTTTATGCCGTCCTGTCTACCTTAAAGCAGCTCTCCCTGGCCAGCCGCTGCCGCTCTAGAACATGGAATTTATGCAGACTGTGTCATATGTGTCATCAACTGATCTCCAAATCTCCATTTACTGACATCCAAGGGCATCTAACATCAAGAGCTGGAGGAAGGCAGAATGTTAATCTGTACCTGAGCTGCACTACATTTCAATTCCTTATGTCTCAAAATATGGCATTGACACTGCTAGTAACAGGGCACATATTTTGCACAAAGCCTCAGGACTCAGACGTATTGGACCTTCTCTCTCTGATCCTTTATTAACCTGCCTGCAGCTTTGTTTCACTTGGTTTAACTGTGACAGTAATTTTTCTAATTAATCAGCCAATTTGGTTTGCTTTTGAATAATTTATGAACAGTGTCACCAATATTTTAGGATGAAAACTTAATGATAGCATAGAGAAAGAGGTTTCTGGTACTAGAGTACAAGACTTATTTCCGTGGGGACGCAGGACGTGGGCTAGAGATGTGTAACTTGGGATGAAAAGGGATGGGATATAAGCTAACACCGAAGATCCCGCAGCTGTAAACCATGGGTGTTTATTGTGACTTTTTCTTCTGTAGAACCATTCTTTCTTTTTCTGTAACAATTGGATCTGAACTAATATTCTTGCATTAAACTGCTAAAATTCCAATTATACTAATGACAAATTATTGATTGTGTATATAAGGTGATTCCTCCTTGACTGTAAACAAGATTTTGATCATTAACAGTTTTCGAAGTTGAATTCTTTTCCTGTGGGCAACCAAGACCTGGTGCCTGACTGTAGATGGTAACCTTTGAGTAAAACTGACTGTTTCCTATGCTGCTTGATTTTCAGACATTTACAGAGATCTATGACATGGGGCTGGCAAACATGGCAAGTGTGAATTAAATAAGTGCAGATTTCAGCAGCTGCAGCTGGAAGCCACAAGAATTTCTAAGCAGTCATTAATAGCCCTACAAAGTATGTTTACATGAATGAAAACAGCCCACCTGGTATTCACTGTGACAACTAGGCAAAAAAAAAACTTTTTAGTGTTTAAAGTTGAACAAAGCAGTGCCTAGGCTTTCTCATTTTCCACAGCATTTTCTAATATAATGAAGTTCTCAAATATTTGGAGGTAAGTCAGATTCTGAATTAAAGTATAATTTTCTATTGATAGTCTTATATTCCTTTTTTCCTTGAAACTTTAAAAGATTGCTCCTGTAAACATCCTGTTTCAAAGTTTTTTATATTCACACTGTGTGGTTAGTCAATGATTCCTTATTATTCTAGTACACTCACATATCATGGTGATTACCTCTAGATAGACACACACTCTGAGAAAGATCATGTCTGGATAACAGAAGAGAAAAAAAACAAACACTGATACCTAACCAGTTAATCAAAGAAATCAAATATTTAGAAAATGTGGCATACCAAGTGTTCTTTAGTGTATTTTATAGCAGTACCTGTTGAAATTAGTATAATTTTGTTTATTGTAAATGTCAATTAGGTTATGTGACTAAGCATATCCCATAGTCTTATTATAGTGTCATGGACACAACTCTGTAAATTTAAACTGCCATTTTATTCAGTCTAAGAGATTGTATAAGAGTTAAATAAATATTAATTTGCTTAACTATCATATTTTCATGTTTGTCCCTTTACAAAGTCCGAGTGTGTACGTGAATGTGTTTGTGCGATTTCTTTCCATTTTTAATTTGAGATTTTCTAGAGACAGGCTAACTTCATTAAGATTTGTTCATTTAGGTCTATTCATCTCCATTGAAATACTTCCATCTTGTTGCTACTTTGAAACATTCTTGAAAATAAGATCTGACTAGATATATGGAAAACAGTGCAAATGTATTACAGAAATTTGATGAGCTATATTAAGCTTCCACATTGTAGACATTGACATATGTCTTATGTGTGTGCCCTTTCTAATTAGTGGGAAAAAAAGACTCCTTTAGGGCACAGCTGATCTGACTGATCTTAGGCATTTCATTTAGGATTAAATAAATCATCCCTGGAAGTGTTTACTTCTCTTCATTGACTGTGAACAGAGTAACAGAGTCTATCAGGATGAGCTCAGGTGTAGCCAACCACTACAATTCTTTTTTTTTCTTTTTTCCCTTTTTATCAGACCAATCTCACCCTTTTACATTATTTTTGGGTGAATTATTATGTTTTACTACTGCATTATTATTTCCTTATTTCTTTCTTGAATGACTAATTCATCTTACATTCATTCAACTGAAATATGGCTAGCACAGACACAAGCTTTCATTTAACATTATGTGTGATTGCTCAGATATAGTTACTTCACTTATTTATTTATTGTAGTTAATGTTTTAGGGAAAGAGAGATGAAAGATTTTCAAGAAATCCAGTATTTATTTCCCGTGGTTTGATTGTCATAAATGACACATTTGTGCATGTGGACTTCTAAAGTTACAAGATAGGCTGCATTTCAAATACAAGTAGTAGTATTTTCTGAAAAGTCTATCTTAATTATTCACCCTGAAATTCAGGAGGGCGTTTTTAGTCTTGTTACAGAAAACTAAAATTATGCTTCAGTTATAGTAAATAGGTAATTCTCATAGGATATCTTTAAGAAAATTATTTTTAAAAAAATGACTGGCTGAGACTGTTATCTAGGTTTTCTACAGAATTGCTATTCTCTAAAAGTACCTGGTGTTAATATTTTAATCAATAATGATTGCATCTTTCCAGGTTTATGGAAAAAAAATGATTAGTGTGACTTAAAATGTATTCAAAAAAATAATAACAAACTTCTTATAGAGAGAAATCCAAGCCTAGGATCTGTAGAATTTCAGCTAAAAGCCCCAATGCTACAAAGAAAAGAAACTGTGAGAATCAAACAGGGTCTTGAACTTGAGAAAGATGGCCTATAAAAATCTTGAGAAAATACCTTTTGTGAGTGTTTTTGGCAGCTAGGTTTTGACAGTGGATGAAAATAAGATTTTTAGCAGAATATAAAAATGTTTATGTGGTAAGTGGGACTAGGTGTGAAAGTATAACACCAGCTTTCATGCACATGCATGCAAAATATGTATTCATATAGATTGAGATAAATATACATATGTATGTGCATATATATCTGTATATACATATATGTATATATATCTATAGATGTACATATATATTCATATGGAAATATACATGGATGAAAAGAATTTAAGATACCCCATATATTTCATATCAGGTATTACACACAACATTTCTGTACGTCACAAATACTAATCTTTCTTTAAAGCCCATGACAGCATGATCTAGATTTCTTCGTGGAAGATGGCAAAACAAACAGAGTCATAACTTACTTTTCAGAAAAACTTGTGTTGAACAAGACTAAAACGTGAATAAGTACCACCATATAATTTCCTGAAACTAGACTTCTGTAAATATTTCAGATTCAACAAATAAATACAAAATAAAAATTAATTCCTTGGAGTAATTTTGACCAAAATATTTTCTTATGGACAAAGATGAAGTACATGTTACCAATCCATAAATATACATGTGTATATAAATATTTATTAGTAGCACAATTTCAATTTTATATTTGATAATGATCGGTAGTGACAGGGTGATCTTGAGTTTTGAGAGTTAATGGCAGCAGAGAAAACATTTACCATCTTTATCATTATTGTATGACTATTTTATTTTTTCTTTGATGAAACTGCATTGTATGTGGAGAATTATCAATAAGATAATAGTAACCTTGAATGTTTGAATACGAAAAAAAATTGGTACCTTTCTAAAGACTTATGGTTTTTAAACAGCAGATATGATCTTTTATAATTTTTTGGGGGTTCTCTGCTTCTGCATTGGAATTTTTTTATGTTTTCCTCTTGTATTAGTCCTCTTAGACACTTTTTACTATTTCTTAGTCTTAGAGAGACTAAAGGTTTACCCTGTCCAATCATATATTATGTGATATCATTATGGTAATTCTTAAAGTGCTTTTCATGATAATTCTGCAAAGAATATAAAATCTAAAAATCCTATCCTGTAGCCTACACTCAAGCAGGAATTGCCTAAAGAATTTAATTTAACAGAGACTGAGATGCTGAGAAAAATGTTGATAACAGTAAGACTTGTGTTGCTCAGATGCTTACAGTTGGGAGTTCTGATCTTTTCCTATTCTGGAAAAAAAACTGAAAGTGAAAATTATAGATAACAATAATACTCAGTTAGTGATAAGGAATATTAACTCAACATCCTGTTAGAAGATCTGGAAATGTACAAATGTATCAACTACAAATTATTGTCTGAAAATATAGCATTTGACTGCTCTGAGGGGAGACACAATATCCTGAAAGAGACCATGACCTTAAAGAGGACAAGGACAGGGCAATTTAATAGTCATAACATAAAATTCCAGGAGGTCTAAATTTTAAATAGAGAATAGCAAATGCTTGTTGAAGTCAGAAGTCTTTGCATTTTTTTTTCCAATTCTAAAGGAACAATTATTACAATAATAATTCTGATCAAATCCTTCCAGATTTCAAGAAATGAGACCACATCTCCTTACTGTGCCCAGTTGTGGAATCTCCATCCCTGGAATATTCAAGAATTGCCTGCATGCAATCCTGTGCAATGTGCTCCAGGATGACCCTGCTTGAGTAGTAAGATTGGAGCATAGACCCACTGTGGTCACTTCTAACCTTGCACATTCTGCAGTTCTATGAAAGGCTCATTGATTTTGTTTGTTTATTTTTTACTAAAACACACTTAATAAGAAAAAGTGGGTGGGGGGGAATGGGAAAGGGACAAAGGAAAGGGAAAAAAAGTTTCAGAAGATGGAGACAGCAGACAGTCATGGTAATTTCAACCACTTTCCTGCAGAGTTTTATTTTTTTGTCATCTAGTCATTCAGCAGGATAAATACAGAAACTCTTAGGCTTCGTGTGCTATTTGTGTATTCTTTTAGCACTGTGTAGGAGGTGAACATTCCAATTTGTCCCAGGAAAGGGCATTTAACAAACGTATTTACCATATTGTTTAACATTCATTAGTTAAGTATTAGTCACCAACTAAATATCAGAACTGCTAATTATGTGTTTAATTTGTATAATTATGCAGCATGGTTGATAGATATTGCTTGAGATGGCAATATATCTACTACAAATTAGAATAGTAGCACAGAACAGTAATAAGCAAGTCGAGGAAATTCACTTAAGTCTAGTCTCCCACTCTTAATGGTTATAATTTTGTTCTTCCTTTTTCAGAATTGACAGCAGTTTTTATTTCTAGAGATAAATACAATTTCATTCTGCATCTATAGTTACTTTAGTGACTAAGAAATTGTTAATTCAGGAGCAAGAAGGACCATGGTTAGAAGAGTCCATTATAATCTGTGGCCATGTAAATTCTTGGGGTTTTTTTGTTTGGTCCTTTTTGGGGAGGTGATAAATGTGTTTAAATTACCCACTTAAGCTATTCTTAAAGCCTGTTGTATTTTCAGCAAAATTAAGGATCTTTTGGCTTACTGAAAACATCAAAAGGATAAATTGTTGATGACACTAGCTAGTGGAGAAAAAAAGATACAGACTTTGAAATGCATGCATTAAAAAATAATATATATATCAATGTGATTCCATTCAGATTCACAGTAGTGGTAGAACAAAAAGTCAGAAATTAATTCTTTAACTGGGGAGCAGATGAGCAGATTTTTGTTTGATAATAAGATCCATATTCTGGTCTCTAGGCAGAATCAGTGTAGTTGGATGTTGGCCTAAGTACAGATTTTTCAAAGAACTATAGATAATGAAAATGAAGATTCAGAGAATATATAAGGGAGTGAAAGAATTACATACTAAGTCTCAAATCATGAACATGTGCACAAAATTTGCTTTCTGTAGTCTAAAAATGCATAAAGATCCAATATCTTCCTTATGTTTATCAGATCATTAGTTTCTTTCTGAAATGGGTTCTGATTTAGGAAACAGGAAAACATGGATTTTTCACCCATTTTTTCTACTGCCACACAATATTTAGTGTTGTCATTTTATATTCAAAGATACATTAGTAGCTAATGCAGGTGATTGGAAATTAGCTTTTGAAAAATTCCTGAACTTGATTTCGGCTTGATTCTAACTCAGTTCATAGTCATGTAAAATGAATAACTCTTAAAAGACATTTTATTCTTTGAAAATTCAATATATACTATAAAGAACTGGAAAAGCATCAGAGAAGTTAATGAAGCACCATTGCAAAAAGATGAAACAGTGACTTTTATTGACAGCATATAACAAATATAGTTAAACATTAAAATTCATTTCTAACATTAAATATCTTGTATGTCTGGAACTTATGCACTTTACATATAAAACACTTTAAAGGTCAGGAAATCAATCACCTGTGTTTTACTTGTCATCTCTATTAGTTTAAGCCAATATAAAATAATGAATACTTCTTTGTATTACAGTTGTGTCTTGGCCTGATTGATCCTCTATAAAGCTATTATAAAGGTCACAATATGATAAGTCAAAGACTATTGAGGAACAGGAGGGCACGAGGTAAGATAAATATGTCACCTATTCAGGAAGGGAGTCAGGTTATTTCCTATATTTGGAAGTAAATGTTAGCTAAACCCAAACCACTTTGGTGTTAAAGGTCTTCCTGTATTTCCATTGTGTAACTCTATTTTTTATGATTTAAACATGTATAGCAATATTATCACTGGGTTGGTCCTTCTAAAATGTTGGATAGGTTGTTAAAAGTTAATATTCTTTCTTGCAAAATTACTTACACAATATGACCGCATATTGAATGCTTATGCAATCACTCCTCTTAAGTGCATAGTGGGTATTTTAATAATTTGGAATAAGAGTAAGTTTTAATTTAATTTTAAATCAAATCATATAATTATTTATGGTGAACAAGAGCTATGTCCAATATATTGCATAATTTTTGTAATTTGCATGCGTACACATATTTATGTAAAGACACGATACATGCCTATGCATATGCATATAGTATTTACTTTAGTTATATATGAAAAAGGGATTGGGTAAATAGGTAGAGTAAGAATAACAGATACATTATAAATATGATTGTAACATTAATGAAGTAGAAAAAAGTTAGACTTCATGGTGTTATTTTACAATTATTAACTAAATTTATGTCAATAACCACAAGTTATGTCAATAATCACAGAAAACTTTTACTATTTTTCATTGCATGCCCTATGAATTAGTTTAGCATTCTATTCACACAGTTTCATGTAATTAATTGCTAAGAATTATATTATAATATAACAGGTGTTTTTTGTTTTTTCTTTCCCTGAGACTTATAATGTGATCAAAGTTGTGTAGTAAATAAGAAATATAAAAATAATTTATTGGCATTGCAGCTTGCTATTTAATGATAAAATTCCACTTCAGGTCACATCTATTCCAAGAATGAATATTTTGATTGTTTGAAAAAAATGAAATACTGAGGAAAAAAATTGATTAAATGAAAATTAGATTCAGATTTTTTTTTTAATTTAGATGCTGTGAATGACAAATATCGATGTAATAAGCATGCACACTTGAGTGTCATTGTGTGGTTTTACTGAGCAGTCTAAAGTTTTGTTACTCTCTTTTAAAAATAATCAATCTTGTAGCAGAAGGAGCAAGAGAGAGGGAGAGAGAAAGAGACGATTGTGCAAAGAAATTTGTTAGACAACATCTTTGATTTCTACTTAAAATCATTTGCTTCATGTCCCAGTTGAACTTATCATCTTCAATAAATCTTATGCTGGAGTGAAAGCAAAGCTTAGTTTTGTGAATGAGCACCTTAAAATAATTTTCCTGAAGAAAATATTGAACTGAAAGTATTGAACTCTGAATATGGACCTATTCTGCAATGCTGTAGTGTCTTTTAAATTATGCACAAAATTAGAAACTATTTGACAAAGTTAAAAAATAATTTAAAAAATTTTTATTACTTTAATTCCTGAGCTGTTATTTCCACAATTTTATGGAAAATGTCATTAATACACATAATGAATGCAATATTATATTTTAAAACAAAATAAAACACCGCGCAGCTAAAACCCCAACAAAAAATGCTAAAAAAAATGTCCCCCAGGAATTACAGCAAAACTGAAGAGCTCAGGTTTGGCGTCTAGCTCTTGGCAGGAGTAGACCTCTTAACCCTTTATTATTAAGACATACAGTTAGAATTGCTCTCTCATTTTTACTGCAAATGGCCTTAGACAAGGGAATTGCTCCAAATTTTACCTTCTAGGGTCAGAGGTATGAAAAAAGTCAGCTGGTACAGACTAGAATTTCAAAAGTCTGTTTAATATTAATGGACTCTCCACAAAATGCACTAAATATATGTGAATATGTGACACAAACTAGAAGAAGAGTTTAATAGTTTTTTCCTCCTTGAGTTTTTGATCTCTTGGAGGATCTTAACTATATAAAATGCCAGTTTCTTGATTTATTCAATAAAGAGAAGGTATTTTGTTTTTCGTTTATGTATTCCAGGTATTTTTAAATGTTTGTAGAAATTAATTGGAAAAAGCTTCTATTTAATTTACACTTTAAAATGCTTGACTACATTATTTATTATATAAGTTATTGCATGAATTGAGCTATTTTCTATATAATTTTACAGTTTAAATTATTTTCTGAGGGATTTAGTTTTGTTGGATTCCCTCTCCAAGGGATAGAGCTAGACTTTTTACCAAAGAAAATCTAGTTTGGTTTTGGACAAAAAATCTAGAACCCCTCAACCTTTATTCCATTTGGATTTTGATATATTTTACCATTATACATTTTTTGACTACTTCCATTATAATTTATTTCAAATTTATTAATATATGGGCATTAATAAAATAGGAAGAACTATGCCATGTTACAAAGAAAAGTAATATAGATACCTTTTTATCTCATGAAGGTCCTCCTTTTCAGTGTTCATAAACCTTCCAGAACGACTTCCCTACACTTTGAATGTGGAATGTTCGTGGAATGCCATGTGGAAAGTCCACATGTTAATTGCATCAATGTTATCACTGGGTACCAAGAGGAGACAACTTGAGACCTTGCTTGGACACAGTCATTGGGCAAAATGGACGTGGGTAACGTGTGGACAGAAGGAGTAGAACTGTATGAGAAACAGCTTTTACCTCTACCTTCTCAGTATGCTGCAATTACATTCGGCATCTTACAGCTGGAGTTGAGGGAATCTGTTCATCCCTGTGAGAGCAGAACAGAGGTAACAGGCATAAATACTCCTGACGTTCTGAGCACTTAATCAAAACCAAACAAACAGGCAACTCCAAAAGCTTACCATAGGGAATAGCTAGAAAATCTTATAGGGATACATGGATGCACAGTACAACTATGGTATTGTTATTACTCAGTCCTTGGTGTTTAGGCACTCTTACTTTACAAACAAACTGCCAGAGGCCCTGATAATAATTCAAAACAGACTGAGACTTTAATCTAGCAATATAACTTTTTTAAGGAGATATTAATCATTCGATTAAATAATTTTCTAGTCTATTAAGCAATCAAAATTAGATATTTAGAATTATGGTGTTAAATCATAATTAATATAACATATACAAGTATATTATGTTAATTTTGGCAAAAGTATGATCACTCAGTGTTATATCCATGAAATACAGAGTTTTCCACAGGAGATTTCTTGTACTTCTTAAAAAGACAAAAAACTTATATCAACTATATGGGTATGGTGATTATGAGATGAAATACTGATACTGGGATACTACAAAGGAAAGGCAGATCAAAACAGGACATTGCAGTGTGTAGACTGCATCACAGAATCCAAAGCTTCACCATTTTTTGAAGATTTTTTAAAATCTCATTAGTTCCAGGTCATAAATCCATACAGGTTAAAAGGAATATTTCTATATAATAGAGCTATTTTTATTACATATCTCTGAATCATAAGAGTATAGAATTGATTACATTGTGAAGTATTACAAATTCTATAGCTACCCCCAATCTGTGCCTTAATTTTTTTTTTCGAACATAATAAATACAATGTAATAAAAGTATGTAATTTAAGTCTATTTTCAAAAATGCAAGCATCTAAGAAACATATGATTAGGATGAGCACTCCAAATCAATGAACATAATAAAATTTACAATTTTTTTTTAAATTATTAAATTCTAACTTAAATCATAACAGTTATATCTTGAATGATTGTATTGAAAGTATGAATGAATTCAGGCTGAATTAGTCATAGCTGAAGCCTGCAGTAGAACACTTCTCCCTGAAAAAGACCTTGACTGCATCCTCCCAGCATTCTCTGACTAATATGAGCTGGAAAACAAGTAGTAGATGGACTTGGTTTTGCCGTTGCTGCTAACACTGCTGCAAAAACTACAATTAAACTGTATCAAACAGCAGGTGCACATAGGTTTAGATCTTGTTTATTACAGTGGCCAAAAGTCAATGTTTGGGAGGAAATCATCAAATCATTTCGATTGACAAAGACCTCTAAGATCATGGAGTGCAACTGTACACCCAGCCTTGCCAAAGTTAACGCTGAGCCATGTCCCAAAGCACCACATCTACACAGATGTGAGATAAGGACAGATACATGATGATAACACTCAGCATGTTCTCTAAGGTCAGACAGCTTTTGGCTCAGGAAATTCTTAATATGATTTTTATGTAAGTAATCATGTTCCTTGAATTATATTTTATGAAATTTTCTACTTCCTTTTGAAAGCGATTTTTTTTTCATTTTCAAAATCTTATAGTAAGAGCTGTCCATTAGAAAGGGATCAAATCTGTGTTTTAAATCTGCAATTGCATATGTTCATTTCAATGACCATAGATTTTGTGAAGAGAGTTGTTAAATTGTACCATACATCCTTCAATTTCATCTTTTTCTGGGAAATTTCTTGTGTCCTTTTAAACAAATGGCTTCACTTCCGAGAATTAATTTCTGTCTTCTGTTGCATCACATTTCAATTCCCACATCTTCTGAAAATAATACTGAATAAGACCCTGAGATTAGCTCAGTTGGTTAGAGCATGGTGCTAATACCATCGAGGTGGTGAAGTTGATCTCCATAAGGGGCAGACACTTAAGAGCTGAACTTGTTGATCCTTGATGGAACCTTCAAACTCAGAATATCCTGTGATTCTGTTTCTGTGAAATCTGGTGTCTAGCTCATATAATTTGTTTCTCGATTTTATTTACATACTGAATAGAAATACACATCTGAAATACACACCTAACTTCTACTCCTCAGTGAAGATGGCATGTAGAGAAAGATTCAGTCAAGTCATATGTTTTGATTTTAGACCAAAATTAGAATTTCAACTTTTTTCTGTAGCATTTCCTAAGAAAACTAATTTCAATACTTACAAACTTGAAATACTGTGTTATATACACTACTTGCAGGTATTCCATACAAATTAGCACATTTGAACTTGAAAGAGGTATTTCAAGAGAAAATTTAATTCAATTTTGACAAGTATTATAAGAGTTAAAAGAATGAATATAATTTATCACATGATAATATTCTAACATTCAGTGAACTGTTTTTATCCACTAAGTACTTAACTCATTTTTAGTCATATGACTAAGTTAAACACATGAATTTAAAGACATCAATCACTAAAATTATTGTATTGTAGTTAAGGGCGAAAAAAAGGAGAGAACAGAAAGATGATAAATGTTTTTAATTAGTCACATTTCATATCACTTTTCTCACTGAGGAAAGATGTGCTCGCGATGGTGATTATTTCTAACTTTTTTCTGCGTATTTCCTTTCACATTCAAATGATCATTTGAAAACCAAGGTCAATTGTCTGTCGGTGCTTTGAAAATGAACAGTAATACAACTGTAATGCAACAAATACACTAGCTATTGGTAGTAGTTAATAAACTCTTAATCTCTGGAACTTCATCTACTATGCATAATAGTTCTTGGGGATTTTTTTCAGGACTTTTTTGGGGGGAAACTAACATTGTTTTTCTAATAGTTATTGTTTTCCATCTTGCACTTTTTTTTTTCCTTTCCTAAAAGTGATTAAAAATTTGAAAAGTGATAGCCAACCAACATAACCTGATTTTTTTTTCCTGTTCTGGACTCACAATTCGATTCAGTGGAACTTGAAATTCTGTGCATATGAAATTCTGTTCCAATGAAATTGCAGAAAGTTTAGTCTAATGTGCATACATGTTTATGCTGAAATACTGTATTTTTATTGTCCTTTGTGCATTTTATTTGTTTGTTTTTTGTTTGTGGGGTCTTTTACTCAAGTGTCTATTTTTCAAGAAGTGTCTATTTCCTGTCCAAGACTGTTGGAAAAACGTGAAAGGCCTTTTTGGTACAGCTGTTTAAAGCTCTTTGATTTTTGAGTTATAATTATTGTAATTGGAAACAAAATCAATATAGTGTGGCAAAATACTTCTGTGGAGTTAAATTTGGGAATGTTTGATTTAAAATATGATCTTTCAACGTTGGACTTGAGAAACATCACATTTTGTGAGCTGGCTTCTTGGATGTTATGTTGACTATTTTTTCAAGATAAGTGAAAAGAAGAATAAACTTAGTTTTGAAGGATTTATGGGGCTTTTTTTGGCAGGGGTTATTTGTCAAATTAGAAGTTCTCTTTTAAAATAAAAGTCTTTATCTTTCACAAGCAAAATTTCACAAGCCTGTTCAATGCTTATATCTTCATCACAATATTTTCCTTAATGTGGCTGAGCACCCTCCTCACCTTTCCATATAGCATGAGCCAAAGAAATAAAACCATAAGTTTCTTACACTTTTACCTCAAATGGAAATATTTATTACATTTATATTTTTACAGACACCTGACAAAACAGAAGCTTAACATCTTATTTTGTTTTCTAAACCAATATTCAATTTTTTGCCTCAATGGAATATTTTTTTCTCTAGAGTGCAGTATTGAATGATATTAACAATATTCAATTTAAGAAGTCCTACATGAATTTCCCTTTTACTATGTTGGGTTTCCCTACAGACATGAAAAATAAGCTGGAGCACTGATACAACATTCACGGAAATAATATTCCCAAGTTTTACTCTGAATTTTCATACATCATAAACAGCACAGACTTCCCTTTACTTCCCTTGCCCTTCCATGTCAATATATATGCATACATACAAATGCAGTTGTGCACACAAACCAGTCACAAAATTACAAGAGTTTTTTTTTATTCTTAGAATGTACAATGAACAGTATCATCATCCATGGCATTAAATCACTGTCAAGACTTACACTTCATAGGAGAAGACAGTGATGGATTGGGATCAAGCCTTTTATCCAAATCACTTGAAATGATCAAGGTCTTAATTCCCACCCTTTATGCACACTTATAGTAGGGAATGTGAAAATCTGAGGGTTTTTCCACTGTCCTATAGATTGGACAGCATACCTGTACACTGTATTTAATTGTCTAATAATGACATAATCTAGAGAATGGATTCTTACATATTTTTCTTCAGAAGAATAACTTAATTTACTGACATTTTCTATATAATGGATCATTCTATTATCATGTTGGAAACAAACAAACCAGCCAACTTATTTCTTTATGAAGGCAATATTAATACACATCTTTTAAAATCTGACAAAGCTGCATAATGTCACCATTCCAATCAGCAGAAAAGTAACAAAGTAAAAAAGCTTTCTATCACTAAGGCTTGTCTCTTTATGTGAAATACCTTGAAGTGTAATTAAAAGCTATTTTCATAAACACTGAGGACCAAATGACAACAAAAATTGTTAATTTCTGTGTGTTTTTATTGTTGCTAGTCTGTTGACTCACTTTCAAAGCACAGTAATTTACAGCAGTTTTTTGAGTGCTTCATGTCAAAATTTGAGAGGATGCAATGTATTAATAACTGCCCTAGGAAACGCTTTTCTTCATATTAGAATGTCATATTTACATTTGGAGTCTTCCCTTGTTTTCTAAGATTTCTGGTCAATGAAATACAAAATACTGCAGTATGTACCAAACATATTATGAATTTTCTTATCAATCCATAACCATCTAGAACTTCAACACTTTGTTTACCCGCACGTGGTTATCTATGATTTAAATTCACCAGTGCTGATATCCATCTGGAGTAGCAGAGAAAGCTCATCACCTTAACTATCTTTGAGCACCTACATATGATCACCTGAATCAGGTTCCTTTGTCTTCCAAACTTTTGTTTACATATATTTTTCACATAAGCATTTGAAAATATCTCCTCTTAAACTCTGATCAAGAAAAATAGTGTTTCTAGGAAATTAATTTGGATAATATGGGACTTAAGAATCATGTAAAGGCATGCCATCTAAAAAATACCGTGAACATATTTACAAATCAAATCATTTGAATTCCAAATCCTATTCTTCTTTTGCTAAGAAGTAAAAAAGAAATAGTTTATTTTTTGAGGTGAAGTCTGATTCATTAAAAAATAATTTAAAATCTCAAATTCAGTTTTTTACAGAGATAAATGACATCTACTATTCAGTACAGTATTTTTCTCATTATTGTTTCTACAGTGATCTCTAATTTATTATAAGCTTTTAAGATAATCTAGACAAGTTTCTAAAATATTGGTGTTGGAAAAAACCAAAAATGTTATATAAATATATATAATATTTTCAAATTATATGAAACTGTGACCTAAACATATTATTTTAGGAAGATGACATCTAATAATGTTTCTTAATATAGCAGAGAAAGCATAAATAAAAACAGTATTCACAGCCAAAGAAGGAGAAAATTAAATAAATTAGTACAATAGTTGTAGATTTTTAAGTTGGATAATTAGTCATTACAGAAGACTGTGAGGAAGCACGGCATAATCTCTATGTCCAGTAGATATACCTTATTTCAAACAAAAGCATCTTGCACTTATTGCAGGAAAGCTGTCTGCTACTAGTAAAATAAAATAACTTTTTTATTACTCAGTCCTTTTAGCCATAAAATTTATGAAGTCTTATAAATTATATACAGTGTTTAAAAATTTTGTCAAAGACAAATTTGGTAAAACATAGAACCAAATGCTACCTGCATTTATAAAAGTTGTTTTAAACTTAACAGTTATATTTTGAATACATAATAAGCTATCATTTTTACATTACCTTCATAGACTACATCCTTTTATTTTCCTGCAAATCTGTTTTTTTCACTTTTTTTTTACATGTGTACAGCTCACATAAGTGAGTATATCCCATGATTTTGCAATGAAGTTAATAGCCGGAGCTTAAACAGATTGCAAATTATTCACTACTAGTGCATTCCTTTTAATGTCTACATTAAGGTTTTGATTCTTCTCAGGAATTAATTAGAAAGAACTCCACTGTAATAAGCAGATTTATATGAGCCTGAGAGGAAGAGATGTCTCTAAATAGGCATGTTTCAGGTATTGATCTTTATGAAGTACTTAGATAATATGTGCTCCCTATTTATACTAAATCTGTTTGATGTGTTCTGGAGAGCAATCAGGCTGAAAAAAAATTAGTTTAGATGTCTTGAAATTCTGCATAAATATGTAACTTGATAATGCTGCTCAGAAACATTAGGTGGTTTGCCAAGTAGATCACAAACATTCCATTAATATCAGGCTGACCCAGCTTCATAGGCTGGGAAAACTGTTCCTAAGAACACCCCTGGTACTCTAAATAGCTCATTAATAAATCTTATAAAATAAGTCCATAGCATTGGACTTCTTTAGTTCACAAGGTGGCCTGACTTAGTGGAAATAAATAATTAGACTTTGGTAATTGCCAAATTTGCATGACAACTGGGTATTGCAAATAAAATTATATAACAAGTGTATGTGAGGTTTCCACGTGACATGAAAGATCCATTAGATGTTAATTAAGACTTCTGTAATTTGAAAAAAATAGTGTATACATGGTTAAGCATAGAATATATTGAAGCAAATTGATGCATTGAAGCACATCTTTGGTAATTTTGTCCTTAATTCCGCTTAATGTTTGTAGCCATTATACCTGCTGAATAGATCTTCTGTTGAATACAAACACCTGCGGGTCTTTGATTAAAAAAAAGCTATTGGAATCCAGATAAAATGTTAGCTTTATGAGGAACTTGCCTGTATAAGGAAAGAAGTGACCTTCTGGTGCTTTGCATGTCAGTCTGAACTGGAGTGTTCTTTACCACACAGGAAAACCTGGGTCTATAGATTCCTTTTTATTATTGAGCTAGAACTCCTCAGCAATATTTCAGGCTAAATATAAAAGATAGGCATTTTTATCTGTACTATAGCAAAGCAATAGACAGTCCCCTACATTGTTCTACTGTTGTTATCACAAATAGAATTAAAAATAGGTTTATAGATTCAGGCTACATTGTTTTAGTGTCTGCATTAATGACAACAGGAAAAAAAATGGATTTTGGTTTTGTCAAACATTAAAACTGTCAATAACCATGTGCTTAACAAAACCCCATTACTACAGAAAGATCATGTCATTAGGGAAAGGCATATGAACTATGTCTCACTAAATCAAGAATATGCAACATTTATGCATTTGACAAATTAAGAAAAATTTTGGCTTCAGTGAAGAAAAATAAGATAAAGGGGAGGAAAGTGAGTTTCACCTGTCATAATATTGGAATTACTTACAGGTTGAAGTCTTCATCTGAGACACTAATTTAATTTTTTTAGAAAATAAATGAAGAAACAGACAAATAGGTTACCCTAAGGCATGGCTTATCTGCTTTATTTTCACCAATTATTTTTGAATAAGATGAACTACAACCTAGAATGGCCTATTCCTCTTCATTAATTGTAAGAGGAGGCTACGAATCAAGATATTTGCTCAGTCTGTCAGAACATTGTGCTAAGAACTCCAAGGTTGTAAATTCGATCCCTGTATGGGCCATTCACTTAAGAGGTGGACCTGATGATCCCTGTGGGTCCCTTCTAACTCAGAATATTCTGTGATCTGGAGATAAAGATTAAACATTTCTGTAATCACGTATAGTCTCCATACAGTAGGTGCTGAAATTTCTGCACGATGAATTCTATCATCAGGTACATTACCAGTAAGATCTCACTCTGAGAATATTCTGATGAATAAAAAGAGATGCTTAACTTGCCTCTACCTTGACCTAGACATGTGAAAGAATATAATCTCCCTAATTCTTATTTCAGCTGTAGTGAATGGAGAGAAAACCAGAACATTGCATGATTTTCTGTATCACATACCTGAAAATGGAGTGGGTGAAAGTTATGAAAAAGCTAAGGAAGGCTCTTATCCCTCTGAAACAAAGGACACTGGAATAGGGAAAGTGACTGTGCAGATGCTGCAGTCTTACTGAATTAAGGTGCTTTCAAATTGAGCAAGAAAAAAGTCTGATCCCTTGTCAAACGAAAGTGCATCACTATCTCACATATTCTACATGTCAGAAATGTCAGGATGAAGCCAATCTTGTGATGAAATATATAATGGTCACTAACTGTTATGGACCACTGGGAGTGAATAATAGATGTACAGACACTAGTTATTCTGTACAATGCAATATAGCCCCATTAAAAAAATTGTTTTGAAATCAGATTAATCCAAAGCAAGCAAACAAAGAACCCAAAGGGCAGTGCTGGGGATCCAAAATCAACAACACTGTAAAGTTACAAAGCTTTTATCTCTCCTGACTCAGTCAAGACTCTCAGGTGCATGGTGCAGTTCTTGGGCGGTCCTGTGCAGAGCCAGGAGTTGGAATTCATGGTCCCTGTGGATCCCCTTCCAGCTCAGGATATTCTGTGACTCTCTGCATTAAGTATTCACCAAGACTGATCTAACACCCCTCTACAGTGAAGCTTTTTCCATTTGCAAGTTTCAAATTACTATCTTGCATGATAAAGAGAACTATTCTGTCATCTTTAATTCAAATGGATATTTGTATAAATACTGGCATCCAAATCAAAAAATAAATCCAGTATCTCCCTTCTGGCATGATCAGGGAACTGATTCCAACTGATCTAAAAGCTTATCTAAGAATATTCATGCCTATCTGTGTTATGGAATAAATATCCAGTTTCAATCCAATTCTAGGTTCCATGTCTGTGGTTTAAATTCAGTGGCTTAAAAATGATACAGATTGTACTCAGAATTAAATTTAAAAGGATGCCTCTATGCTCCACTTTCTTAGTTCTGCTTCTATCTCAGTGTACAGTAATGAGGGAACTGATATGCTTTTTGCCTTGGGCACTATAACTTGTGCTTTGTGTAGAACCAGTCTGCATCCGTTACTTTACTGCATTACTTTAACTAAATACATGTCAAACTTAAAAGTAAGCACAGTGATTTTTTGAAAACACATCAGTACTTCTTTTTCAGAGATTTTCCACCACCTAAACTTTAAATTATGCCAGTCAGAGTATATAACACAACATAAATGAGAATTCCAGCCAAGGTTTTCTTCAAATGTCTTCTGACATCATGAGAATATGAAATCAAATCAAAGGTAAAAATAAATGTTGTATTCCAGGCACTGGACTAGGGGCAGCTAGTTGCATTACCGAGGTGACACTAAAGGTCCCTGTGGGAAGGTGTTCAGTGAAGAGCAATAAAGCAGCCTTTGTAAGCTAATTCCCAGAGCAGCAGTAGCCTGACACTGCCCAACAGCAAAGGCAAAGAAGGAGATAAAAGGAGAATAAGAGAATCGGTATTTTCTTACTATGCCATAGAAACAAGAGGGATTTTTAATAGGAGTCATAAGTGAGATCATGACAATAATAATTTTTATGTTGGTTTTTTTTTTTTTTTTCCCCTCCAGTTTTTATACTTGTTTTAGGGGAAATGGTAATAGAAATCCCACATCATGAAAACTGGAATTATAGGAACATGTTGATTTGATAGTGTCATTCTTAATGATATTTGCTGTCATGCTCTTGAAGACTCACAAAAAAGCAGAGATGACTTATTATTTGTGGATGTCTATCTCTTGTCTGAGTACTATTTTTTTCTTGTTTGGCCTATCTCAGTTGTGCATGCCAAATGTTTTGATCTATAGTCTCTTATTGCAGCACTCTTTCAGTCAATTACAATTGAATGTTTTGCACTAGTTTTTTTCAATAAGACTTAATCATTTTCATGAAAGATTTAATTATCCATCTTCCTTCCAGGAAAATAAATCTATTTTCCTGACATTTAGTTAAATTAAGGCATTGTGGTTTCAATTAAAAAAAAAAAAAAGTGTAATGCAATTTGCATACTAATCTGAGACTGAATGGAGAACAACCATGGAGAACAACCTTTGTTAAGAATGAAAGAATCTGTTTTAAAAATTAATTAAGGCCATACACGGAACCCCTTCTCTTTGGTTTCTGTATTGGTCTTATGTGGCTGGGTTTTGGTAGCAGGAAGAGAAAAGAGGTGCTTTCTGTGAGAAGCTGCCAGATGCTTCACCCATGTCCCCCAGAGCCAATGCCAGCCAGCTCCAAGTTGGACATGCTGCTGGCCAAGCCAATAAGGGCAGTAACACCTCTGTGACAGCATATTTAGGAAGGAAATAAATTGTAAAAAAGTTGTAATTTTAAATTGCAGGTGAAAAGAGCAGGCTGAGAATGTGTGACAGGAGCAGCCCTGCAGACACCAAGATCAGCACAGAAGAAGGAGGAGGAGGAGATGCTCCAGCTGCCAGAGATGAGATTTCTCTGGAGCCCATGGTGGAGACCGTGCAGAAGCAGGCAGCCCCCCTGACACATTAATGGAAGTGCAAAGATCCACCTGCAGACTGTGGAGGAGACCCATGCCTGAAAAAATGCTGTGAACACATGGGAAGTGCTGGAGAAGGTTCTTGGCAGGGACCTGCAGACCTGTGGAGAGAAGAGTCCACATTGAAATAGGTTTTCTGGTAGGACTTGTGACCCCATGGGGTACCCTCATTGATAGACTGCACCTGGAGCAGTTCATGGAGAATTGTTGCTGGTGGGATGGACTTGTGTTAAAGGAGTTTCTGGAAGACTGCTTCCAGTGGGATGGACACCACATTGGCTCTCCCTGAGCAGCAGGAGAACAATATATGATGAACTGACTGTTACACCCATCCCCTGTCTCCCTGAGCTGCTGAGGGGGAGAAGGTAAAACTTGGGAAGGGGGCAAAGAGGAATGAAGGGAAAATGTTTTTGAAAGATTTATTTTATTTCTCATTTTTCTGCTCTGATTTTGATTAGCAATAAATTCAGCTGATTTCCCCAATTTGACTCTGTTTCGCTTTTAATGGTATTTGGTGAGTAATTCCTCTCAGTCCTTATCTCAACTCATGAACCTTTATTATATTTTCTTTCTCCTGTCCAGCTGAGAAGGGAAGTGATGGAACAGCTTTGATGGGTGCCTGTCATCCAGTCAGGATCAAACCACTACAGTGCCATATTCACTATAACTGAATGTGTGCCAGTGTACATGAAGTCCTGATGCAAAAAAAAAAACCCAAATCAACACAATAAAGAAAAACAGAGTTGAAAAGAAATCTTTGAACTTCCAAGTCCAAGCTTTGCTTTTAATGGGCATCTTCTATTATATAGATCTTTTTATATAATTTTTACATACTTCTTATATAATTCAGATAACATGCTAATTGCTGCTTTTATATACTATTTTAAATTTTATTTACAGTGGAAAATTACTCTAGAGCCTCACATTGATCTCATAGTGACCTTGTCTTCTGTAGCCAAAAATAATAATAAAAAAAAGCTTTTCCCTGAGTTGGTTTCCTTCCTTTAAGTGTTTATACAGCAAACCTCTTAAGAGTTCATATTAACTTGCCATTAACTTGTTCAGATTCCTTTTTTGAATGAAAAGTTGTCCATTCCCTGATCAGCCTGTTACCCCTGCCTTTATACTTCTTCAAGTTTCAACTGAAAAGGAAGCAGAACTTATTTTTCATCTTCTGGTAAACATTTTTTTCATTGTAGTTTTAGAACAGGAACTGAATGTAAGGCAGGTTTTTTTCAGTATATTTTGATGTTGCAAATGTATTTTGAGGACCTTGCTGCTCAGCAAAATATGATTTATACCGTTTTTGTATAGTGAGTGTACACTTTCAGCTCAGGGATAATTTGTGCAACTGTTACTGACTTGAAAGCAATAAAATAATTCCAGACTGTTAAGTTCAGATAAATGTATTTTTATATAGAGTTATTAAAAAAAGAGCTTGGAAAATAGTTTTGTTTTAGAATTAGTGTCATGCTGTCAGTTTCCTATAAGTGTAAGGTTATCAGATGCTTCCGGAACTGTTCTAAAACTGTGAATGTTTCCAATTTTCATTTATCTAACACTCTAAGTTTTCTATTTAGAATTAAGTTTGAAGAAGTATCATAACTTGCAAATGAATGAAAACTGCATAAAAGAAACATATATCTATACAAATTAAAACTTAATAGCTAAGTGTAAAAGAAAAATGAGGGATGACATGTATTCCTTTTTTACATCAATATGTGAAAAAGCAAACACAAAGAACTCAGGCAGGTTAGCCTTCGTCCTGAGACAAAGTCCCACCAGCATTTTTCTCTTTCTTAAATACATTTTCTCCAAGGCACCACTGTCTTGGCTGAAGACCTCAGCTGTGTCCTGCAGTGGGTCCATTAGAGCCAGTTGGAATATGTTGTGTCCATCCAGGCACAGCTGGGCAGCTGCTTCAAGAATTTATGCTAGATGTTTTTTCTCAGAAATTCAATTTCTAGCACCAAATATAGCTACCAATAAAGAAGTGTGCCATTTCAGAGGTACAAAATAGTATAAATTAAAATGGTTTAAAAACTTGATTCAAGATGTATATTACTAAAATAACCAAGTAGTTCCAATTGTTTTTCATCAAATGTTAATACTTACTTTAAAACCAAAATTTTAATGTTTAATTGTAAGCTTGTCTTAAAACTGCCATATACTTAATGAATTAACTTTAAGCATAAATTTAAGTGGATGTACATAGGAATAAATTATTTAATCACTTCTTCCTAAGTGGAAAGGTACAGAAGTTCAGATAATAGAAGTGAAAACTTTATGACTATGCTTGAAAATGCATGCAGTCACTTGAAGAAGGTGAAATTATTTCTTAGACTGACTACACAAAATTGAAATTACAAATTTGCCAGGAATTCAGAGTATTACAGTCTTGCCCATTACAATAATACTGCATTGAAATTTTACCATCTTTCTGAAAGTTTACATGCCTGACTACCAAAGAAATAATCAAAATAAAATTGGTGTCTCTGAGGACTGACAGAGAATAATGTTATCTGCTTAATTTAGGAGCTAGGGATTTTTGTCTTAATTTTTGTTTATTTATCAGACCTTGTGTTACTTTACCTGGACTACCTTTTCATTCTAGTTTTGTTCCTTCAGTTGTAAAGATACAGAAAAAAAAAATTATCCATAGAGATATCTTCATTACTTCCCGACAGAATCACCTCCCCTGTCTGTTTTGATGCACGAATTCGTCTCAGCCATTTCACAAGCTGACCAAGTGGCTCTTCTCTGGAAATGACTGATGAGTAGTACAAGCAAAAGGCTGCTTTGAAGTTTTTAATTTGTCAGGAAGAGAAAGACTGATCAGATCCCTTTGCACATCTGAGGAATGTCATAAGCATCATGTCCTGGAGATTTCTATTGACTATAAAGTAAATTAATTTGAAATGTGAGGTGGCTTTATCCACTTTGCATTTGTTCTGGCAAATGTCTGCCAGAAAGAGGAGCATACTAATAAGCTTTTTGCATAAATGAGTACTGATTTATGTGGATTGCGAGATGGGCATAGAAAAGGTTAAACCCACATTTGAGGTGAGTATGTCTAAATAAAAATACACCTTGGACAAATCTAATGCCAACTCTTCAGACTATATAGCAAGTCACCAGAATTACAGAATGAAATAATGATCTAGTAAAAGGAAATCTGTCTTGGGACAAAAGGAGCACATCTTAGGTTTTGAACATGGCTGTATTTTACATTAGGTTATTGCTAGACTTAAAAACAGGAACAATAAAATTAACTGAGATGATAGGTAAGAATCTCACAGCTCCATCCACTACCTTCTGGAGAGATTAGGTCTCTGGCTGACAAGCTTTCTGTCTTGACAAATACAGCTCACCTCCATCTGAAAGGTAAAAAAACTCTCTATGCAAGGTATTTCATGACATGACAGGCAAGATATCTTGCCCATGGGGAGGTGATTTCAAATCTGTACAGATTTGGACATAATTCTTTGAGTTTGTATATGCAAACTGCTAGAGTTCAGATTTTGAAATTCCTGCTTCAGAGACAAATGATCTAGAAATTGTAAATGCTTTGGAAATTATGCAAGTTCTTGGACAGTCCTCTCTCTTGCCATGCCTCTTAGGCAGGAGTTGAGCACACTGAAAAAAGAAAATGTACTGTTGTCATTTTGTTGCCTATAGACTCAGTGAAAGAGATTGAGCTAAATAGATGAACAGAAAATGAGACTGCCTTTTCTCTATAGACAGTGGACAAAAATATTGAACCTAAGTGCATATAATCCCTAACTGCCTACATTTTTATTTTAGAAAATTTTGACTGCCTTCAGAAATAAATACCAGCAATTAATATAAATGCTGAATTATCATTTACAAATTTAAAGTGATGGCCTGAATTGCAAAAATGCTAAACAGCCAAATGAATTAATTGCACGATCTTAGTAGCTGAAAATCTTGGTTTATTATACACAAACAGACAGAGGAAACTCATATCTAAATATGGAGCTCACATCTTAGAGAGATAGGATTATAAAAACTCCCTGTGGGAAAAAAAAACACAAATAAAGAAACAAATGCATAGCAAACTTCATTTATTCAAAATAGAGTCTAATTTCTCTAAATAGACCCATACTGTGTTCTGCTAAATGACCAAAAAAATTATTCATATTTCCCTTTTCACAAAATCAAGAATAATCAAGGTTGGAAGGGACCTTTGATATCATCTAGTCCAACTGCCAACCTCACACCACTAAAAATCACCCCTAAACGATATCCCTAAGTGTCACATTCACACACTCTTTGAACACTTCCAGAGACCCAGCCAGCTCTCTGGGCAACTTCTCCAGATAACTAGGACTGCTGATAAATGACAACTCCTCCATTACTCTTGGGTTCACCCCATTCAGGCCCACAGTTGGATGGTGGCCGAATCTGCATAGCAGATTCGCACTAGCCATTTCCTCCTGGATTATGGGGCCACTAACTTCCAGCTCTGGAAGCTGGGTATACTGAGGACAGCTGTTTTTTGGTATTAAAGACAGACACAAGGATGGCAATAAGTACTTCTGCCTTTTTTCTCTTCTCCTGACACTATGAGACCCTCTGCATACAGCAATGGATGGAGAGTATTCTATTATATTGATAGAATGTACTTAGGTATAAAATATTTGAGCATATATGCATACCAAATACAATCACAGAACACCCTGATTTAGATGAGACTCACAACTCTGATACTCTGATGAAAGTGAGCAATTTTCTCCTGAAAATGTTAGGAAGAGATTTTTAAAAAGGCACTTAAGACCAGAGGGATTATATTTGAAATCAATAACCTTGTGTAAAGAGCAAAGTTTCTCTCTTTGGATCTCTCTTAACCTTAAGAGATTTGTTATGCAGATATTCTACACGTGTAGATCAAATTCAACTAAAGAAAATCAGATTCAATGGAGAAATAGCAAAGCATTTATCAAAAAAGTAGATGATTTTTTCCTTATTGTACAATAATTTGTGCAATACTTTTTTAATAATTTGCATCAAAGAAAAATGAGAATTTATGAAAGCTATTTTCCTCTGTCTCTTGTTATAGGTGTAAAATATGTGGGGAATAAAAATCATTCAGGCATTTCGATTTTAAATTTCTAAACAACATATTAATCTGTTTATATGACATAGAGTTACTTGTGTAATTTGCATTAAAAAGGGCTTTCTTATTTTTAAAGAATAATTTCTGGTCCTTTCTTTCATGTGTCAATAAAATATCTTATGTATGATATGAAAAATCTAATGTTTCATATTTAGTGATTTATATATTTCTTTTGAGTCTGAAAATCATCAGGTTGCCCTACATTCCAGTAATTTCAATGGATTTTTACATATTTTATACCACATGTTCAAATTACTTTGGACAATGAAAGACTGATTCTTTACAATTACCATAATCATGCGTTATTCAAGTGGTAGTTGCTTCCACTTAAACTTTCACTTAAAGTAATCATTTTTACTAAGGGCCTTGCTGAGTATTCTTTTTGGTGTCACCTGAAATAGCTACAATGATTTTCATTTTCATACTATTTCAGTTTATTTTTTCCCTAGTTAGGACATTTTCAGATACTGATCACGTTAACACGGCCTGGAAATCTGTAAGTATGCTCATGATCATGTATCATCATGACTGCTCAAGAAAGATCCTAACTTAAGGTTTTATTACTTATAAGTGTAAGTACTATTTTATTTCAGTATAAATGTATTAAGGACTTGGACAATATCTAGTATCAAAGGGAGGAATTTCTTCTTCAGCTCCTGCTAATTTTTGCTGGGTTGTCACTGAGTACAGAAGTTTCAGTTTCCGAACAAGTCTACATGTTCTGGAGGCCTTTTATTCATATTTTATTCTCATTTTTTTCTAGTTAAACTTCACTGGCTTCTATGATATGTATAGTGGAAAGAACAACCTTATGATTGTGAAAAAAGTCATGAGTATGGTTGTGGGTAGACTGTTTCTTCAGAACCAGTCTTTGGAGGAGGAAGGGATACATTTTTTCATATAAACTTACATATATGTAAGGGCCACACACTTCACATGTCAATATTGTTGCCAGCTGAAAACAAATCATGTCACTGTATTCTAACAAATGTCAGTGCCATACACATCAACACATATCCAGATCCTGTTTTGAACATTTTATAATCTTAGTTTCAGTCTCTTGAGCAAGGCTTAATAGAGGTGTTTAGTAATGAGAGAATGGCAAGGAAGATTTAAAAATATTTAAATTACCTTCCAGTAGATTTAATTTAATTCAAATTTATAATATTAATGAAATTTTTAAGTGTTTCTCTTTGCCAAGACTTTCCTTTATGCAATTTCCATATTTTGTGGATTTTCTTCTCTCTTTTTCTGATTTTGATAAATAATAGTGAAAAGAGGAAAGCAGAGGATGGAATTACAGCATAACAGAAATATACTTTTCTAACTCAATCAAGAAATGGTCCTTCTATGATCCAGAATATGTTGTTTTATATTTCAGATCAATTTATTTTTGAATGCTGTCCTGGTTTGCAATTCAAAATGTATTCTATCACCATCTGTTGAAACAAGAGAAGGGCTGATCCTTATCTCTATGGGAGATATCTTCTGTTAATGGGCCATTAAGCCCCACTGCTTGACTAATAAAATTACATCATCCCATTGGAAAATGATCCAGCCACGGGGAGGAGCCATGCCTTTCCTACCTAGATAAAAACCGAGATTTAGAACACCAAAGCAGCCTTTTCCCCTGGATTCCAGAGGAGAAAACCAGGCTTTTCCACATCATTGCTGGACCTTTGGAGGAAAACTGCACCTTCTACAGGAGCACTGCTTCAACAGAACCACATCTGTAATCCAGGAGGACTGCAGCCACCATTTAATCAGGACTGCACCAACACCCCGACTGGCAGGGTGTCAGGTTGTATTCTGACTCTGTCAGTAGTCTTATTTTGTATTATTTCATGTATTCTATTTTTCCTATTAAAATTGTATTACTGACTTGAAATCTCACTGGTTTTACTTTTTCAAACCAGTACAAATGCACAAGCTACAAAGGAAGCATTGATGTTCTCACTATCAGTGTGAATGACGTAATAGACCAGTTTAAGACCAAGTTACTACACAGCACCTGGAGATTTAGCCATGAACCTAAAAACTATGATGATCTTAACATTTACTATAACCCCTTTCTAATGGTACTAGGGAATTCTTCCAAGTGGAAGAATTTTTAGTCCTTCAGTGTGATGCTGTAGCAGACAGTGTAAACAGTCTGTACATCTAGGTATTGAAGTCCACTCAAAATGCTTTTTAAATTTTTCCACAGCTTGATGAATGATACAGTCATTACAAACACTCATGCCTATTGCCAGAGGAAGGCCAGGAATAAAATCTGTGGGTTTACCTTTGCAAATAAGAAATAACAACCAGAATTAGAGTAATAATTGAACATGTGAGTACATCATCTCACAAAGAAGAAGAGTTTTATAACTTGAGGGTAACTAGTAAGTCAAGTCAAGGAGGTGATGTCTTTTATAAAAAATAAATGTTCACCTTTCTAAGAGAGTTAGAAAGTGAGCCAGATTTCAATTAAGGTGAAATGGGTGGTCTGTCTCAGAGAAATGTAAGAAAAAAAACTTGCTTTGGAGAAAAATGCTAAATAAATGCAAATAAATGGAAGGACTCTGAATGGGAGACTTTCTCAGAATAGTGCTTTCTCTGAAATGTAAGGTATATAAAAAAAAGATATTTATGAATCTTTTTCAGAAATTTTGTAAGCAAGAACTTCTTTATTAATCTAATTCTAGTAAATTAACAGTGGTTTTCCTTCCTTTTCTCACCTATGTCTCTAGTTTGCTACCATGATGTGTAGCAAAACATCACAGGTGTTTTTGTGAATAAATACATTCATTTATCTATTTTCTTATTTTCTTCAGCCTGGTCTGCATTTGGAATTGCTAGTTTCTTTACAAAATGTGTTTTCTAAATACAAAATTCCCTGTTACAAAATGGTGAACGTTTTTATGCATTTTGAGAGAGGCCAAACAAGTTCATACAGAAGAAATTAATTGAGGATTACTGAAAACATGAAAACAATTTTTGGGTCAAGGAGTTCTTGCGTTGCAGAGACTTGAACACTAGAAAGATATGTGGAAGTATCATCCCAGGTTACCTGGTACTCTGTACTCATCTGCTTTTGATTGCAGTGATTGAGATAACAGTGTGTTTTATATTCCTGGCTAAGAGGTCCTTTTAGTCTTTTTTTTTTTTTTTTTTTTTAGTAACTAAGTGGTTCTTGCCCTAGGGTTTGACAAATAACCAGAGAGGGAAGAGCCTTTACAAATTTCCATTTCCCTGGGACATATCTCAGGTTCTTGAAGCATACTCTCTACCTGGACTGAAGATCCCTCAGAATCTTTACAGCCCAGGTATAGAGTCCATTCCCAAGGCATCAAAGAAGCGTTTTCTAGTAATCAGTGTAATAAGGTTTTTACAGGATGCAAACAGTAATTTTTTTACAGGAGCACTGCTGAAACCCTTGAATCTTCAAGAATTTTTTAGTGGTCAGCTTGAATACTGATCCCCTGATTCCCTTAGGAGCAATATGTTGTCGTGAAGATCTATCTAGTGGCAGTGTTGTGCTTATTCACTAGTTTCAAAATACCCTCTTCTTCCCCACAGCTTCAGAAAGTATTGCCAGTGGATTCATGGTGCTCTGAGCTCTTATCCGTGCTATATCCTAGGTGGATATTTGAGAGTTATTCTGGCTATATAGTGAAGTTTAAATACTCACAAGTTTTTCTCAGTCTTTGCAACAAAGTAATATTTTTTCAGGATAATTTCTACAGTAGTCCTGTGAAGCAGCTGGGTTTTTTTACCAGATGCAGTCTGAGCTGTGTGCTCAGAAGTGAAGCCTCACAACTAGAAGATATTTTCTGCTTATGAAAAATGCTCTTATCTGTAGGAATAGTATTGTCGTTGAGTAAAATGTATGAAAGTTTCAGTCCTAAACAGGGTTTATATGACATTAAAAATCTCTAAAACCTTGATAGCTCTGATAGCTAACCCTGACAAGACCTAGTGGCTTTAGGAAGAGCTCTCATAACCAAATTCTTTCATATGAGTAGTTCAACTTTTCTCTCTTAGTTCCAGGGCTATGTACTTAACCAAGACTTTCATCAGACCTTTGGCTTTATGTGGTCACAGGAGTCCAACTCAGTAAAATTTCTTGTAGAATGGAGACATGAAACTTCATTTATATGAGGAGAATGACACATGTTATAGAAGAATGAAGTGTGAAGTAGTGATGTAGCAGATTTGAATCAAAAGCTAACAGCTGTAGGTCCCACAGAGGTATATACTTTTAAAAAACTTGTTCAGTTGGCATACTTTAGATTACATTCTACAGTTTTGTATTAGAATCTTTAAGAAAGCAAGAAAAAAACTAAAGTGACTGAGAAAATAATGTTCAAATACGCATTTGCAATATCACCCATTTCCAATAGCCCCCAAACTCTGAGTCAGTAGCTCAAATTTTAATACTTTTATAATAATGAATGTCTTCTAGTGCCAAATAGATAAGAATAGTATAAACATTAAGACCCTGATTAAGTATTATTTTGTAACTATGACAGAGAGCACTAGCCTTGTAAAGTTAATACAAATCATATGAAACAGAGCACATTAAAATTTTCTTTACTTCTTTGGAGGTCAACACTAGTATTATAAAGGGGAATCTTAGGCTGGATGTTTATCATTATTTGTTCCTTAGATTTTTTTTTTGTCCTGATCTCTCCTGTATGGTTTTGCTACTGTGCTTGCCTACAGGGTTACCATTCATGCCTATCTTTGCATCTCTTGTTTCCATTTATACCTCAGTTCCTGCTGTTTCTGAAGCTGCCTTCTGATGCATAATTTTGCACATTTTTTTGGTAGTAAGGGATAGAGAATTTTGTAATTTCTTTCCCTCAGAACACACACAAATGAACTCTCCTGATATTTATTCTGTCACTTTCCCACTGCTCACACATTGCTCATTAAGATATCAACATGTTTCTCTCCCCCACAAAAATGAAAATAATTTGTATATTAATTATACCTTATATAGTAAAAATAAAAAAAAAGGAAACCATCCACAATTACTCAGAGGCACCACAGACTTACACATTGTTAAATCACTGATGAATGGAAAAGAGAGCTCCTTAAAAGAAATTTGCAGTATACACGTGATATTGAATTGCATGTATAAAGAAACCTTGATATTAATCATATTTTTGATAGATGCTTTTGACTATGCCTTCTGTGCAACCAGTTCCCAAGAATTATGGATTAAATGGATTTGGTATTTGAACAATGAGCCAAAATTTCAACATCTCTCTGTTTTTAAAATTCCTCTACAGTAAACTCAGGCTCTCAAAAAATACTTTAAAATGAGACATACAAAATACAACATAAAAAAGCATAAGCCGTTTTATGTAAGAAATATGGAGTGCTAATGAAAATGCCTTTCAATTTATAAAGCTCTTTGGGGTTCTACCAGTTTCACAGTCTTGAATATTACTCTGAGGTTAGATACTTAAAACAGTTTCTCTTCTAGATTGTGACAGAAGAGAAAGTTGTACCTCCCTCTGCTCTCATAGCCTAATAGACAAAGGTTTCAGAAGTTATATTGTATATTCATACTGAAAATCTTATTTTGTTTGAGAATTCTTAAGCCACATCTCCAAAAACAAATCCTAATAGATATAATATTTAGAGAGGAATGTGAATATATTCTTTCTCTGGTTAAAACTTGAGGGAAAAAACCTGGTCTACTTAGAACAGACAAGAGATATGGAAAAAAAAATGAGAACTGTGCTACAGTCCAGAATGAAGAATATTTTCTTCCATTACTTCCATTACATTTTACATTTTTCAAACAACATATATGTCTTTCTTTACCTAAGTAAATTTTCAACACTGCAAAAGGAAAGTGACACTACTTGTTCCCATTACATCTTAAATAAATTCAAGAGTTTCCATCTGGACCAAGTAATGATTATTGCTAAACAAATTAATTTGTGAGTCTCATCTCCAGATAAGATGGCCACCTAGAAATGAATTTAGGATTTAAAAAGAGCAAAATCTTAATTAATTCAGACTTTAGCACTGAAATAATTTTAGCACTCAAATAAATAACATGGGCACTGGAGGACAGTATACTTAGGCTGTCTTTATAGACTGAGGAAGTTTGCACACCAGGGAGATTTTACTTCAGAAATTAGAAAGAAATTAAGCACATTGAGAGGTAAAACTCTTGCCCAAATTACTATCTACAAAAAGGAGTGTTATTTTTTTTCTCATATAATTTCTGAGGAGCTTCTCACTTCCGTTACGTTTACACTTCCCTCCCGAACTTCATTTTTGGCCAAATTTTCCACAGCAAACAGCTCTGGACTTTCCCTCTGTTGCATGTTAATAACCTGGGGAAGATACTGAGTGACAGGAACTGTTTATTTGGTCGTTTGCTACATCACCAAGTGTAATCTAAGCCACAGTACCCTCTGAGTCAGTTCCAATATTTCATGAAAGCCAGTGTGAGATCACTTTTTTTATGTGTAGACAGCCTCCTAGAACTGCAGTGACTTGGTACTTTTGCTTCATGTTTCTCTCAATCTCATTACACCAACTTCATTATCTTATCTTTCTTCTTTTCCACATAGTCCTTACTTTCCATTGTCTTCCAGAGTGTTTTGATTTTTGCCTTTTTTTTATTATTCCATATATTCATACTAGGGAAAAAAAAATAACAAAAAACCCAAAACAAACAAACAAACAAAAAAACCCCTCTGTATTCTTGCTGTTGTCACATAATTTATTTTTCCTAATTTATATTTTCTCCTCCATCTATGTGCTCAGACTGGAAGCTCTTCAGAATCCCAGCTAACAAAGAAATGTGTGCTTATACTTACTGTCTGTGGAGTAATTTCTGTACTTAATAGAGCAGCTGCTACTTCTACTACTGAAATACTCAGTCCTTTTCTACAAAATGCATTTTCTTATGTTTTAAAGAATGTGCCAAGCTAAGAACATGCCATATAATGTCAGTTAATAAAATGTGTGATGTTTAATACCTGAAAATACATGGGTTTTGGTGGAAACAGATGGAAGAACAGCTTTAAACAAAAGCAGAAAGCGAGTGTAGCAAAAGGAAGTCTCAGAAATGCCAGGAATCTGAGCCCACTGTTTTGCAAGTACTAAGATGATATATTTTATAATTTTATTAATAAATTAAATAAGTTTAGTGACCAAGAAATCATTTATGTGGGCAATATGGATCACAAATGTGACCGTAACTGAGGTAGCAGAAAACAATACATAGTAAGAATCAGCAAGATCTGATTAGAGTTAAAGAAATGGCTTTGAACTGACTAGCACAATTGCTAGTTAACAGTTCATAATTATGAAAAAGCAAATTTGCAATACGTCTGCAGAATCAGGGTGTAAGTGTTGCATCTGAAAATTTAAGCAGAAGATCTAAAAAAAAATAAATTGTCTCTTGTAATTTATATTCTGATATTGTGCTGTTCAGCCTTTTGAGCCTCTTCATAAATTAGCTTGTGAAATTTGCAGAGAAAATTTCCATAGAAGATAGCAAAGTCGTCAGGCAAAGTCATAAATGAAAGATAAATTAGAATCTATGTTTTGCACGATTACATGAACATTTTGTAAGTATAGCCTTCTCTGACTGTTAAAAAAGCAGAATATTGTTTTCAGTCTTTTTCCCTGGAGACATTTCATTCACAGAGCAGATTGGTAGAAGCTGCTGTCTTACTAATGTTCTGGTCCACATTAAAAAGCAATGGATTAAAGACAGAAATGGCTCTTTGCCTAAACTGCTTAATAAAAGTGAGTCAAAGACCAACCTCTCTCCTTGAGGCCAAGTAGTTATCAACTAGTTTATATCCAGACTTGTCTAGCTGATCGCTTGGCCTTTAGAGGGAGAGAAACAGAATGTTATGGAAATTCACAACATTGCCATGAAATGAGATAACAGAAAGCAATGTATATGGTGAAGTGTCAAGGACTTCAGTTTCCTCTCCAGTTTTCTCCTGTCAGTTCTGAAGAGGTATGTCCTTAAGCGATATAACTTCTTAAGTCACTTTGTGACACCTGGCATGAGGAGCCAAGATAGATAGGTCCCTGGTTTTTTATTTAGCAGTCTCAGACATCATCAATTCTGCCTCTGGTCGACTGAGCAAGACATAGCCAATTATTCCTTGCTTTGTGCTTGTCTTCCAGGTTCTGTGTATAACAGAGATTTTAGCAGTCAAAGCTTTGAGGCACATTCAGCTACCTCACAGTAATTTCAAACTAGGGCTCTAATTTCAGTGAAAACATAATTTCTGTTGAATTGAGCATTCAGACCCCCAATTGACATAGGCACTTACAAACTTGAGCATGAAAAGACTAGGACTGAGGTGTATATATATATATATGTATGTATGTCACTGAAGAGTAAAATATTTTTGTAGCTGGGATCCATATGACATCTCTTATATGTCTACAGATCAGTTGCCCACCCTATCAATGCAGTCAAATGATAAAAGCCAGACCTTCTAAGACACAGGCCTTAGTTCAGACACTTCTGTTGATAAGATGAAGTGTACCTTAAATTACTTATTGACACAATTGTGACTAGCTCGCATGCAGATGTCTGCAATTTTATTATCTGAAGTAGTGCAATGAATCCCAGCACATAGGATAAGAAGTCCAAGATAAGTCACATGGTATTAGCACTTGACAAAGCTGGCTTGTTTGATAGGGATCAGTACAATTTCTTTGAGGATATTGTGCTGAAAGTCTAATAATGCAGTGAATCCTACCAAGCTGGAAGGGGTGAGATTCTATTCCAGGTTGTAGAACCCCTATTTAGGTACCAAAACATTATTTCTTCAAGGAAGTGCGATATCCAACTACATCACAACTCTGGAGTGACAGTCAGGATGCAATACCCCATTACATCCCAAACAGCATTAGATACTTTTCTGTGGCAACTGAATCAAACTGTATTTATCAGATATTGGTTTATTATAATAACACTCAGACACTAAACTGTATGTAGGTATTTTATTGCTCCCATGGTCTTTAGCTGAACCTACCACAACATTATCAGGCCTTGGAAAAGAAGCTGAGTCCGTAATACTTTTTAAGATTGTGATAAATAGCTGTAAAATAATGCCAGACTTTCAGTTAATATCTCTTCTGAAAGATTAAACTAATGGACCAGAAAAAAAAAAAAAGAAAAAATCATTTAGCATAGTTATTTCACTTGTAGAAGTGAAAAATGCAAACATCTCATTGAGATCATTTGTTTTTGAGTATTTTGTAAGATTTTATCTAGAATAACGCTAATAATATTCAACACTCATTCAGTTACTGGCCGGTCAATATCTTTTAAAGTTGTATGTCTGTATACATATATCTCCATGTCCCTACATCTGTTTATATAGGGTTAGGATTAGGACATCCAAAATCTTTTAAATTTCCCTCCTGGATTTTTCCCTTACTGAAGAAAATGAGATTTCATATTTTCCCTGGTTTGATCTGAAAT
>VXBI01008530.1:7787-25930 GCA_013397375.1 Toxostoma redivivum
TTTTTTTTTTTTTAGCTCGGCTCTACTGTTAGAATACATCAAAATTAAAAGGATTGGGAAAGCTATAGATCACTGGTCAAGGGTGAAGTAGAGGATGAATGATGGCCATTGATGTGAGGGAGAGCAGGGAACAGAATTCAGGACACCCAGATCTAACAGGGAGATGTGCTACTCATAATGGTTCAAGCCTCCGTAAGTCCTCCCATGTTTTGTCTAACCTAGTTCAAGTATTCTAAATCAAAACAATTTACAAATTAGAATCCTCGAGTGAAAGAAAATATCTGATTTTCCCCCAGGAAGTGGGACTTGCATTTTTTCTTTCCATGGCAGCTTCCACATTCCAGTTTTGGTGACTTCTCACTTTGTGAGATGCCGAGCTTTCCTTATACATCATACAAAGAGTGAGTTGTGATTAATATTTACAATGATGATCCATCTCTTTTGGACCTAGACAGTCTTTTTTTAAGCCAAATGACATAGAAAAGACAACAACTTTTATTATTAGGGTTATAAAGCAAAAAGTAGCTGAATCATCCATTAAGGGTTTTTATTCCTTTACAAGAAAGAAAAGGCTTTTTAAACTCATAATCCTAATATGGTAAAATTAGAAGGTATCAATATGAGAAACATTATTCAAATAGAATAATCTATAAATTCCAGAACCAAACACATTTTAGAAGCCTATTAAAGTCAAACTTCAATTTATATATAGGCACTTTATGTTTCCACAAAGCTAGTGAAAATGGGCCCTGCTTCATCACTCTGACTTCTCAGTGCTATGGCCATACAAAATAAATTTTTAAAAATAATTGTAATTTCTGTTTTTAAATTTCTTAGTGTTGCTTTAATAATGTCCATAAAAATGACCACCATCCTCAAGAGCTACTAAGATTTTTTTTGTTTCCTGAAAAATTAACCTCAAAGACAGAATTGTAATTATTTACCTAATGAGGTAATTTTCTTTATTACAACAGCTCATGCACAAGACTTGAATATCTAGATTATAAGTAAGATAATTTCTCCTTGCTTTTAATTCAGGGTAGTTCAATTTATATCAGCTGGAGTTGTATAAAAAAGAGCTGGATACACTTACAAGGGCTGTGCAGAGAGCTTACAACTTTTAACAGACTAGCTCATGCTGTTAGAAAGTTGTCAATTTTTCAGAAATACAGACATTCTTGAAAGAATAAATTATTAAAATGAGAATAATTCACCCTTAATGCCTACAGTTATGCTAATACAATTAGCAGATGAATATTCTATACTACTTTAAATACCCTTTATTTGACATCCACATGAATTATCCACTGAATATCTTTGAGCTCACCAGGTCTACAGATAGTTGTGCTTTTGTTGGTCACATGTACCTGTGGTCTGAAAAAGCTAAGCATCAGTCAGACTGACTGATGGAATAAATTAATTCAATACAGCTCACAGAGCCTGAGAACAGTGAAGGAATGGGTGTTGTGATGGGTGTTGTGATGTGCAAAATAGACAATATCAACTTCATTATATGAAATCAAATGTAATAAGTGGTTTTCATTTTTACTTTTTTTTGTTTGCTTATGTGGTTGTTTTTGTTTTGGGGTTTTTATTTTGTTTTTTTCTTTTTAATTTTCTGTCAGAGATCGTGTTTTAAATGCTGATGAATTTCATTTTCTACAAATTAATGTTGGATATAAAAATATACTCTGGATCACTGGTATATTTATGTGTGTTTAGAATTTGCTAATCAAATTACAAATGTAAGTGATTTTGAAGAGAGTTTTACTTGTTACATTTCATAGTATTCTGATTTCTTTTACATGCTTTAATAAATAAGTGTTAAACTTCATTTTACAACTTGGGTATTTAATTACCTTTGTCTTTCTTTATGCACCAATCAATGACTAAACACCATCTTTTCATGGTTTTGCTGTGAAGTAAACTCCTTTCAGGTAAATTTCTGCAGTCAAAATAATTTCAGTGTATTTAAAGTTATTCATGTTTTCTAAGAGTTTCTAAAATGTCATCCAGAACTTAATGAAGTACAGACATGAACTGAAAAGAGAAGTATTTATTCAATTTTGTAACCAATAAAAAGCAAACTAAAAATGTGGTTAATCTGGTGTGAAGATAAAAGATATTCTGAAACAATGCACACATTAGTGCAATCCATACAACATAAATAACTGGAAGTGTAACTGATGAAAATATTTATTGGGTCAACTGCTAGGTAAAATACTATTTTGTTTTTCTTAACTCGTATTTCATTGATTCAGCAGAAATTTTAACCTGAAAACATTGTTAAAAGTTATATTGTTCTGTGAACATATAAATGTGGAAAATTCCTTTACTGTGTTGTAAGTACTTGAGGCATAAAAGTTGAACCACCTGTGAGGTAGAAGCCTTCAGCTGCATAGAATGAATGATGTGGGTATACCTTTCACTGTGTTGTAAAAATATTTTAACTTTGAAGTCAAATACCAATATGGATACTAAGTTTAAATAACAAAGACTTTATGACAATAACGTGTGTTTTCAGAATACTACCTCATAAGAAAAGGACTGATCTTAGAATGGGCCTTATTTTCAGACAATGTGACCTATTCAGTCTCTGCAAATAAAGTTCCTCTTTTTTTAAAGATCCTCAGGATTATCAAAATGAGCACCCAGATAATTAAGCTTTTAAATAATAAATAGTTTTTAAAAAGAAAAAGGGAGGAATATTCAATCCTTTGGAACTCACATCAAATACATAAGAAACCATCCTAAAAAGAATGAAGAAAATGCAACATAGCATTGACTGTAATAATGCTAATATTTAGTTCTTCTAAATGTAATTGTATACTGCAAATTATGGCACTGTATGTCAAGATAATTCTCATTTAAATCATAAATACTGAGAAAGTTGTTTTGTCAAAAATCTATTTGGAAAAATGTCATTTACCATAAGACATCATGCTGGCAAACAGATGTTTAGACACTAGCTATGAAAAACAAGCTGAACAAAAGGTTAGCAATATAAATACACCAATTAATAATATGAAATTATACTTGATTAGATATTATATTTTTTTTGCTGTGTATAAAAACACACAAAGAGGTATTAACATATTTTAAAATATATATATATAGAGAGAGATATATATATATTTACATGCAGACATATCCTATATATGCATAACTGGTTATATGAAGTGCTGACCCCTAAGAAATAGAGTGTTTTCAGCAGATAAAAATTATCTAGATGCAAGTGCATTATCTTAGTGTTTGCAGGTATTCCCAGCAGAAAGAATAGGAAGGCTTAGATAACAACACAAGCTGATAAACTTATCTATGAGAAGTCTCTTTTAAGGCTGACTGCTTAATATATCCAGTTCCTTTTCAAAGCTATTGTTTTACTATCATATTTATTATATTTCCATCATTTAAAATTGCAGTATTACCTTAAAGTGTATTGGCTTTGTCATAGTCTATAGAAAAGATTGCGTTGTTGGTTTCTTGTGGTGTGTTTTTTTGTGTTTGTTTGCTTGCTTGTTTTTTATTTGAAGCATCAAATTTGATGTAAATGAGCAGAAATATATTTCCTTTCATTGTAGCCAAGGACACATAGATGATTAGCTGCTATCAGACTAAGTTATCAGGATCTTTACAATGATTCACTATTTTTCCCCTCCCCAGGCATTCAAGCAAAGAAAAATAATAGTTTATTCAACCTGGTCTAAAAGTAACATCTATCTTCATGGCCAGACTGAGAGACACCCCAGAGAAGGAGGTAACAGAGTTGTAACAATCCCTGCAGAGCATTTTGGTTCAATATGTGATCTGCAAGCCAACTAGAATGTGAGATGTTGTTCATGTGTGCTGTGGCAATCCCTGAGACGGAAGTGTTGGTGGAAGCTGAGGGATTTAGTAGCACTTGGCCCTTTCAGCTTGTGGTGTCATGCAGAGATGCTGTGCACTGCTGAGAGAAATCTTCCTGGTGTGGGCATTAACATTTGCTTCCACTGATGCCTTAAATTTTAGCTTTCATATTTTCCAGATTCTGTACTGCATTAGTATATAACTCTGAACTTCATATAAAGTGTTGGCAAGTTCTCCTCACAGTTGTTAGACAAAACAATCCTTTTCCAGCCCAAGAACCAAGGACACCATTGCAGCTTCAGGCCCAAAAAGTGTAAACAACTGTGATTTGAGGAGAGCAAACTGGGAGATGAGGCTTCATAATGTGGAGCTGTAATTGGACAATTAACCCCAATATATAAATGGACCAAAAATAAACTGTGAAAACTCGTGACTCAGAGTCCATCTTGGGTGGAGCCCCAGCCAGGCTCTTGTACTGCCCAAGGTACCCTTTGAAGGTCTTTTAAATAAATACCTGCTTTATTCCTTTAACTCTGTCTAGCCTCTGTTCTAGGTAGCCTCTCAAGGCATCACCACCTTCAGGTGTTTTCTTTGTCCTCTCACACACAGCTGTTTGTTCTTCCTGACCATCCTGATAACCCCTTTTTCTTCCTCTTTCAGTGCAGATACAGTGGTTTTGATAGTACATTATGAAGAATGTACAGCAATTCAGATGAGTTCTCATCAGCACCTTCCACAGCTGTATTACCCTTTGCAAACTGGAGGTACCTTTCATAATGTGCATGCCATGTGACATGATTCATCTTACTATGCTACCATTCTTGAAATGATATCCTACCATGCCTTTTAGTCAATTAGAGGTCTTTCTCTTGTTCAAATGAAGACAGGAAGGCACATACAAAAAAATAACTCAACATAGGATTTCTTAATATCTTTTGATGCCATTTCTGCCATTTTAAATTTTAAATATATTTGGCTACTTCTGTTAAAGCTATGAGGGTGAGTTTTATTTTGGCTAAATTTAGATGTCTGGATGTAACTTGGTGGGGCAATTTATCTCACCTGTTGTTGATTCTGTCTGCCTTGTTTCCAAAGGCATATCTCATTGCTTGCAGAAGTAATGTTTCACAATATTAGATACAGCAGATATTATATGTAGTCAGATGACTCCACTATGAAACAACTTTTTCAAAATAAATTGAAATACATAAGTCCTTATTATTTTCAGTGGCACTCGTGCAAGCCAACCCTATAGTTTTAAATAAAACATTTTATGGACTTCTGTAAGGTTCAGAAGCACTGGGAGGCATGAAGCAAAGTTCCCTAACATATGGTCCAGCAGACAAGTATTCACATCACAGAACAATGAGGAATTATACAAATGTAGTACAACTAATTAAGAATTAATATTATTGTCCTTGAATGAATAATTTCCACAGGTTATGTATTTTTTGTCCTGAAGCATTTTTTCTATGGAAGAACACTATATAATGCGATCTATCCACCTCAGGAAGGTATACCATATTAAACCATATTGCATTTTATGATGTAGACATGTTGTTATATCAGGCATAATTTCAGTGACAAATTCCAATGTTAGAATTAAGAACTTAAATAGGAGTCAGATCCAGTGAAGAGTTAAGCATTTCCAGAAGGTTTTTCATCCTGTCCAAATGTATATGTCTAAGATAGGTGTGATGAATTGCCATCTGTCTCTTTCTATTCAGAGCAGATGACTAGTTCAAAGTATGTGCCAGACTGTTACATAAACAAAGACACATTAAAACAGTTTCAGGATAAGTTTAAGCTTTTGGTATCAAAATTCTCCATACATCTAAGCTTCAGCTTCTAAACATGTTGAGAGGAGATTTGGTTTCACTGCACCTAACATTATCTAAATCTTCAATCTAGCAACCCTTTCCTTATTTTGACTGATGGGCTTGTGATGGTGGTGGAGGTGGAAGGAAAATGTTTTGTGAAAGGCACTGAAAGGCTCACTTGGGATGCTGTACATAACTGCTATTGAAGCTCTGGAACACTTATTTACTTGGTATCCTCCTGAGTCATCTCATTTCAATAAGCAGCTCTTTGGAAATCAGTAATTATGTGGCCTTGCAAAATTGATATGAAGTATCATTGCATCATTTTGCTGTCCAAAAATATCCTCAGACCAAAAAAAAAAAAAAAAAAAAGAAAAAAAAAACCAAAAAAACCCACTACATTGGTTTTATGCTGGAAATCCCTACCATTTTTAAGCTCTCATCATCAGCTAAAGAAAGCTTCATGCATCATGGATTGGGAAACCCAGGAGCACCAGTGAGTAACAAAAGTCCTCCATGGAACTTGTCTAGTACCTCTTAGCTATAAAGGAGTGAGGAAAATTGCCAGGAAGTTTTTTTTTACTAGCTCAGTTCTTGAGAGCGCAGGATTTTGAATCCCATCATAAGTTTCTTTTTATTGCACAGGCTATGCTGGTTTTGTCTGCTTTGTCATGCTTCAAAGGCTTCTACTTCATTTTGCATCTATGCATACAGAGACACTGACAATATGAACAAATACATCTAAGCTCTAAGCTACTTTCCTTAGTGACCTTTTTTGGAAAATGAAAATAATGGCTACGATTCCTTTCTATCTATTTAAAAGGTAACTTTAGGGTGTGTAAATGAGACCCTCACGGTTCTTATGTCTCTCTATTGACTATAAAGAGAACTTATTTAATTCTACACATCTGCATGTTATCTGATAAAGCCCATAAGCAGTGGAGGAAGATGATTTATAAAAAAATATTTTTATTTAATTTTATTACCTGAAGACTCTTAACTGGCGTTTTGTTCTTGCATTAATCTGCTTTGAACTGCCATGGACTTCCTTTGCACAAACACATTTTTTAAAAGTCCTATTAAAAGCTTCATTTCAATGCAAAATATTAAGATGATCACTTGTTACAAGGCATGGGTAGCCCACAGTATAGGCTATTCCCTTTGATAATAGTATCCTGAGGCAAACTCAACATTGCTGATTCAGATATAACAGCAATGAAGAAGTAGTATCACACCATTTTTTTATGCTGTGAAGGGGGTTATCATGAAGATGAAACAGAAAAGTTCAGCACTGATCACACAGAAGTACTACAACTCCAGTCACAGTCATAGCAGTAACCCAGCTAAGTCATGCCTGTGTTCACCCTGCTAAGAAACTGCTGGAACACGACCTGCCCAAACAGAGTCATTCAGAGCAGCTGTCAGAGGCCAAAGAATCACAGAGCTGCTGGTTGTAAGGGATTGCTGCAGGTCATAAAGTTCAGCTCCCACTTGAAGCATGACCATTGACAATAAGAGATCAGGGCACCTGCAAATTTATCCTACTGAGCTTTTAATACCACTCAGTTTTCTTCAACTGCTCTGGCAATCCTGCTGCAGTGCTGCATTGCTTTTCTAATGCTGAATATTTTCCTAAATGTCTAATCTGAACAATCTGATCCTCAGTTCATTCTTATTCCCTTTATTATTTTCATATTTTTTTTACTGACAAGAGTTACACTCTGGTCTGTAACTGCAGCTCACCTTTTGAGTCTCCTCTAGGACACAAGCTCACCCTTTAGCCTCCTTGTTTTCAGACAGACCAAGTCCAGCTCTGTCAATGGCTGTTTTTATTTCCAAGAGTGTGAATAATGGTCCAAATGATGGAGATTAATGAAATCATAAGGCTGGAAGTGACCTCATTTAGCTTGTCCATTCTGCCCTAAGTAAGATCAATTGCTTCTATACCATTCTTGACAGATATTTCTCTAATCTAAACATCTCCAATTATGAGACCTCTCTAGCTTATCTGGCTCAGAGACTGAGATTTCTAGTAAAATATTTTGAGACTGATAAATTTGGGCCGAGGCTCTTTTCTCCTGTCACAGCCCCATGTTTTCAGGGCCACTGAATTTTCATGCTCTCAGCTCCAGCCAGCAGTGAGGATGAGCACATCCCCTCCATAAGCACACACACTAGAAATAGCACAAAGAGCCACGACTGTGCTGTCACACATACAGAAACACACTGAACATCAATGGCTTGGTCCTTTTCTTTGCCTCCTGCAGAGCAGGTTAAAGCTTGCTAGTGGAATACACTAGCATGTACACATACACACACAATTATATATATATATGTATACATAGATATGCACACATGGACCTTTTCCTATAGTGAGGTTTATATGGTCAAGCCAGTTGCTGGCTCCCAGACCCTGGTCTCCCCTAGTTGCTGTCATCCAGAGCTTGGCCTCTCATGCATCCACTTTCCATTCCAAGAGCTTGCTAAATAGAACTCTTCTCCTAGGACTCAGCTTATTTGGCTGTGAGCTTTCTACACAAGCCTCAGACAGGAAGTGCAGTCAACCCCAAGACAGAAAAAGGATTCAATAAAAGTATAAAATAGACAGCAGTGAACAGGGGCAGAGCTTTCCAGATGAGTATCCTGACCAATCTCTTTCCCCTTTTTGGTCCTTTCCCCAAACATTTCACATGTTCTATCAGTTCCCTTTAAGACAGTTTGTAAGTTTTACAGAATCTGCATGTCCTCTTCCCATTGGACTCCAAGATAAGTCCTGCAAATCTTTAGGCAATATCCCTCTAGATTTGATGGCTTTCCAGAGATAGTCTGCTTTTGATGCATCTTAGTGTCTTTCACAGCAGGGGCAGTGATCTGATTATTCTCTTCCGATATTTGTTTTTGGAGAAGCTTATCCAGTGCGCTCCTTATTAGGTCACTACAGTCTTTTCAACTGTCATTGTCCTCTGCTCCTTGCCAAGTCTTTGTGATTAACCTTTATTCACATAACCTAGAAAAATTCACAAACCATGGAGAAGCATTCAAACAAAATCACAATAAAAATCACAGTGAACTGGTGAACTGCTGCCACTACAAAAAATGATGATGAATGATGCAATGAAGAATTTTGCAGTCTTGTTTTAGATGGCATGCCTAGAAAGTATTTTATCCCAAAGATATTGTTCAATAATTTTTCAGCCACTGATACCTGAAATACATCAAATATTTTTAAGAATTTTTTTCCAGAATCAGTGCTAAAAATGTTTCCAAAATGTATCCTGAAAATATAAAACTTTATACAGAAAAAGAGTGTAGAATGCATTCAACTAATTTGGTGCCAGATGAATAATAAGCTTAAGGTCATAAAAGCAGGGTTTTATCTTCACATTAGATTTGCTTTCATTCCTGTGCAAACCTTAAGTAGCTAACCAAATGACTTAACTGCTTTAATCCTTGCCTTCATTCTACTTTTCCTAATGTGCTTTCTTGTTTTTGTGATGATCATTTTGGCTGCTTGCATTCCATGCAAAATTACTATATTGGAACATATCCAGGGCATTGAAACTTACATTTATATATTTTTGCGCAGTATTCACCACATACTTGAGTACATTTTGACATTGTTTTAAGTAAAACTAAATATAAAGACCCAGACATAAATTTACTATGTTGTCTTGTAAACTGATATTAGAAATAATGTGGTGGTGTTTGTTTTGGATCTTTTAATCGACATCCTGTTCCTACTGTTCAAAATTATTTTTCAATCAAGCACAGAGAGTGCAGAGGAAAATGAATCAGGGGAGAATATTCTGAAATGGAGCTCCATTTAAGGATTCAGCAATAAACTCAAGGTTTTTTTTTTTTATTTAGATATGGCAGACTCAATTAGCATCTCATTAGCAATAAGCTGTATAAATAGGCATGCTCAGCAAAGAGGGAAAAAAGTCAATAGTCTGCTGGCAGTCACTCAGTATCCCAGCACTAAGCTTTCAACACACAGAGAAGCTCTAATTAGAAGCTTGTCCATGTGCATGCATCACTCATTAACTGCCTCTTTACTGAAACAGAATAATGAATTGAGCCCTTTAATGTGACATTAATAAATTGCCACCATTTTGGGAGTATTTGAATGTAAAATAGTGATGTTCATTATCAAAATTATGTTTGATGAGTTGGGTTTGTTCTGGCTCATTGAGAAGGATAATTTTCCTACTGTTAGGGCTCCTTCCAAAAAATAAGTCTGGTTGCTTTTGGCTTACTCCACAGAACTTTAAGTGAACGTCTGGATCCCTGGAAACCAACACTATAAACTACAGATATGATAGATGATGCAATATAATGTAATGACGTGTTTTCTGCATCTTGTAGCTACATGTGCAAGGGTAATTGAACATGGCTTGAAGGTATGTCTTAGGGAGAAATTCACTCATCTCCCATTTATAGCATTTCTTCTGTACTGAATCCAGCACAAGGAGTTCAGCTCTCTTTATATATGAAACATATCTGACAAGTATTTGGGCCTAGAAAATTATCTGTCTCTTGTTCTGAGTCAATTTCCTCTCTTGCTAAGTTTCCTTCCTGTTGTACTTCACCTTTTGTATGAAGCAAAATTGATGAAATTGACTATTTTGCTTGTTTGTAAATGCTTGTTAGTAGAAGACATCGGTCTATGGATTTTGAGCCCCATGTTGCTCACTAAATGAGGGTCAAAATTGGGTTTTTCAGAGCGGCATTGTGCCACCAATGGAGTAGTGCAAAGAGTAATAGGTGGGTGACCTGGCCCCTCTCTGGTACAAAACATCCTAATCCCACAGTGCACTGGGAGAAACAGAAGCTGTTAAAATTTTCCCTTTGTGAGATGCTCTCAGAAACTCTTGCCTTTGGCTCTAGTTATGTGATGGGTATACTTTGTGTCCTTAGTCATCCATACAGTTACCTTCATGTGTGGGTTCACATGGCTGATTAGAGACAATTGCACTAGAGGATAAATCTGATAAAGAGCAAGTTAATAAAGCAGAACTGTTGTGGTATGTATAAAAGAACTGATAACTCTTCAGGACAGGACAGATAAAGATAAATTCTATATAGCTCAAATTAAAAGCATGCAAAATGCATTCATCTATAGCTGTAACATGGCTGTCAAAATGTGCTTATGAAACTGTTTGCAGTAGCAAATATAGTTTTTTTTTTGCAAAGTAGCTCTACACAACAGGTAATGTTAGCTCTATTATGGAGAAATATCATATTGTTATCTTTCAATGTTCAAAACTCATATAAAAACATCCATATTGACCTGTCTCAACTACCTATCAAATTTTTAAAAGCCTTGGAGAAATATTATTGAAATAAAATTGTAAAATTTTCTTATCTATATTTGCTCATATTTCCTCAGTGAACTGCAAATTCATTAGAATTAGACACCATGCACACTCAATTATTGTTATTGGAAATAATGTTTTTAATACTTTGAACACAACAGGCTGTTACCAATTCATCTTGTACAACTCTTTCCTAGTTTTAGTGATCTTTAACAAATAAATGTCATAGTCCTTGACTGTATTTTTCCTAATAAAATTTCCAGTCTCTGTGACAAACTGAATAACAGAATGTAGTACTGTATTCTATACAAAGACTTCCTTCTTTTTCTTCATGTGACAGTGTTTATTGTGCATGAAGGCAATAAAAGGGCTGTTTCCCTCTATTGTATGTTATGCTGTATTAGGTATATTCGTAATTCCATAATATCAAATCATATATTTTTTCTATTCCAAAAGTTTCTCACAAAATTCATTTTTTTTACATTTTCTGCAGAAGAATTTTACAGAAATGATGCCTTTCTAGAAATAAGAACAGAGGTTTTTTTAGGAATTAAGTATTTCTAGATTTGATAGAGAAGAAATGGTATATATTCTTTACATTATTTTCCTCTATCATAAAGTTATTGGATGATCAATAGATATTTAATTATATAATATTAAAATTATTTAATTTGGTAATTAGTGAGATTGTCTTTGTAGTATGAACTTGGAAAGAAGTGAGTTTGCCACATTTTTCTTGCCAATTCTCCTTTCTTCAGTTTTCTCATCCTGACTTTGATGTATAGATTAGAAACTTCTTATAGTAGGACAGTATATGGAACAGTGAACATGGAGCTTCAATTTCACTAATTTTAATACAAACATTAAATATGTTTAGCTTATAGGAATGATAACTTAGAAAAGCTATTCAGGAAAGCTACTTAGGATCTTAGAATTTATCTAGTAACTTAGTGCAATTTAAGATGTGATGCTGGGTACAAACCAGTACTAACTTTATGTGGAATTTGAATAAAAATAGTACTTGTTTTTTGTTTTACCTAAGTCAGCTAACATTTCCCCTGAGAAGTATTGTCCTTGGATTTTCAAGGCAGAATAGGAGAAAAAGCTATAGGTCTAAATTCACAATAAGTCAATACTCTTAATTAAGATCTATTCCACTAATAGTCTATCTGATCCTTGGCAGTGCTTTATCTCACTAAATTCTCCAGCAGACATGTGATGGAGGATTAAAATCAGACAGCTGAGGCAGCTATAGCCACCAGACAAACTCCCACATAGTCCTGCTGATAGATTCTGCCACTGAGCAGAATGTCTGATGTTTTGGAGGAAAGTTTCTAAACCAGAATGGCAAGAAGAAATAAATTTAACTTAACATATTATATTGAAATAACTCTATATTTTTATTTATATTTAGGAAACTGAAAACTTAAGCGATGCAAGACCTGTTGCACAAATAAATCATTTGTATATACATATACATATATATAAAATATACATCTGTATATTTTAGCAGTAACATCTGTGAGTGAATGATGAAGATGACTAAGGTGATAACAAATTTAGCCATCTAATTTCCACCTGCTGTCATATGGTTTCAGCCTCTGAATGAAACACAAAGATGATGAAGCATTCTTGTAGAGGCCCTCTGAGAAAAGTGTCTCTTGAATGTATTCTGGCATTAGATGTCTTCTGGTTCTGAGAAATCCTATGTTCTTAATTCTGACTACCTAACCCTGCTTTTTTCTCTTGCTAGATCCAAGTCCCAGAGAATTTTCCTTTTGTATCAGAAAAAAGTTGGATTGGATAAATATAGATATGTCATCTTTGAGTGACTAATTTTTTTTTTTTTTAATTAATGCATATCAAATTTCCAACACACCCCATCAAAATGAAATTACTTCTTCTGGGGAACCTTTAGAGAACTCACCAGGAAATACTTAGAATTTTAAAGTGTGAATGCTTATATTAAACTTGCAATTTCTTTTTTTATTTTATGGAAACTGAAGACAAAGAAACACTTCTGAAAGCACCTATTATTTATTATATAAACACCTGGTTATTTAAAATCTAAGGTAAACTACTAAAATAGATTAGTTGAAAGAAATCCAGAAGTATTTCTCCATCATGACTAGTAATAAAACTCTAGGATGACTAGCTGAGATATGGGAATTTATATTTTAAAGTTTAGTAGAGGAATCCTACCCTACTGATAAAAAGACATCAGTTATAATGTCACCTAAGAGATGAGGCTTCCTCTACAATCAGTAGAGGGAAGTCAGCACCTCCTTAAAGTGCTTCATCTCAAATCTCATTGACAGAGTTTTTAAAACAGGATAAATTGTTAAACTGTCATTTGAGAGCCATCATTTCCTGCCACTGTCTTGAGGGAATCTAGACAAAGAGCTGAACACATCATTTCAATTTCAGGTGGCTGTTAAGGAAGATGAATCTTATCCATTCAAACTTTAGTGATTGCTTTTCCATTTTTCTTAATCATTGTATATTTGAAATCAATTCATAGGATTCTTTAATAATGTTTCAAGACTTCATACAAACTCTCATAAACAGACAATGCACAAAGTTTGTTCCTGGCTTTTCTGCACTGTTGTAATTTTGTGTCCAAACATGCTGATTTCAAATGTTGTTTCTATAAAATGCTTCAATATTTCTTGTGTCATTCTCCTACATTTAATGAATGCAAACATCTTCCAGTATTTCCAAAGCTGAAATTAATTTTAGTGAGCTTTTCAAGTCTAAGTTAAGTGCCACTTACAGAATATAAACTATCCAATTCTGCATATTTGAATTTATAGTATTTTTCAGATTAAAAAGTATCAAAGAATCAGACTAAAAAATCATGTCCAATTAGAATAAATTATTAAAAATTTAGTAGAACTTAATGGAAGAGCTGAGTTTAACCTCTAGAAAATGTTTCCTCATTATAAATGTAATTATGCTGGGCTTAGGGAACGGTTGTTTTGTGTTTGTTGTGGGGGTTTTCTGTTGTTAGGGTTTTTATTTGGTTGTTTTTTTGTTAATATATCCATAGTTTTATAAGTCTAAAAATAGGCTGATTTTGTAATAACATTTCACTTCACAAGAGAAAAAATATATTTAGCCTATTACTTTAGGTGATGTTGGCCATCTTACAATGAATCAATACATTTCTGCACCTTATGTAAAACGTGATCTTTATGTTGAAATGTTTTTCTCAAAGAAAAACATTATATTCTGGTTATTTTTATAATTAAAATTATAAACTTATCTCCAGGTCTGTAATAACAGTGTTTATATACATTTGCAATATGATACAGAGCTATTCCACCACCATTAAAATAATTATTGCAACTAAAAAATTATTCTTTCAGCTCCTCCATAGGTTTTAAAGACAAGATTTTAGTTTTATCAAAAAACTGGTCAATCAAACAGTGTTTCATTTTGACTCATCAGACAACAATTCTGGATTACTTTTGGACGGAAGTATAGAATGATGTGTTTGAAACCATGTGGTTTTGAGAAGTATCCATGAAAATAATAAAATCTAATTATGTTTGCATAATTAGAAATAGAAGGATTTTGGAAAGCTTTTTAGGCAATATAGAGCTACAGTGTAAAGACCCAGCAAATATCCATTGCAGGTAATGTCATACAGCTTCATAATACAGCATCTATCTTCATACATTAAGATTTTGCGTTGTGATAGTTAAAGCTTAGGGTTACACATTTATGGAAAGCAGTTGCAAAATGTCTGAAAGGAACACCATTCAGAAGTCTTCTGAATCATTTAACATTTTACTGTTTGTCCAAACTGAGCTTCATTCAGCACATTGGTGCTTACTTGATTCTCTGACACATTTTGGCCAAGCTACTGAACTCTGCAATCAGACAAACTAGGAATAAATGGAGTTAACCTGCAACAATAAATTGCACAAATGATAAATTGGCTTGCCTACACCGTTAATTTATTAGAGAGATTCCTGGCATGGGTTTGGGCAATGTGAATTTAGGCAATGTGAATTAGAACTATACAAACATTTCCCAGGTCTAATTTGGAAATTAATAAGGATGATTTGGCAGGGAGCATTTCAGAAAACTGATTTGGATGCACAACTTTGTTTTGGCTGGTAAAAGTGTTCAGTAATGTGGAGGCTGACAGATCATGCCAGCGTGGCTGCACAACCCCTAGCTTGCTTCAGTTTACTAATATATATTTCCTCTATGTGATTTGAGGAACTTATGGGTATAGTAATCTGAGACAACCCTAAGAATGCCCAACAAAGTGTTCCTGGAGCAGAGAGAGAGAGAAGGATAGAAAAGCCAGAAGACAGAACTGACACGGGAATGAGAAAAGAGTGTGCAACATACCTTCTTTGGCAATATTGGATTCTTAAAATGGCTCAGCTAAGTTATGAAATTTCAGCTCAGCACAGATTTCTAGTGAAAGTTGGGGTTACTCAATCTGGTAATTTTATACTTAATTTTTACCATGTATACTTATTTAACAAGATGCATCCAGGAAAAGAAGATGAAAATGAAGATATAATTGTAGTCTATAAAAAGCATTTAAGGAATAGGGAGGGTTTTTTTTTTACTCAGTGGCTCTTGGTCTGTTGTTTTTTGTTTTGTTTTTTTTTTTGGTTTTTGTTTGTTTGTTTGTTTTTTTAAATAAGGTTAAGCAATGGGGCTGAATTTTTTTTTTGTAATAGAAATGTGTCCCAACCATCTTACTAAAATGTCTGCTCTATGCTTCTACTCTTCAATCACCTGATGCACATATCAGCATCCTAGTCCTAAGAACGTTTAGGATCCCTGTGCCTTCCTGGGAAACTGAATTTACACATGGCATGGACATGTATGACAATCAGGCCAAGTATAAGGTAAGTCAACACATATGAGATTTATTTGGAAGACAGGAGGACAAATCTTGCTTGGGAAAACACACAAATGTGCTATGTTTTCTGATCCCAGGAGTGGTTTTTCTGTCCTGGGATGATCTAGGCTTTCTGTAATTGTCTTTTGGAAAAACTGAAGGGCCAACACATTTCTGGTGCAGGGGGAGACAGAGCAGTGTATGGACAACCTTCTTGCTCCCATGCAGCAACTTTGCAATTCAGGACCAAGATAAGGGAAGGCAGAGGAAGGCAAGGCAGTCTGAAGCCTAGAAAATATCAATGCTCTGAGGATTTAGGATGTACACTGCCAAAATCGGTTATGGATATGCTGACAGTGGGCCTCATGTACAAAGGATGTTCATCTTGGTGAGCCACAGACTTTCTCTGGTTGTGCTGCCCCTGTATCATACAGATGGTAGATTCCTGAATCTGGCTAATCAGATACAGCTCTTGCAATCCTGAAATATTTGATATAATAGTTTTTTTCTATTCTTAAAAGAATAATGAAGGTTCCAGTGTTTACTCAGCCCCTCTGATACCCAGTGTCTTCTTTATTCTCATAGTTTACCTTTCAGACTAGTTTAATCAAATGCTAAGTATAGTCAGTCCTATTTCATTTTGTGCCTTTGTAACCAGGCCTTTCAAACTGACAATGTGAAAACATGAAAAACAGACCTTCTATCACCCTAGATAACTTACACCCCATACTCAAACAATTTGAAAGTTAGTGACTAAATTCAAAATAAATTTAGAAAAATAGACTTCAGTTAGAGGAAATGATATTTTAATACAAGTCTAGATATAGCTAAGCTCACAGGGTAACCACTAAATCAGAGTCAGTTTTATTGCAGCTGGGAGTTGCACACATTAAAGAGAAAGGTATATATAGTTTGAGCTTTTCCAAACTCTGAAGAAAACATTTTGAAAAAGGGCAATCAGGCAAAGTTCAAGCAATTTTCAGTATCACAGAAAATATATCTTTAATGCATTTTTTAAGTACTAGCTACACAACAATCCTTTTCTAAGCTGTCGATTAAAACATACTAAATGGTAGAAATGGCAGTGCTTTAGAAATACTTTGTACAAAGTGAGCAAAAGACTTCAGTGAGGAACTTGCCACAGTCAAGTAATATACTCCTGAATCTCATTTCCAAAGACACTCATCTTTGAAGTTTTCTATTGTCCTTCAGGTCCAGGACTCAATTTTTTTTTTTAAGTCAGGACAAATGAAGGAATTTTTTACGAAAAAGAGCAAAAGACATGTCTGCTAGAGAGTGCAAGGACTAACACTTTGGAATAGTTTTTAAACTTTAGTTCTCAAACTTCTGTAAAAAAAAACCCTTATATTTTTGACCTGGAGGCTGAGATTGATTACACTAACTTTAGAGAACTGCAAGTCAGAAGATTGGTCTATGCTAGTGATCTCTTTAAATCTAATAAAGACATCAAACCGGGGAACTATTAATCCTACTTATCTTAAACAGCTGGTTATAATGGAATTAATTTCCTTTTCAAATGGCAGTGTTTATCTTTTGGATGCTTCCTTCTCCTAAATCTTTACAGCTCTTGTGATTCTAAAGTAGTCTTTTTTCACCTTAATGGTATTAAAGAATTTAGGATAATGGAAAGTATAATTATAAGCCATTATACTATTAATAAATCTGCAAAATAAAATTTTCCATTACACACGTTAAAAAGGTATATTTCACATATATGTGTGTACCATTCAATTGTAAAATAAATTTTATGCTGTCCTTGGCATTCACTTAGCTAGCCTTGTACACAAATTGGTTTGGGGATTGCCTATATAAATATTAATTCAGAAGAAGTGTTTGCAGCATCTTTGTGTATTTCTCACAATTTAATTGATAACTAATCTTGTTTTAGTAAGAAAAACAATAAACCAATAACATATTTTCCCTTTTCCTGGGTATAACCAGTTCACCACCAAATCAAAGTGGGAGGGAGGGAAAGTTACAGAAGATAAAAGCATGGTAAATGTCTTCACAAATCTATTAAACTAAATTAATTCATAGGCAATATATTATTAACCTTAAGATTGTCTTGCTTAATGTAAAAAACCTCAAGTAATCACATAAAATAAAAAGTTTATGTGATTTATAGAAAGAAAATAGAATGCAGACTCAGTGCCTTTATCTCTTCAGCAAGTAATTACTAGGAACATGTTTCATATTGCTCAGGCTATTTCAAAGAAACTTCTAAACCAAACAGAGCAGAAAAATATCTTTCCATAGTTAAAAAAAAAAAAA
>VXBI01008530.1:25983-76031 GCA_013397375.1 Toxostoma redivivum
AAAGAAAAAGTTTTGTGGGTTATTAAACTTCCTTAGTAGAAATCTCTGAAAACACTTTTGACAGGTTTGAGGATGTCTTGGTATGGACAGATGGTTTTGCCAAACTGCTCTCTAAAATATTCTTATATTTTGCAATTTTTTACAGTTAAACACTTATTTCTTTATTAAACACTTATTTCTTTATTAAACATTTATTTCTTTATTAAACACTTACACTTATTTCCCTTGAGTACTTTGTTCCTTAAAATAAAAAGAATAGGGGGGAGGGGAGTAATGCAATAATAAGTCTGCCTTTTTATTTCAGGCGCTATTAAGTCCATAGGTTACCATAACTTTTCCCACACATTTATACTGAAGTTTTTGAGTTATCCTCAAAAAGTCATGATAAAGTATTGAAATAAAAATTCATTTGTTGTACTAGGATGTAAGAAAAAAAGTTACTTTCTGAGGCTATATGGGAGGCTTTTGATAGAAGATGACTTAAGTACAAACTAATTGCTGGAGTCGTATCAACAGTGCCATGTGTTTCAAACATTTACCTCTTTACCTTGCAAGACTGAATTTCTTCTGAGACTACTTCTGCATACATATTTGTAAGAACCCATCCTTAAAAGATTAAAAATTCATATATTGTTGGAACTGTCTCATATGGGATTCAGCTGCAGGTTAAGAAGCTCATCTTTTTTTTTTGCCAACACATAGATGTGCTATGTGTCTCCCACTCTCAACAATGGAGGTGTCGTTAATATAGTGAAGGGGGCTTGGAAAATATCTCATCTTATTATAAAGCAGACTGTTACTGAGTAACTAGTGTGTGCTAAAGGAATTATTTAGTGTTTCCTGTGATGCCGTGAGTTTTCCAGGATATTCACAAAGCATCCACAGATGTAGCAGAGATCACAGGAGAACAAAAGCCCCTTGTAATATCAAGCAGCGATTACACTGGTTGTCCAAAAATAGCTAAAATTACACCAGTGTTGTGGTTTCACCCAGACAAACAACCAAGTACCACACAGCCACTCTCTCACCCACCAGCAGGATCAGTGAGGAGGTGGAAGGGTAATAAACAGAAAACTTTTGGGCTGAGATGACGACAGTTTATAGGGAAAGCAAAATCTATACACACAAGCAAAGCAAAAGCTACAAACACAAGCAAAGCAGTTAATTCACTGCTTCCCTGGGCAGGCAAATGTTCAGCCACCTCCAGGAGAGCCATGACCCATCATGAGTAACAGTGACTTTGAGAAGATAAACGCCATCAGTCCAAATCTCCCTCGCTTCTTCCTTGTCCCCCTGACTTTCTATTTTGAGCATGACATCCTATGGTCTGGAATCTCCCTTCAGTCCATTTTGGTCACTTCTCCTGGCTGTATCTCTTCCCAACCTCCTCTGCATCCCCTGCCTCCTCACCAGTGTGGCAGTAAGAAAAACAGAAAAGGCCTTGGCTCTGTGCAAGCAGCAATGACAAAAACATCTCTATAGTATCAATCCTGTATTCAGCACAAATCCAAAACACAAATCTGTACCAGCCACTGCAAAGAAAATTAACTCTACCTGAGCCAAACCCAGCACAATTAAATCATTATTTTAGGAACCTGAATCATATCTCTGCTGGGGAACAGCTGAATATCCATTCTAGGACATGACTGACTTTTGATTCAAAATGCATTTCTGTTGTCAATTGAAAAGTGTAAAATTCCATTTGAAATGTTCTCCAGAGAGACACCTTGGATCTATGGGTATTCATGTTCCATGGATATTGACTAATATCTGCCAGTCCAGTGTAGACTCACTGTGCTTTGCACAGGAATAGATGATTGCATAGAAACATTTCTATGTGATTGCCTTTATATTGAACCAGATCTTACCACAGACTTAAAGTGTGTTGAGAAATCTGCACTCTCCTGTATTTGTCCTTCCTTCTTTGTTCCCCTCAGTCCTGAAGCATCAAATTGTCTGGACAAATCAAGATGAAACATCTGAGCTATCACAATGTAATTAACTCTGAAGTCTACAGGGATGTCTTGCTTTCTAATGAGAGTACATAAGGACACTGAATAAAGGAAGTTTTTCAACTTTGTTTACATAGGCCTAATTTCAGCAATCTATCATTTGCCTTTCATCTAACTCCTTTTCTGAATGGTTTTGTCAAAATAAATCTGCTTATATTATTTTTTCTGAGAAAAATTGTCAAGGCTCACAATGCTGTATAGTATATAAAATCGACTTATGCTTACTTTTTTAAAATTAGATATGACCTCCAACATAAGATATATTTAAGATTTATCTTAAATATTATCTTAAACATTTGGTGGTATATTTTTAGTCTGTCATTTGATTTTACTGCAAATTTAGGGTCCATCTGAAGGCAGATTAATTCAAATTCAGCTCCTGAAATTTGGAAAATGTCTAATTTGAATCATCTCTTTAAATTTCATTATATTGCAATAGCATTTATGCATATTGTGTTCTTTTGCATGTAATTTCAAAGTGTAATTCTACTGAACACAGAAAAATAATCTCCGAATGTTTTCCTGCTTCCAAGTTTATATTCTTTTGTGTGAGCCATTTCATTGAAAAAATATAAATGTATGCAGATGACTAATTTTATTGGTTTAGTATGAATAATTTCAGACTTAAGGTCTTAGTCTAAATTGCAGGTGCAGGTTCAAAGAAGTAAGTGATTGGAATAGATCTGAAGCCACAACTGGAAACTATTGAAGAAATATGAATTCTAAATTGTACCAATAATTCAGGGTGGGAGAACATACAGAGCATGGGTGAATTGCATCCTTGCTCTGCTCATGCTCCTGTATTACTGTGGGAAGGCATCTGATGTTCACTGCTGCATTCATTCAAATGAAGAAAAGGAGTTTAAAGATCCATGTGCTGCAAATTGTAAATGAAAAATATTGTATCTCAAACACGATGCATGTATTTATTGTTGTTAGAGTTTATGTCCTACTCAAGAATAGTTTCATGATTCCTTCAAAGCATGTCTCATGTCATAATTTTTACCTTAAAGCAGCGGATATCTGTTCCCCATCTACCTACCTATCTAATTATATATATAGTTTGTATATATGTATGTATCTCAGTACAACAGTATTCCTCTGTTCACCCTCAGAAGAATCTGTAAATGTAATTCAGATTCTGAATTGTACACTTTGTACACTGTAAAACAAATTTTCTCCTTTTTCCTATCAGTCTGACAATTTTTGTCTGCTGTCTATTAATATTTTAGGTTGCCTTTGTGATCTATTCAGAATTAAACTGACTTCATTTCTCCAGTGTAATTGTCACAATAAATATTAAAGATATTGTACATATTTTCTAAAAGTTTAGTACTGCACATCTGCATTCTCTGAAATAATTGTGAAAATTTGAGCTTTGTCTCTCTAGTTGTTTGTTTAAATTTTAGTCATCCCACTATACACAGAATCACTTTAGGCTCCCTTTAAAATCAATGAGAGAATAAAATCAGCACAAAAGGTTTTTCATTTGACCTTGTTCAAATCCTTATTTCAGGAGGATATCAATCTTCCTTTGGAAGCGCCAATTTCTCTCAATTAACCATAAGAAGAGTTAGTGTAATTAGCTCACAGGCATATGTCTACTTCCAGTCCTCCCAACTCCAGTTTAGCTGTCTAGTGCAATTAATTTTTTTACTCACCCATTTCCCTTTAGTATTCAAAGGTTCACACTTTTTTTGCTGTGAATTACAATTCAATAAAAAAGTCCTTAAAGAAGTATTCCATAGGCACATTGAATTATATGTTTAAGAATTGCAATCACCTGTCTTATCAGATAATTTAACTCATTTGTCCATTATGCTGCAGTTGGTAAAAAAATTTACATATTTCTTGACATATTTACCCAGTAAATTAACATTCTTGATGTTTTAGCATGTTTGTGCTAAAACAGCCAATTTGAAAAGAGTAATGTTCATTTCTGTTACTAAGCAATAGGAACCATGCAGCTCTTTCATGACTTCTACTGGTTTTTAGGCTACCAGTTGTATTAATGTATGCTCCTTCTTACAGATCACATATATTCCATTTTTTCCCCTTTTGTTGTTGTTGTAGATGAAGATATTATGTTCCATGTATGTATTCTATGTGTATATGTACACATTCTGTATATTTTTGAAATGCTGCTACTACATTAACTTGTACATCAGCAGGAGCTACTGCAGAGACAAGCAGCCAGCAAAAGGCAGCTTCTGCCTCCCACTGCTGCTTCTCTGAGCCCTTCATCCCTCATGTAATTTAATAAGTGTTCCATTACGAGGTGGATACCCGTGAGTCCCTGTTGTAAGATATAGCCCACAAAGCTTCAAACAAAACTCATCATGATTTTTGTGTCTCTGTGCAAGACTATAATTTCTCATACGTACTTTTTTTTTTTTTTTTTTTGACAAGAAAAGCCAAGGACAGAAAAACTGATTTTTAAAAGAGTAATTAATGCAACAGAAATTTATTATAAAACTTGTATTTTATCTGGCATGGATTACATCTTCAAAACAAAAGTGTGACAGTCACCAATCACCCAGAAACATTATTAGAAATCTCTTGTTTTGTTCTCAGTTGAGCCTCTGAGGTTTATTTGAGCTTTGAAACTTTTATCTGTTCAGTGATACCTTTTTCAGAACATTCTGATTGTCAAAGGAGTACACAGATTTGATTTAATTTTATTTATCATTTCGTTTTATAAGTGGCTTTTCTTTGTAGAATTTTATTAGTAAATCACCTTCAAAAGTGATGCATAGACATACTGAAATTGAAACTCTCAGAGATTTTATCCATATAAAATCAAAACATTTATTTTTACATTAGGTTGTCTAAGAATACTTATTAGCTCTGCTGATGAAACATTGCAAAATATTTATCTCTTATCATCATATTGAAGAAAGGAACCCTGTACATTTAAATATGAGCTGATTCATTTCCTCCTTCTCTTGTTAATTAATATATGTTTTATTACCATATAAAATATCGAAGGGAGTCTAAATTGATAAAAGAGTGTTGTTTCTCTACTTCCCATCCTTAAAAACACAAGACCAATAGAAGGATAAGATATTCCCTTTGGCAACTCTATATAAGAATTTTTTTAAGATAAATTTGTGTCAACATGAATGATAGTTTTGACAGATTATCTTCTGCAATATGTGCAATACTATAAATTTACTAATTAATTCTTAGTTTATTCCTTGATCTGAAAAATCTCATCATTAAAAATATAGATTAGTACTCTCTAAATAAATCAGAAGCTGTAGATAAGAAACAAATATAAGGGGAAAAAAAAAGAAAAAAAAAGCTTAAATTTGATTTTCAAATAACAATACAGGATAAAAAGGAGTTTTATCTTCATTAGAAATACTTTGTGTAGTCCAATAAAGACCAACAACCTGAAAAGTGTCAAGTCTTGTCTTTTTAAAGGGGATGGCTGCTCCGAGACTGAGGTTAAACCATTGAATCGAGGAGAGTTCCTTGAACTGTCCAAGGGACCAGTCTCACAATTTAATTGATGCAGTTCCAGTGCTTGGACACCTGCACTGGCACTCGGTACTTTCCTAATATACGAGCTGCCAAAAGACATCTCTGTCTTCCTTCCACAAGAGCAACAATGCTTCATATCTGCCACAGAAATTCCTATTCAAAATCCAAAATCCAGCCTTCTAATCTCTTGTGGTGACTGTTTTCAGGTTCACTGGAGAAATAATGTGTGTATGTGAAAAATATATCTCAGAATATGGGATTCAGATATGCTATCATGTAATATTTGATTCAGTGTAAAGTTATCACATTTATGCCTTCCCCAACCATATTTTTCTGCTCCCCCAAATGACCAGACAGTCTTACTCATATAGCTCAGGGTGGATGTGTGTGTGTATTGCATCAGTTTTTTTTATTTTTTTTTTCATTTGTATCTCTGTTTGTTTTATTAACCTAAGTCTCTTAGATTCCTGTACACCTGAAACAAACTATTTTGTTTTTTGTTTTTTTTTTTTTGCATTTCCCATTAATCTTGGATTTATAAATTTTACAGTTCTGATGCATATGCTTACTCTTGGATATGTGCAGACCCATTCAGCCCAGATCCAGCTGTCTGTACCTCTACTGCAAGGACAATTCTCTTGTGCCACTAGTAGCTGTTAAACAGCCACACACTACAAGCCTGGTGCAATATATTAAGGGAAATTGGGGCCAGTTGTGTTCTTACCCTGGGTTTGGAATTGCAGCAATTTGGGTGCTGCCAGGAGAGCAATGGGGCTCTCTCTGCAGTGGAGCAATCAGACAGATGTGGGTACGATTAGACAACCCTCCCCATATATCTAAGCCTAGTTACATTATCTTGAGGTAACTCGGGTTACGGGGAGTGAAACAATGAATAAATAATTTCTAAGTAGCAGTGCTTAAATGTGGTGTACCATAGAATATGAAAATGTCAATTTGAAACTCTGGAGATGGATAATGACATGATGTTTGTAGTATGGGCCATTAAACTCATCATAGAAATTCGGCTAGAGGTGACTCAGAGCAATTATTGTGCTGTATTTATTTCATCACTGTGATGGATAGAGCACTTCGTAACTCTGGTTTTATAACTGTAGTAAAAGGACATTTTCTTGTTGAATGTAAACATGAATTTTGAGTAAAAAATTAATTTGATAAAAAATAAAACTTTAAAATAAATTTTAAAATATTTTAAAATATATTTTTTATAAAATAAATAAAAATGTTAAAGAATCTTATATTGAGATATTTTCCATGTTCTGTTTCCTAGAGTTCCCATATCTACTAGGATAATATTCCTAAAGTTTTCTGTGGCATTAATTAGGAAAAACTTTCAAAAGCTGTTTGCTTTGCTTTGAGATGACCCATCTACACTGAATTATGTAGCACAGTGTGCTGTTTGAGTACCACACATAAGCTTTTGACACAGTACTGCACAGATGTCCAGAAAGACATTGAGGTGCTGGAATTTGTTCAGAGAAGGGCAGCAAAGCTGGTGGCTGTTCCAGTGAGTAAATCCTTTGAGAAGCAGCTGAAGGAGCTGTGGGTGCTTAGCCTGGAGAAAAGGAGGTTCTGGTGGGACCTTATCACTCTCTGCCACTAGCCAAAGGAAGCTATAGCCAGGTGGGGATCAGCCCTGATCCTAACGCTCTTGGAGGTCTTTTTATGCCTAAATGATTCTGTGACAGAAAAATTATAGAAGAGAACAATACACTTATTTCCTTTAGAATACATTGTCCTTTAACTTTGGTTGTGTGTCTCAAAGGCATGGGTTCCTGATTAAGATTTACAAAGTCTGAACTAATGGATGTGTTTTCATTTCTCTTAGAGGACACTGAGAACTGTATGTATGTATTATTAATGCTTTTTCTCTGACAAATCTTTTTGACACAAGCTTCAAAATGATAGAAGATATGGACATAAACATACTATGTATGATGTCTATTAAAAAAACAGTAACTTAATGAGAATTTTATGATGACTTTTACACAGTGAATTCTTCTTCTAGGATGCAATTTTTAAATTAAAGTTTCCTGAAATGTTTAGCTAAGCCCAAAAGATTTTATAATGGCTGATCTGTTGTCCAGGAAGGGAGGAGTTGCATAAAATTGTACGTAATTTTAGTTACTGAGAGAGCACTAGGCTATACTGACAGCTCTTTAAACCAGACATATTTAAAGAGCATTCTATTTGTATTCTCATAAACAACCAGTGTCAGCCAAAGCTCAAATATATCCCCTCACTTAAAACTGAAAGAAGATAGAGTTAAAGGAAAAGTAAAAAAAAAAATCATTTTTAGTCAAAAATTGCTTTATAACCTCTATGTTTATTTGGGTGCTTTTTAAAAAACAATACTCTTGAAATTAGAAACTTATGAGTTGGCATGTTGGCTTCACTCAGATAAAACTTATTTTCATTTTATGCCTTTTTTATTTTTAAAGTGGATTCAGAGGTATCTAACAAGCAGCTAGTTCTCATATTTCCATAGACATAACAAATCCTAATAAAATGGTGTTCACCTGAAAACTCTTTGGAAGCCAGAAAAGTTTGGAAACAATAGAAGCCGGGCTATATTCTCTAACTACAAGAATCAGTTTGAAGGAGTAGTATTATCAAAAATTGGAAAAATAGTTTGCTGGTCTTATAACAGTGTTGATGGAAACTGTTCAGGTGATGGAAAACAAGCCAACAACTTAAAGGGATGGCATATTATTACCATTTACTAAGTACTCATTAAAAAAATTATATGAGGAAGGATTTAGAGTACAAATCTGATGAGGAGCAGCTGATTTGGTGGAGATCTTTAGCCTTGAAAAAGGAGACTCTGGGAATTCTCCTTACTCCCTACAACTGCCTGAGAGAAGGTTGTAGCCAGGTGGGAATACGTTTTCTTGTCCCAAATACCAAGTGATGGGATGGGAGGAAATGGCCTCAAGCTGGGCCAGGGGAGGTTTAGACTGGATGTTAGGAATAACTTCTGCATGGAAAGGGTTGTCAGGCATTGGCAGCAGGCTGCCCAGGGAACTGGGTGATCCACCAGCCCTGGAGGTATCTTAAACATGTATAGATGTGGCACTGAGGGACATGAGCTCTCTTGTGTACCTTGACTGGGGTCTCAAGGGGAATATTGCTTATTCTTCTCAAGTAGGTATGCAGTCTGACTTCCATGATGGAATGGCATTTCCCATGTGAAAATAAATGTTCTGTGGATCAAGTGATATATTTTAACTGCAAGTTTATAGTCACACAATGTAAAAGGTCATGCCTGGCATGTGGTATAGCTGTGCAGGGCAAAGTCCTCTGTAAACTGGAGAAATAGATGCACTCTGTGACAAGCAGTACTCATGAGCCAACTTATCCCTCAGATCTCTTTAGTTTCAGTCATTTTGAATTTGACCATTGTGAATGCATCTGTATGATTGCATCCTGGCCCAGCAGCCCATTCCACTGACTTACAACATCAGTTTGCTGCTGATGTCCCTGTTTGTATTCATGGAGAAATTTGGATGAAAAGGAGAATAGAGGAGGGGACAGTATTGACAGCACACTTAGTTTTGTTCCTGCTTGTAGTAGGGATAAGACCAAACACAAGCAATTTGTGATGTCTTACTCACAGTCTTATTAAGATACCTCAGCAAATCTTGCAACTACCAGACAGGCACTGACCTGATCAATAGAAAATGGATTGTCAAGACCCACACTTGGCCAGGGTCACCAGTCATCATGACCATGAAACAGACAGTGTGATAATGACTCTCTTTTACTGATTTTGTTTTATTTCCTCCTTCTAAACTGAAAGCTCCTGAATAGTTACCGTTGTTTTCAGGGTACTGTTCAGTTCTGTTTTACTCTTTATCATAGATCCACAAGAAAAAACAAAACAAAACAAAGATTTGATAACTGCCCAGCTTTCTAGGAAATTGATTGTTGCCCCTAACCAAATTTGTTGTTCTCCAAAAAACATATCATAAACATACAGGGAGACTACTTAAATGATGAAAGCAACTTCTGTGAAACAAGAGGTATATAAGGAGGGCATGTGGCAAAGAGAAATAAAAATTTAGTTACCTGGAAAAATTAAATGGTTACTGCTCTTCTGCTACTTTACCTAAAACACTACAATAGGCATCAGAAGAAAAAACTCAAGCAGTTTTACCAAAATATCTAAAAACTTTTATTATTCTATATATCATGAGATTGTAGAAATCAGTGCCACAGGGTGTTATGGATTCCACAAATTTTTAGAGCTTGTATTTAAAAAATAATAAGCATAGAGAAAACCACTCGAAGTCTGTTCAAATTTCAGATCAAGCTCTGGTTAAGGATGTCCTTTTAAGATGCAGATTTTATATGCTTTTTACCTAAATACTTCCTTTTATTCATGGGTATGCTGGTCTCATCCCTTGATGTATCTCAGCACATACTTTCCTATACTCTCTCAGTAGCCAGGAAGTGTCCTCCACCCACAGGTAGGTGAAGCTCAGTGTTCTGTGGCTTCATCTCATTCAAAAATTATTCCCAGATCTCACTGAAATCCATTTGAATGCTTGAAATATAGAGATATTTCAAGATATTAAATACACAAAACTGATGAATATTTTAGGAGGAGTAAATTCTTGATGTTATTGTTTTCCAGTCAGTAAACTGAAGTTCTTACTTTGACACATTTCTCATTGGAATGTAGTCAGCTCTCAGACATTTTATATTAAATAATCCTTGCCCAAACTCTCATTAAATGTGAGGTTTATGCCAAGCTGTCTTCCATGGTAACAGTATAAGCCATTTGAGAAAGGTGAAAAGTTCATTAGTAAGTGAACATAGTGAAATGGACAAGGGAGATGGAAAACCTGAAAAATCTGAAATGACAAGGTTGCTCCAGTACTTAGTTCTGCTCTGCAGTCCTGTCTAATATCTCTGTACTGACATTACTCTGCTGCAAACAGACATCACTGTGGAGCAAGACCTATTCCAAATGTTCAAAAAGAAGATGATACATCTTCCCATTTGGCTTGCTTGGATACATTTTAAATGTACACTATTAATCTTCCTCTGACTCAAAACTGGATTCCCTAATTTGGAAGAAAGGAGAAGAGAATACTCTTCTTACCCACTGTATATACTTTATGTAAGTTTGATGTAAAAAGAATTTGTCATTAACTGACTCTGGGGATCTACAGTTTCAGTATAAGGAGTTCTTGTATTCTGTTGGATACTGTTTCAAAGGTTAAATTCAAACCTGAGTAAAACAGTTACCGGATTGGAATAAGTAAGAGAAATTCAAAGCACACCAAAGATAGCTCTTCATACAATACTTCCTAGGTGTAATTCAGTTTCCAGGCAAGATCATGTGTCTGTCAATAGTTATAAATGCACGTAGATTATGTCTGCCTGTTGGGAAATACAGGGAGTAATTTTTCCTTTATCTATTCAATTGGAAATTATGTGCTATAGGATAGAGGCAGATTTTCAGCGTGATGTAGGAAACACATACCTCAGTCCCTTCTTTTCCTATAATGATAACAATAATAATAATTGAAATGCTGAGCTATATAAATCTTAAATAAGAAACTATATTCTGCTTCCTACTAAAGCACTTTTGGTTAGTTTGCTTTTTCTGTCTTCAAGGTATATTAAAAGTTTTGAACAATATAAATATCAGCTCTATAAATATGGGGTCAAAATGCTAAAAACTATAAACTTTTTTATAAGTGACATCTGAATATACGACAGATTCGCCGCTTGAATAATGTTTACAAAGAACTCATAGTATTAAAATTATTTTATGAATGTGAAGATACTGCCATAGAATTTACATTTCTATTTAATTGAAATCAGTGAATTAGAGTTGTGATGAAACTCCCAGTCCTGTAAACTGGAATGTCAGAACTATACGGTTTCCAGATTAGCAAGAAAAGCCCTGAATTAGTTAGTGATTTGCTGTGCAAATCCTCTTCTTTTCTTTTCTCAACTATCAGGATAATATTCCCTCTTGTACTCTGTTTATACTTAACCAATAAATTTTTTCCCTTGGAAAGTGTCCTAAGCACGTATATGGTGCCTAACTAAGCATGTTCTACTCCCTTGCTCCTATTTGCATGCCTGGACCAGCTTGAATTAATTCAATTAGCGATTTAATTAATAAAGCAATTTGATTCATATCACTGTTGAATGGACGGGATGGAGGCCAGAAGAACATTAAAAGAAACTAGTTCAGACTTGTTGCACACAAATCACTAACTTTGGATATATCTCCCTATATTGCCTTTGATTAATTCAGCTAATTCAACTGATTTAAGAGAAACAAGATTTTAGAACTAAAGTGGTAAGGTATCTCTAAAAATGTCATAGTATTATTGTAAGGAATCCATAAAAAGGCAAGTACACATGTATGAGACTGGTATTGCAGGTCATAACTTTCACAGCATAATCAGGAGAAACAAGTCTATAATTGAAAGGATTAATAGTGACTACAGACAACCCTAGAGCAGTAACCTTATCAAACAATTGAATACATTTCAGGAAATCAGTACACCATTGTCTTGCCATATAGCCACGAATTATCTTGAATTTTTACAGAAAGATATAAAATTTGAAGAATGGACTTTTGAACTGTAAACAGGAAAATATCAATCTTTCATACAGTTGTTCTAATGCAGGTATTTAGACTTGATTGCTCATTAGATTTGGTATCAGAGTTATTGAATTACTTGTAGGAAAAACATGGCTTAAAAAAACTTACTGTGATTATTTTCTAGACAAATTGTTAACAGAAGGTTTTTTAATTGATGCACTCAGAAATGGCTAGTGAAAATCTTCTGAAGATATGTCTTTAAAAAATGTGGTTTTGTCCATTATTTGAGTAAAAAGGGGCATGGCAGAAGCTCATGAAGAAACATATCTTCTAGAATCTATAAACTGGCTCTCTTGTGTCACTCTTCAAACTACAAGAACAAGGACTTGTACAGTAGAATTGATACACAACAAACATAATGCTAAAAGACAATATAGTACATAAAATTCACAGACATCTTGAAGTAAGGAATGCCACAACTACTGTTCAGGCCAGGACTTTTACCATGTTTTATAAAAGACTAGAGGTTTATAGGTGTTATGAAAACTTCTATTACCTATAATAGAATTAAAAGATTCTACAACAGTCTAGCTTCATGACAGAAATGAACCTTTGCAAAACTCCAGTTGCTCTTCAGACACAGAAATCCTTTCAGTTATTCTAAAGAGGAAAAGGTTATATATACATATTTTCAAAAAGTGGGATTGTGAAATCTCCTACTGAAATTTGTTATTGAGTTATTTTAAAATGATAAAATGGAGATCAAATTGTAATAAACAATATGGTCTTTTTGCATTCTTCTCACATTTAAGATATTAATTGTTTAGATAGTATTCTGCTTTGTTTTATGAAGTGTACTAATTTGCAATATTTGAAGTATTCTTGGCAATATAAACATATACTACTGTGAACAAAGTTGTTCCTTTAAAGTAAATCTAAACATGAGATAAAGGAATTAGTGAGATGAAGCTGAACAAACAGACATACTAATGTCAAGGCCCAGGAGAACATTGACTGTATCATTTTAATGAGCAGCTAGTTAGCCTAGAGTCAGTGCTTTGCTATCAGCAAAACCTTTTCACTTGTGCATTCACCCTCAATGAGGCAAAATGGAAAACAGGAACACCATTTTCTGACAACTTTGATAGTTGTCTTCTCCTCTCATTCCTGCTGATATGATAAGAGAGAGACAATTGCAAATAGAATGTCTTCTGTAGAACAAAGGTCTGAAAGGAAAAAAGCTCTCTGCTTGCCCTAAATGACTACTCAGGTGCAGAGAACACACTAAGGGGCTGGAATATGAATCCTACTTGTTCTGTCATTTGTTTGCTTTTTTTTTTTTCCCTTAGACAGGAAATTTCATTTTGTATGTAAGGAACCTTCCTGATGAAATTTCACTGAATCCAATCCACTTTCACAAAGTCTGTCGGTAAAAGTTAACTGATAATTTTATGAGTAAAAGCTATGTAGTCCTCTTTTTCCTCTTATTTCTTTTTTAATCATCTCCAATCCTAATGATCCTTTGCCACAAATGAAGCTTGAAATAAATATGAACATAAAATACCCAGTTAATGATCTTTGCAAATTGCCACATTGTTGCAAGAATACATCTTAACCGTAATCACTGAAGCATAATTTTTGCAGGGATTTTAAAGCTTATACATTTCACAAGAGACACTGCTCTTACTCAGTTTTATATCAGGGTTTTATACAAGTTCAAGTCCATTGACTTTACTGGCATTTCCCCAAGTTTGTACCAGTACAAATGAGAGGAAGCAAGACTGAAAAACAATAATAATTATTCTTTTTGCAGTTAGACAAAATATTTTTTGCCAATAATGTGTTTCAAATAAGATTTTTTTTCCTGGTAAGTTCTCCATCTTAAGGGAATTTCACACTAGCAAACAACTTTGTTATATAACTTCTGCTCTTAAATTCTATTTAGATATTTTTGTATTTTTCAAAAGACTCATTTAAACATTGATTGCTTTGGAGGATTCGTATATTATACTATAGTAAATTATTCAAAATAAAATTGTAATTTTTTTGCTAATCTAAAAAATATAATTTAGAAATAATTAAAATGCAAGACATTTTTATCTGTTTTACACCATATCTCTATGTAATGTTTAAAAATTATTCCTACAAAATTGTACATAAGACAGAGAAAAAGGAGGTGGAGAACTTCAAATGAGCTGTCCCAACAGCTGGAATGTATATGTGCTGACTATTCCTTTTACAGTGTTTGGACATATATGGCAGTGAAAGTGATTTCTTCATCATAAGTGTTAGATTTATAAGTATTAAGGACAAAACAATAATTATGAAAAAGTGTGATAATTTTGATGTTCTGATTAGCTCAAAGTCTTGATTAAATATAGTCTATAAATGATTAATAATTTTTATGTTTACTATGATATATATCAATGCTTTCTGAATCGTTGTTTTGAGTAGCTACTATAGATCATGTAACATAATTGGAAATGGGCAATGATAGTAGCAAAGATTTATAAAATATCTTGACTTCAGAGGGACACACAAGGATCATCAAATCCAAGTCGTGGCCCTGCACAGCACTACCCCCAAGAGTTACAACATTTGCTTGAGTGTTTGTGAAATGCTTCTTGAGCTCTGTCAGGTTTGGGGCCATGACCACTTTGCTGGCCAACCTGTTCCAGTGCTCAACCACATTTTGGGTGAAGAACCTCTTCCTAAGATCCAGCCTTAATCCTCCCTAGCTCATCTTCATGATCTTCCCTCAGGCGCTGTTCCTAATCACCAGAGAAGAGAGAGCAGTTTTAATTTATTATTGGATTGACCAAGAGGAAATCGTGCTTGACCAATCTGATAGCTTTCTATAATGTCATGGCAGGGAGGGTTGTTAAGGGAAGAGCAGTGGATACTTTTTGTCTTGACTTCTGCAAAGGTTTTGACAATGTCTCCCATAACGTTCTCATAGGTAGTCTCAGGAAGTGTTGGTTGAATGAACAGATAGTGAGATGGATCAAGAACTGGCTGAATGGCAGATCTCAGAAAGTCATGATCAGCAGAGTAAATGCCAGTAGGAAGCCTGCAGTCAGTGGTGATCCCAAGGGATCATTTCTGGGTTCTGTCTTTTTCAGCTCATCAAGAGCTGTACCCTTTGATGTACACTGTACCCTCAGCAGTTTCCTTATGATACAAAACTGGAGGAGTAGCTGATGCACGTGTTTAGCAGGACCTTGTTAGGCTGGAGAGCTGGGCAGAGAGAAATCTCACTAGGCTCAAGAGCAAGTGTAGGTACTGCAGCTGAGGAGGAGTAACCCAAAGTGCCAGCACTGGCTGGGGGGTCCTCAGTACAAGAAAGACAAGAAGATACAGAAGAGGGTCCAGCAGAGACCACAGAGATGATTAAAAGTCTGGATTAAATCTCTCTTATGAGGAGAGACCGTAGGAGCTGGGAAGAAAAGACTGAGAGGGATATCATTCATGCATATAAATATCTCAACGGCAGGATGCCAAGAGGATGGGGCTAGACTTTTTCCAGCAATGCCCAGTGATAGGACACGGAGACATAAACTAAATCACAGGAAATTCCACCCTCACCATGAGGAAGAACTTCTTTACATTGGGGATGGCATAGCACTGGAACAGGCTGCCCAGGGAGAGTGTGGACTCTGTCTCTCTCTAGAGACATAAGAGCCCACCAGGACATATCAGAATAATATCTGAATAAGAATATTCTAATTCCAGAGTTCTCTCACTTCTTTTGAAAGGGAAGCTGAATGCTTGTCTAGTTTTTTCATGTCTTTCTTTGCTGTAGTCTCTTAGGCTATGGTAGCTGTAGGAAATTATGCTAAATCAATGACTGACGCTATGAATTATATGCCTTTTCTGTGCCACTGTTAAAATGGTGCCTGGTTCAGTTTTGGCTTGAGATGCACAAAGTTCATTTGCAAAATTCTCACACAGAGCACTGACCAAGTGGCATGCCCCATAAGCAGTGTGGATACAGTTTCCCTGCACTGGCTATAGGTTTGAACAGACCATGTACTTGCCCTCAGGAGCAGAGACCAAAACCTTATTCTAGTTTACAAACAGATACTTAGCTTCAAGGCTCACACCCTTATGGAGAGGATCACAACCCAGATTCGCACTTGAGTAGAGCCTCAGGCTTCCCTGAGGAAATGTATTCTCCTGCACACTATCTTGTTTCCTCCTGCCAGGAAAGCTGATCAAAATGTCTAGTTTTTAGCAATGAAATGGAAAAGGAATGTAAATAACAGCAAAATTGAAAAGCATTGAGACACAATTCAATGTCAGTACAATTATTGTGTGACCATTTTCAATCTCCAGACATCCTTCTGTTTGACTTTCAAAGATAATTCACTTTTAATAGGATCATAGTAATCATTTTGATAAATGGATTTTATTGACATGTAAAGCCAATCTTTTCTAAACAGTTATATGTGTTTTTTTTCAGATTCCCTCATAACTAGCTTTGTCGCTACCTTTACTGCTTTTCTCAAAGAGATTGAGAGCTACATGACTCTAAAGATTGAACTGCCTGTTTTATACCCTGCAGGACAAATTTAGGTAGGTGGAATTCAATTATGCTAATCTGAATTTGGCTCAGGCACCAGAAGCAATATTAGTTTTCCTGCTATTTTTCCTGGTATTTTTACCTCTGTAACAGTGCAGTAATCTTTAATTAGATAGTCTTGCAATATCTATATCATCAGCGTGGACCATGGACATGTTTGAAGCATAGTACAAATGTTTCAAAAGGAAAAACAAGTAAATTAGAAACACCCTTAGTTGTTTCAGTAGCACAGATTCTCAGAAGAGCTTCATTAAAATTGCCCCATTTAAAAATAAGTTTAAAAATGTAACCACTCAAAATAATCAGATATATTAAACACTATCACACAAATGAATAATTTGCAATTAATAACCAAATAATATAACTATAGAGCTTTAATAGTTTAATTTGCTTTATCTATCTCTTCCTTCCTCAGTCCTTTAAAAAGGATTGACTAATGACTTTTCACTCCCGTAAAAAATTTCTGTCTGCTGCTAAGGGATTACAGGCCTCACTATTTCTCTACCTGATTGTCTTCAAATTTCCCTGTACTTCCAAGTTGGGCTGTTGTGTTCTTCATTTTCAGGTTGGAGGACATGGAACTGTTGGAGCAAGCACAGAGATGGGCCATGAAGTCGATAAAGGGAGTAGAGCACCTCCCCTACAAAGACAGGCTGAGAAAGCTGGGAGTTGTTCAGCCCAGAGAAAGGAAGGATTTGTGGAGACCTTCCAGTATCTGAAGGGGGCCCGTGGGGAAACTGGAGAGGGACTCTTCNATGGAACTGTTGGAGCAAGCACAGAGATGGGCCATGAAGTCGATAAAGGGAGTAGAGCACCTCCCCTACAAAGACAGGCTGAGAAAGCTGGGAGTTGTTCAGCCCAGAGAAAGGAAGGATTTGTGGAGACCTTCCAGTATCTGAAGGGGGCCGTGGGGAAACTGGAGAGGGACTCTTCATCAGGATCTACAGTGACAGGACAAGGGGGAATGGCTTCAACTAAAGAAGAGTCGTTTAGACTATGTATTAGGAACATATTCTTCACTGTGAGGATTGTGAGGCACTGGAACAGCTTTCCCAGAGAAGCTGTGGATGTCCCACCTTGGCAGTGTTCAAGGCTGGGCTGGATGGGGCTTTGTGCAAACTGGTCTGGTGGAAGGTGTCCCTGCCCATGGCAGGGTGGTTGGACTAGATTATCTTTAAAGTAGTTTTCAACCCAAACTATTCTATGATTCTAGGTTCAAATATGAGTGAGCCTCGGAATTTTGGAGGTAGTACCGTGATGTTTTTGGAGTAAACTGGTTTTAAATACATTTCCATTAGACCATGATGTCTACTCTTAAAATTAAACTACTTAGAAAAAACAGTCAATTTATTGGATTGCTTCTTTCATGCATAGTTTTTGGGTTTTTTCCTTGCGTTCCACAATTTGCCATCATGAAGTGTCAATATATAAACTGTAATGTCAAATAAATTGTCTCTTCCATTTCCTCCAGGGTCTTGCTTTCTTAATCTTCCTGGATGCAGCATATTAATGTACAGGCATTATTTTTAAGTGAACTATCAATTTTCAATGGAACATGTGGTATATTGGTGATAGTTCATTCCTGACACTGCCTCTAAGGGTAATATGGAAGTTCTCACACCCAGAGTGATGCCATTTGTCCATATATTTTATCTCACAATTCCAGCAGGTCTTTTGCAGTTGTCCCACTCACGTACCTTCATGATCTTTCCTAACACATCTAACTTGTATCTCTTTTACGGTAGTACAAAAATGTCATTCTGGTAGATTGAAAATTCACACATGATTTCAAGCCTTGGGCCTGAAAAAACCTACAAGAGCCAAGTCATTATTTCTTTTGGTCTTAAGAATGTCACGCATTGTATATAAAAATATGGAAAAATATTAGGAAAAATACAATTGCATCATCTGTATTGTACCATTAAGGGTAACCGCCCAAGTGATGCAGAATGATCATGCCCATAATGCTAAGGGCAAGCACCCTTCAGATCAGCCCGAGCTCACATGTCTGTACATTTGACCTGACTGGAAGCTGTACTGTAGTTGTATTTTGTAAATGTAGAAATTCTTTCTCTTTTCTGCCCTTTAGTTTGGTTCTTTGTAGCTTTATTTTAATATGGCAATTGTCTTATTTATCAATAGTCTGTTTTCTGCCTACTAACATATATGATCTGATAGTGATGCACCCTTGAGTGTAGTCTGGATCTTTTAAAGCCCGGTTTTAAGAATGAATGGAATAAAAGGCAACTAATAGGAGGACAAATTTTGGCAGATCATAAACAATATTCAATTCTAGATCCATGGATTAAAACATTTATTATAGAAGCAAACTACTAATCAGATCAATCTCTGTCTACTGTGGCTTTTTCTTTAGCAGAATTTTTTATAGTACTAATAGTAAAATCACTGGATATGATAAAAGTAGGTTCTTGACCTTATAGTCAAAAGTATCACCTGCAGGATACTCTCTTTTCATATGTATATATATATATGTAAATTAAATGGCAGTTCAATTCACATAGATATATTTTTGACTATGTTTTCCTGTCTTCAGCTTGTGGAGAAAAATTATTGTTATGATGATAACCAGAAAATTAAACCTATATTTGAATATAATTACATAAAATGATTTTTAATCTCTATGGAAAAATTCTGTTTTAAACATTGCAATGCAGCTGTCTGTAAATTAGATACATATGACATAATAATCACCTCTGCTAATCAATAGCTGCTAATTAATCCGTTAAAACTGACATGAATATTTTAAACATCTCTAGAAGTTAGGAAGTTAGAACAAGTTTAAGAGTCTAACTCAAAACCTCTTTCAGTTTGGGGGCTTTGTTGTGCTTGAAAAATATGTGATTTTGCCAGCAATTACTCTCTTCGGATTGGAGTATAAAGAAAAGTGTGTGCATAATAATAACAACAATTTAAAAAGAAAACTATCTTAATTGCAGCTCCAGTAAGTAAAACAACTCCTAAGAGAAGGAATTTCTGTATGTTTTTCTTTTTATAAAGCTCTGAAACTACTTTGAAGCATGTTTGGTCCACACACAGCTTCCTCATGATATTTCCTCTTGTTTTTCCATTCATCAACGCTTTCTGCATATTCCTTTATTCTTTGTTGGGATTATGTCCTGATACATCTCAGCCTGTTCAAAAGGTACCACCTCCCAACCTGGTAAAACTTTTCAAATTTTAAGTGTCTACATCAAGATTATTTCAACTGAAAGTTTGAAATCTTTTTTGGTATATAAGAAAATTATTGTACATGTGTCCTTATGTGACAGTCGATAAAGGCATTTCACTACCTCCAGACTAGTTTAGAGTAGCCAGAATAGTTTAGGTATGCATTTCAGAATAACAACCTAGGTGAGACCACATATCTCCAAGCTCCACCCCCTCATGTCCAAGACTAGGACAATTATAAGACAGATAGAAAGACAAAGTACAGTAAGGTTAATGAGAAGTATAAACCTCAAAAGCTCTGGTACTGAAGTAAATCCAGTTCCGTGTGCAGTGTACATCATCTTCATATATATGTATCACATTCAAGCAGCACTTCAGTGGAATTGAAATCTACACAAACCAATATTCTGTAATATGTTATTTTCTTGCTTAGTGGTGTATTTAGGTACAATTTTTTATTAAGTGTGAGAGGATTCCTGTTGGGTTCAAAGAGTGCTGCCACACTTGTTTTGATCTCCAGAGATCAGAGAACTCAGCAGTGTTAAGCCCAGTCTGAAGCAGCTGTTCCACCACCAGCAAATAAACTCGTTACTGAAGGAAGCAGTGCTCATTTTGTAATAAATTAAATTATCTAAATGGTTATGAGTTTTCAAATGTTAAACTAGAATCACCTAAATATATAATGGAAGTAGTCTTATATTGAAATAATGGTGACACGTTGCAATAAACAAGTACATAATTCTGAATAAATGTTTTCAAGGATCATAAAGTATCACCACAGTATTATGATTATTTGAAGTAAAAATTATATCAAAAAGTATTGAAATGATCAATTAATACATATAATTTGTTCTCTTTCCTCAAAATTTTTATAATTATGTGAACACTGATATACTCAAAAATATGAGAGGCTTGCTAGGATCTTATTTGTGTTCTTTACTGCCTACACTTTGGGAGGGCTATCTTCCATTTAAAAAGAGAAAAAAAATGTTCATGTATACTCAAAAGTAGGCAATGCACATTCCTCCCGGAGGAAAAATATGTCCCTTTTAGTATATCCTATGGAGGTATCAAAAGTATATCTCTATAATGTTTGTATAGTCAAATTCAAATAACAGCTTATGCATTCTACAGTGCATAAGAAAATGCACCAATACATGTAGCAGATGTGAACAACAGAAGGAAAGAAAGAAAACTGTACTTCTTTGAAGGAATCTACTGTTTATTTCCCTTCTGCCAAAACCCCTGTGTTACTCAACATGTCTTCTACAATTTTCCTATTCCCATTGTTCCTCCTGTGTCTTTCTTTTAAAAAAAAAAAAAAAAAAAAGTATTTTCACCTCTCTACCTTTACTTTTTTGTGCCTTTTTGTCCCCTTTGTTTTTCTTTCAGTTCTTTCATTCTCTGCTTATACAAAGCAAAAGGTAGGAAGGTAGGAAGTCTTGCAGCTGACTTGGAGATATAATATGATGACAGACTGGTTGTCATACCAAAAAGATAACTATTCCTCCTATTTTGTTTTATTTGTGAAGATATTAGTTTGCATCCTCAATTCCAGTCATTGCCTACACTTCGTGAAACATAATATTTCATAGAAATTTAGTGTCTTTGAGACCTTAACCCACCTGTCCAATTTGACTGAAAAATCCCAGTGAGATCAAAATTTATTAAAAGAAACAGACAGATGTGGAGAGAAAGAGATGGACCAAAAGAAAGAGCTATTTTATAAGTCTTATTCATTTAGGAAATAAAATTAAAAGTCTGGTTTGGGATTAACTAGTTATTCTGAGCAGATATGTAGTGCTAGTTACATTCCATAAAATGTTTATTGCACTTTTGAACATTCTAACTGCAGTTTATTATCTGTCATTAAATCTAGTAGTACGTTCAAATATGATATTATAGTCCAAAGCAATTAATTTTTGGCCCTAAGAAAATTAAAGCTGTAATTATCTTTTCTTGACTATTTTAGCTGAAGTATTTTGAACTTCGTAAGTTAGGAGATTCAACTTAGTCATCTCAACTTATCTACAAGAAAAAAAAAATTCTTGATTCTATCAGTCTAGATTTTGTGGCTTACATTTAGGGAAAGCAGAACTAAAGCTCACAGTGACACCCAAATTGAGCACTGCAATTACAGAGCATGCACTACCAACTGTAAATTATTAAGGAGAGAGTGCATTTTCTGGCTAACACAAAGATATGCACAAAAAGAATAAATCTTAAGTGTTTTTATTTCCTAGTGACTTTCATTCCAGACATAGACTTGACCATTTTTTCCATCTCTTCAAAACATTGAATGACTTATTAATAAAACACAGCAGTAGGAACTGTGGATGCTGTAAAAATCTTGGATCAATGATTTTAGGAAGGAATGAGAAGGAATCAGTTTATATTTCTGAAACCAATATTTGCCCATGTTTTACGATTTTTGTGTTCTATGTGTTCAATAGTAGAAACTCTAAATAAAATATAAAAGAGGCCTAAATTCTCCCAGTGATTCCTTCGGAAGTTTATTTTAGGAAAACTCATCTTGATTTTGCTTAATTTGTCTTATTGTGCAAGTTTAAATAACTGTGATCTTGCAATTATTCTCTATTGCTTTATCACTCTCTCACCCAGAATTATTTTTTTAAACTAATCCTCAACTGCTTTGCAGTCACCTGTATTGAAAGAGTACATAATGAGATTGCAAACCAGAATGCTAAGTGGAAACCCCATCTTATATGTATTACTGTATGTCAGCTAACTTATTGGAAAGGAAATGTTTGTCACATCTAAACAACTGACTCTCATTTTGCCTTTATAATATATGAAAAATCCATTCATGCTACACTAGATCACAACCAGAACAGTTTAGAACAGAGAGGTCAGTGGAACTTAACTATAATGTAGAAACTCCTCCAAGACTATTGACTTTGTCTGGGCTCAAACCAATTGGATTGGGTAGAATGGGCGGTTTCTACGAATTTATTCTCATTGCCACTACTGATTTTACAAAAATCATTACTGTTGGTAATTAATGATGTTTTCAGGTAGCATTTTAAGATTTTGTATGTATACCTTGTTGGATGAAAGAAAAAAATTACTAATTATTTTTGTTAAATCCGGTCTGTACTGCTGATTACATGTATTTAATTTTTTTAAAAAATATGGTACTAGAAGTGCATAAATGAAGAAGATATATAAACCAAATTAGTTTTAAAAAACAGCATATGAAAGAAGGCTTGGAAAAATTTTACCAGGTTGTATAAGTGAAATTAAAAAGTTTAGGAATCGTAGAAGTCTGTTTTTCAGGCATTTACCACAATAATGTCCATGGAATGTTTTTCTCTTTTCTAACTGAAAGAAATCGCACTGGCATTAGCAAAGGCGAATAAAACCTACTTTTATTGAGAGTGAAGAGACACTGCTGCCTCACATCATTAGAAACAATTTCTAGTCTCCCAGAAGACACAGTTTAATTGATAAAACATTAGTGTGATAGAGACCATTTGTCAAAAGTTAGACTTGTGAGCTTACTAGAGCTTAATGAAAATGAGCTGAAGTTTTCTGTTTTTTCTGTTTATTTTTTTTAACCTAGTGCTTCTTTAAAAAGAATTTCCAATTCTATTTTTTTTTAATTATCCGTACCATTTTTGTATTTTAGAATGAAAAATACCAAACATTGTTTTTGAGGGGTACATTGGTTGTTATCCAGTAGTGCATGTAATTTAGCTTTTTATTATGAATAATCTCTTGGTAGTTCTCGCTGATCTTCTAATGAAGTGTTACTATGGATATGATTTGATTTTAACTTCTGTAATTATTTTCTCAGACATTATTGCTGTTCTGCGTGACATTACAGCCTTCAGGTTTATAATAGGTTCTTCTCACACATTTTGTTTCATCTTTGGTGAAGTAAGGTCTCCTGGCCACCCTTGATGCAGCAACCAAAACCATATTATATCTTTCTACAAAAAGATGTCTGCAAGGAGTAATCATAGAATTAAAAAATCACAGAAGTATCAGAAGGAGGAATAGATGAAAGAGTTATTTATGTATTAGAAACCATGGAGAGAACAGTCCCATGGAATGAGGGCTTCTTCCCCTAAAAGGGTGGTGTGATCTACAATACAGCCAGACATGTAGTATGGGCAGTAAACAGGTGTTGGAACACTGTGTGGGCATTGAGTGCACCCCCAGGCAATTTGCAGACTACACCAAGCTGGGCAGGAGTGTTGACCTGCTGGAGGGCAGGAAGGCTCTGCAGAGGGATCTGGACAGGCTGGACTGATGCTGAGGCCAAAGGTGTGAGGTTCAACAAGGCCAAGTGCTGGGTCCTGCCCCTGGGTTACAACAAACCCTGCACAGTGCTACAGGCTGGGGAATAGTGGCTGCACAGTTTCCCACCTGGAAATGCTGATCAACAGCAGATGAATGTGTCCAGGTGGCCAAGAAGGCCAGTGGCAGACTGGCTGGTATCAGCAGTAGTGTGGCCAGCAGCACCAGGGAAAAAATTGTCCCTGTGCACTTAGCATTCATGAGGCTGCACCTCGAGTCCTGTGCTCAGTTTTGAGGCCCTGGCTACACTGAGGAGCTGGAGGAAGTCCAGAGAACAGAAACAGAGCTGGTGAAGAGTCTGGAGCACAGTCTTGTGAGGAGCAGCTGAGGGAAATGGGAGAATAGGAGGTCTTTTTTACAAAGTAAAGAGCAATAGGAAGAGAGGAAGCAGACTCAAGCTGTGCCAGGGGAGATTTAAATTGGATATTAAGAAACATTTCTACACTGACTGGTTTGCAGGCTTTGGAAAAGGCTGCCCAGGGAAGTGGTTAAGTCACGGTCCCTGGAGGTATTTTAAAGATGTGTAGATGTGGCACTTCATGACATGGTTTAATGGCAGGCTTAGCAGTGTTAATTTTATGATTGGACTTGATAATCTTAAAGGTCTTTTCAACCCATGGTTATTCTATGATTCTAGAAATTCTAAAATCCTTACTTCCATTGAGTAAAAAAGGTGTTCCCAACTATCTAGAAGGACAACAATTTTTTTTTTATTCGTGAAATCTTTCTAATGAATTCAAAGTTGCAAGACTGAACTGACTGTAGATCAGGTTTTAAAACATTTCCTTTCAGACCGCTGTGCAGCCACTCTCTTTTAATACTCAGAATCATGGTACAGAAGGACACTTATGCAAAGTTTCTGTCATGTAACAATGCTCTGCAAAGTTCAGCCTTATAGTATAGAACAATTTATCATGGAAACTGCAGTATAAACTTGCATCAAGATTTTCCAATACATAATATTTCTGTAATTATTCTCATCAGAAGCATTTCTATGATTATTCTCATCAGGAAGAACTAAAGCTTCAAGACAGATTACATAAGATATTTCTAACTATGAAAGGAACTCCACTGAATATAGAAAACCACACCCTGAACTCTTGAAGTTTATCTCCAGAATAATGACTGAATTTGCAATACTCTAAATCACTTTATGGTTGTAATCAACACTAAACAAATGAAAAGGAGAGGAGCTCTCATGCTCAATAAAATGATTGGCTCCCCTACTAAACAATACTTAATCACTGCACTTTAGAAGAGATGAGATTCCTTTCACCATTATTGGAGTTATAGGCAAACATACATGCTACTTACACCAAAAGCTACTTTACAGTCATTTTATTTTAATCATCCTGTTCCCCTCTTATTGCTTCCTTTTTATTACACAAGTTGCCAAGCAATAAAATTACTTTTCATCTAATTTTTATCTCCTATTTAAAATTCCCTTACTGAACTCAATGGAACTTTTGTCTAAGACATGAATAAAAGCAAGGTAATGACTATCATTTGCCCTGGTCTTTAGGCTTCTGATCTGATGGTGACAGTATCACACTTAAATAAATTTGTATTTATTTTAGGTGATCTGAAACCAAAGACCTTGGCTGGGTGTTTTGATGTATTTTTGGTTTGGGTCTTCTTGTTTAATGTCTTGTCTGTGGTTCAGATGTATACTCATTTAAGATTTGCTTACAGCACTGTTATTTTGTTGCTAACTTATAGCACTGCACTTGAAGAGCAGTTAGTATTTCTGAAATATCCCATACTAAATAAAGCTTCCTGTGAAGCTTTTTTAAAATTTATTTATTTATTTTAATATCTCTATTTTGTATTACCTCAGTTCTAGAAAATATTTATTTTTATTGGCTTGAGTATATTTTGTCTTCAATTTTGACTTGTTTGTCCAAAAATTCTTTGCCCATTAGGCTATGCTAGTTACTAGCAAGGTAGTACAATGAAGAGACAGTTCTGTGTAATGCTGCTGCTTAGAAGAACAGAATCTTTTTTCCTGATCATAGTTTTAATAAAGTGAAAATTCATTTTTTATGTATCACTTCATGTCTTAGTCTGTCAGTACTTCAGTCTAAGTGTTTAGTTTTCTGCTCTAGGCTCTTTAAGGTTCCTGTGGCAATGATCACTCACATTGGGACAGCCTGGACTGTTTCTGTTTTATACAGCTTTCTGCTCATCTCTCCATGTTCCAGTCGTCTTCAGAGACAAATAAGCCATTTATCTGAATTGTATTTCAGAGACTCTCTTTGGATAGGATGAATTTCTCTAGTGTGCCTATTTTTTTCCCCACTGCTTTTTGAGGAATCCTTGGGTGAGTAACTCAAATGACACTAGAGAGTTGACACTGTCAGACAAAACCCACTCCTTGTCTTCCCATTTCCCCTGCTGAGCTTCTTTCCCCAGCATTTCACTGCCAGTCTGCAGACTCAGTCAGTGTCTCTAAAACCAGGACTGAAGCTCAGCCCCAGAACTGGAATTTTAATCTGGTCCATCTGGAAGGTCATGGCCATGGCTGAATGAAGAGATGGATAGATGCAGGGGTAAAGGCCAGAGCTGAAACACAGTCCCCAGATGGGGGATGGCCCTGTGGGCATCTCACCACCCTGGCTCACACAGCTCATTTCATCCTGACCCCAGCTTTGGGGCACCACCCTGCATCTCCACCCTGGGGCGCAGGCAGACTAATCCTCATGGAGCTGGGTTCTAAATCAGGGACCCATGTGTCTCACTGGGAAACATTCAGGACTGTGGATTGTGTTTGATGAATTTGATCCTTCTGGACCCACTTCTCTTAGGAATCTAATGACCTCTCACCACTGCTATCACCTTTTTCACAGACTTTTTCTCACAGTTGCTGGTATTACCATCAGCTAGCAATGTACACTCTATGCCTAATAAATGGGGCATAAAACACCCTCTAGTTTTTTTCCCAAATGTCAAGTCACAATTTCATTTTTCATTTTTGAACTTTCTATTTTTTGTCTTACTAGTTTTAACTATATGTTCCTTGAAGGCTTTCCCTCTTTCATTATTACTACTATTTGGGAGAAACACAAACACCATATTGCATGATGCTGTCCTCATAGAAGTGCAATTAAGACCTGTCAGCAGTACAAATGGAAATGTTACCAATGGACTATACACACAAAAACATCACAGGAATTATGCTCTGCAAAGTTGGCTCTTACACCTCAGTGATGAAGAACTCTAATAATAGTTATCTATAGAGATTTATTCCATACTCCAGTGAGTTAACAAATTCTAACCCACAGACCCTAAAATAGAAGAATAAAAAGCAATTTTCTCTATCTGTTGGACTTTCTTCTCCTGCTTCTAATGACTCTTCATTAGCTTTTGAAACAACTATTCCCATTGTATCTGATAGAAATACATCTGAAAATATTATTATTCTGTTTGCTTCATTAGAAATGTCCAAGGTATATTTATTGTCAAGTTAGTAGTAAATTATATTAAAACCTCGTTCAGAAATAAAATTAGCATCTGTGTCAAAATCTTCTCATTTTACATCTTTGTTTTAAATTAGCACAATTCTAGTAATTACTGATACACAGTGTACTAATATTGAGTAACAAGTTCGGATATGAAAACAATACACTTTTCTGTTTGCTAATTAGTTTATAAATTAAATGATCTTCAGAGAAAAAAATAAGTTTTTTTAAAGAAAATAAATAATAATGTGAAAATAAACACAGAAACATCATATTGAATTATATTATGCATCAAAAATTCTGAAATTCATAGAGCTACATGATACATTTTTTGGACATAATTTCACTTTCTGAGAGAAATTTCAGGATGGTAAAAATTGTAAATATGGTAAAAAAATGTTTGAGGGATAAATCTACCAAAGTAGATATTGTGGTGATCTCTGCTTATCTTTTATCAAAAGACTGAAAGATAACATCATGACTTAATGTAAATATCCTCTGTCATTAAAGAACACTACATACCAATCTATCAGGAAAAAAGAAATAAGTACCAGAAACTTAAACTGAGTATTCTGAAATAGAGAGCTTGATGATGATGTTTTTAAAAACCAAGAATAATTAATAATTACAATAAAATACCAATAAAATTGTTAGAACTTCACTATATTTTGATGCCTCAAGGACTGAATTTATTTCAAATAGATGGGCTTTAGACAAATAAAAGGGCAAATTCCATGGCATGTAATTTACAGTGGAGTACAGACAGAATTCCTGATGTTCTTTACTGTGCTTTGCCTTTATGAATCTTGGTGAGTAGGGCACTGCAAGTTGCAGAAATTTATTTATTAATCTAGTTGTAGGAATGGGACCTACAGAAAACGCAGAAATAAGAGGCAGAAAGCATAGTGATAGAAAGTTAACAATGCTACTTTTATTTATATTTTGAGTGCTGCAATTTACCTTGCATAAGTAAACAATGTGGCAATATCAAGGAACATCAGTTATACATTCATGAGCATACTTTTGTCCCAATGTACATTTGCTATGATATATTTAGTAGCATTACCATACATTTATTTTCACAAGATCCATTCACCGTGCACAGGGAATTGTGAATGGAGCAACTGAACAAAATTTAATTTAATTCTAACTATTTAATGGGTTTTTCTCTGTCGTGTGAACAATTTATCAGCAAATCAACATGCATAAGACTTAGAGCTGTTCTCAATATTTTCAGGCTTCTAAAGTGTTTGTAAGATCTGATTCATATTTTTATTATAAGAAATGCAAATATAATTTGAAAAAAAAATCATGGATCCAAAGGATTATTTTTGTCTCATAGAAACTGAGTATTTTTCTCACATATTTTTCTTATTATTCAAATTATCTACTAACCAGGTAGGATCTTGAGGTTTTAAAGGGGGATGGGGTGTGATAAAGAGATAAAGATATTTTTGAATCAAATACAAGAGATTTAACATAAACTGATGAATTGCCTTTATTCCATGAGACTGTAAAAAAATACAATAGCGACATTTTGGGGAACAGTTTAGATCTATCTGTTTATTGGCTTAACTTACACATGACAGCTGGTCTAAACAACGAGGAAGAGAGAAAATACTGAAACACAAGAAGGTAACAGGGAATATTCACATGGATTTATTGTAGGAAAACCATGTCTGACAAAACTATAAGATAGAATGGCTATCTTTGTGAATGTGGGGAAAAGAGGAGATGCTGGTAACTTTATCTCACAGAACCAGTGTGATTTGAATAAGTTCACTGTGTGATGGATGGACCACTGGATGTTTCAGTGTCACCATTTAGCAGTAAAGAAACTGAGGTTCTGAAGTCTCACATGGAAAGCTTGCTGGTTGCAGAAATTGCTCTTTTGCATCCTGTTTTAGCCTTTTGTGAGAAGCTCCAAGCTCTTATCAAGAAGAATCACTTGTTTTTGTTTTTTTCCCCTCTTCACAAGTTCATATGTATTCTGAGCAGTTTTTAATATAAAGGAATTGGGTAGCAAAACTGTTGTAGTGAACACAAGAAAACTTGAGAAAAATTATGGTCTGCTTAGTAATTTTTGATGAGTTCAATAAAAGAGAAAATAATACAAGGATAAACTAAAGCTTGAGTGTCATTCAAGTCTCAGCATTTTTAATAACGAATAATGAAATATAATGTTGCTGTCCTTAAGCAGGACTGAGCAGAATAAGCTCTTAAAATAGGAATGCATTCTGGTTTTTGCCATGATACATTCCAAGGTTTTGCTTGTGTTTTTTTTACCTTCAAGTTGCCAGGTTATTTAATCCATTGCTCTATAGAGATTCAGAACGTATTCTTCTCCAAAATATTATTTCCAAACTAGATTATCAGAGACTAAAGCACTATAGTTTCACAACTGCTGAAACAGTACTAAGCAGAAGTATTAATAAGATGGATTTCTGCAGGTAGAAGAGAACACATGACCCTTTGGACGCTAACACCTAAATTAATTTCACTATGAAAGCAGCAACTGGTAGCCAAGGGTGCTTCTCTCTGCATTCAGTAATGAGAGAAAAGTACTGCAAGACCTGGTTTCTTCACACCTCTCCAAAATGGCCCAAGGAAGCATGAATAATGTTGTTTTGTTTAAAAGTAAAGTAGTTTTCTATTTACTTGCAAACCATACATGTGAAGCCTTACTTCCTAAACAGCAGAGTAGTAAAACATTCTAATCCATAATTTTTACCAACTTCTAGCCAAAATTTAGTACCATTTTTAAATGACTTCACTAAAGGCTTTATATAAAATTGTTACTCAGCCTTTGGCTAAACTTCTCAAGAACTCTTTTTGATCCTCTTTTATTACCTTTTAAAAGAAAATAGTAAAATATTTCTTGAAGATCTGCACTTGAAGACCATATTCCATGATGCTATGTAGGGTTCTTTATCCATCTTGGCAAGAAAAATCTGAAAAATTATTGACAAGCAATGGAGAAAGGTCAGATCTATGATTACTATTAGCTGAAAGGCACTCCATAGTGAGATAAATACTACAGGAGTTAAAAACACTCTCCTCAGGTTTTAAACGTGTGTGCCAATGTGTGACCATCACCTGAATGTACAGCAAGGAACAGCACTGTGGGACACTACAGCTTCTGTATGTTTTAACACAGATAGCAGCTTTGGGTTTAAATTTTGAAAACAGATTTAAGAGTGTTCTCTCAATTTATTGTATGACTAAAACAGGCATACTATCTGAAGTGAGCTAGAGACAAAATGGAGAAGAGATGCACAACTAATTTTTCATTTTTGACTTGTAGAACAGTGCTACATAGGTATGCTTCCTATGTTATCCTTTTAAAGAAGAACTTTTGCACATGCTGATAACAAATTTGAGTAGAAAATTCCTGCCAGGACTTTCTTCACTTTTGGACAAAAGAGAAGAAAACACCTGTCCAAGCTGACTGCAGATAATTTTTTGCTAAAAATAAAAATGATATATATTGCTAAAAATGAGATATATTGGAGTGACGAGACTTCACAAAGTAAGCTCAGAGACCGATTTATTATTTACATGTTTCAGATAATAAAATAAGACATAAGTTTTTAGAAATGGGGAGAAGTAAATATTTTACATTTCCTGTATACTGTATTCTAAAATATACCTGTTTGTGAGTCTGTGTTGTGTTCGTACCTTGATATGTATGATTTATTTAATAAAATTTTAGCCACTTAGAAGACTGATAGTCAAGCTTCCTATATGATTGGGAATTGGTTTCCTGTATGGTATGGAATTTCTAGAGTGCAGCACATTCCATAGCCCAGGTAACTCTCCTAAGAAGTCACTGATTGTCTGCAACCACTTCCTTCCACCAAGTGTTGAGGAAACCCAGGACAATCTTTTCATAACACCTTGAAATCTGTTCCTTTTATTTCCTAAACTTCCTCTTCTCTATTCTGTGTTCGTATCCAGATATCTTAATACATAAATGTTTCAATACATCTGGATAGAATGTGCCATCCATATTGTGCCATCCATGTGTGACACCTGTATTAGTTGATGACACAGAGCTGTGGCACAGGTACAACACTGGTCTGCAGCCATGCAAGCTGTTAAGCTGTTAACACAGTATTGACTCATGCTGACTTTCTCCCAGATAGCACCCAAGCATGCCTCAGGGGTGGCATGATGTCTACTTATAGAAGAAAAAATATATTTGGAGACTTAATCCATTTTAATGAATGTTTGCAGAACTTCTGCAACACAGCATTTCTAATTTTAAAGATAAATGTCAGTTAGTGTAACTCAATCAGATATTGAAAGTTTTTTGTGGGAAAATAAAAAAAGCAAAACAAATCAAACCCACATAACCCCCTTTAAAGAATGCCAAAACCTTTATAGCTTGCTAAATAACATCACAATGCCAAACTAAAAATCCTTTTTAGTAGTGAGTAATCTGTTTCAAAAATTAATCTTCAGCAAGATTTTTTAAGATGTCTGTTTTTGGTTTTCAAGTTTGTTTGTTTGTTTGCTTGTTATTTCAGAAAATACAAACATGTACAGACACATAACACTGAAATGCTTCAAAAAAACTTGTGATGCAGACTCAGAATGGAAAATTTGAAGTCAGTGGTTTAGTTTTGAAAATGTAAGGAAAACTCAGTAAAATGAATTTTGATTAGAAGTACTCCATAATGTAATAAGGTCTGGTGCTGTCATATAAATTCATGACAAATGACTAAAATTTGGCGAAACTTTATAACAGTTTCTTAAACTGAAACTATCTGAGAGGAAAAAATATTATAAAATTACATCTACATTTTAAATAGTTTTTACATCAAGTTTAATCATTTATTTTCAGCTAGCATTCATTTCTACAGTTCAAACTATTTGTAATGCAAATAAAAGAAGTGTGATGTTAGTAATAGTAACATGATGCAGGGAATTCTCTGAACTGCTGTTGAACTCTGTCGTGGCTCAGAAAAAGTGGACATTATACTTACTGTACATGGTAGTGTCAGTGAAGTAATAAATATTAAATCTGTCCCTGCAGGGAAGGAGAAGACATTTTACTAATATGAGTTAAGTACATGAGGTTATTAAGGAATTTTCTTCTTATCAGCTTTGAGAAGCAGAGTAAAGATTAAAGTTGACATAGCAATACTGAATTAAGAAAAGGCTTTCTGCTGAAGAAATTTATGAATATTGGCAAATTAGATTATTGTAGCAATCATCAGAGCACCTAAAGGTCACATCTTTAAAATTAAACTTACATGGTTAAAAATGAAGAACATAGTGGAGAAAAAAAAAGATTGCAAATATGCAAAAACTCAGAATTTTCATTAGAAGTAAGAGATAATGTAATAGGATGAGGTGCTGTCAGGTATTACATTTGTAAATTAATTACAAATGACTTAAATTTGGGGAAACTTTATAATAATCTCCGCAACTATCTGAGGGGAAAGAATATTGTCAATTCCCAATCTACATTTTAAATAGAGTTGTTACATCATGTTTAATCATTTAAGTTTAGCCTGCACTAATTTCTGCAGTTCAAACTATTTGTAATGAAAATAAAATGGTTGATGACTACTGAAATTTTAAACCAATGCCTTTGACTTTCTAACTTTAGTTACCATAAAACTATACAGTGAACACTCAAAATGAAATCTTTTGAGGTTGCCTTCTACTTCTTTCCATTTATTACCCTATTTTAATCTCAGGTGCTTCTGTAGTTAGAGGCTTTGTCAGCTCTGTGCCTTCATTTTTTAAAATTTGTTTTTGTCTCCTTCAGCATCCTGGTTTGTCCTGTTCTTTTGAATGCAATCAAAGCTTATTTTCTATTTATGCATGCTAGAAAAACAAATGACACCCAAGTCAAGGTGAAGGAGCAATCCTTCGTCAGAACAAAGGTGTAATCAGGATCCAAGCAACAGAGCCTCTCTGCTGTATTTCTAGTTACACCATTTGTAGAAGAAATTCTTATAGATCTTTAGCAAAATAAGTGTTGTAGGATCCTTGTTCACATTATTCTTGTAGAATACTAGTGCTTTTAATGACAATCAGAATAAAGAAGTACTCAATGAGAAAAAAAACCCCACCCAGACCAAAACCCTCAACAGCTTCTTCTTTGTTCAGAAATATTCTGTATAACTGTTCACACAAACCCTGCTTTTGGATTTCTGTCCTGCTCCCTAAGGATCTGAAGAATCTGAGCTTGAGAGAGCTTTGAAGAATACTGCACTGCTTTTGAGTGGAGTAGAGTTAAATTTCTTCCTAGTAGCTGGTATAGTGCTGTCCTTTGGATTTAGGATGTGAATATATTGATAATATACTGATGTTTAACTTACACTATATCAAGGTGTTTTCAGCTTCTCCAGCTGCCAGCTGTCCTGTCAGACATCCACAAGCATCAGGCAGGGGACACAGTTGGGACAGCTGATCCAGAATGGCCAAAGGGATGTTCCATTCTATGTGCTGTCATGCTGAACAAAATCACCTCTGAGCAGCTGGCCAGGGTGTGGCAGCCCCTGCTCAAGGCTGGACTGAGCATCTGGCTGCATCTGGTGGGAAATTGCATTGTGCAACTCTTGTTTCCCAGATTCTTTTATTCTTATTATTTTTTCTTCATTTTCTGTCCTGTTCAATTGTATTTATCTCAACCACCTGTTTTGCTCTTTATCCAGTTCCCTCCTCTTTCCCACCATGAGGGTGTGAATGAACAGCCCTGGGGTTTTTAGCTGCCTGCCAGGTTAAACCACAGCATACACATGTGGAATTATACCATGGATGCAGCTAGATCAGCTCTCAACTCTCAAAGAGGAGCTCAGATGCCTCTTTCCTCTGCATTACATTCGCATGTGCTGTGTATACCTAAATTTCATAAGGCATTTCATAGATCAGTCCCAGGGAAGTTATCCACCTTTAAATTACCTGCTGTCTCCTTTTCCCAGGTACTATATGAAAAAAAAAAAAAAAAAAAGAACTTAAAACTAAAACCAAACCAAAATAAACTAAAAACACAGCCCCAAACTCAAAAGAAAACAGATGTCAAAGTTGTGAAAAAATGCATTGGTAAAACTATGACTAGATGAATTTATTTATTTATTTATTTACTTACTTACTTATTTAAGAAAAGTGTTTTCTTCTGGGTTCACCCCACCTGTGCTTCTGAACTGATCTATTTTTTCTAAGTTGTGAGGCCCTTATGGTATGTAACAGCTCAAAGTGGCACAGCATCACTAGCAAAAAGCAATGCTCATCTCTTGGGTAGATTGATTTTTGGTCTTGGTAGCTAGTCTGATAAAGACAGATTACAAGACTCTTTTTGGACATTGGGGGTTAAAGGTGTGTTAATTTGTAAGGTCAAAGGTGCATTTCCTTGTCTTTGTCTAATATGTTTTCAATGTAGACCATAATCCTTTATTCCTGTGTTTGATCAAAGCTTTTTAATTCTAATTTTATTGCCAAAGTAAATGTCATTAATAGAAATTAAGTAGAATACAATTGTTCTTTTGAGTTGATGCTCATTATAAATGTCTACAATGCACTTGTCAGTTGAAGGATGATATATTGATTTATCTTCCAATTTCAGCTTTAAAACTGCAAGGCAGCTGACTGGGTTTACATTTTTAGATTCAAGATGTGTTCCCTCTGTGAAATAAATAGATTTTCTTATTTTCTCTGATGGAGCAATTGTTCTGACTACATTAAAAACATGCTACAGCAGTTTATAGTTTTTCAACACTACTGTACATGTCTGTCTAAATTTAAATATGCTATATCAAGGCAAAATCCCATTATTTATATTCAGGTTTGTATATTAGTCACAAAAATGTGTATCCATTTTCTTTGCTTTCCTAAGGTTAAAAAGAATATAAAATAGTGCATCACAGCAGTGTACTTGAAATAATTGTTAGACTTTACAGAAAGAATATACAAATAATTATAATTCTTAACTTCAGAAAAGGGTTGTAGAACAGAACATTTAGGAATCTGTTTTGGTTTCTAAAACAATTTTGCCATATGGATTTTGTCAAAGTTATTGAATGGTGATTAATCATACCTACATTTAAGTCTAAAAATGAGATATTTATTACATAATCCCTTTCACTTCCAAGGAGAGGGACATGTACTCTGGACAGTAACACATGTAGTCTTAGGTATGGGGAAATAAGCTAAATAGATTGGTGACTGGAGTCTTAATAAACATGGTTGCTGTTAGTGTTGTGGCCTACTTTCCATGGATCCTGACAAGAAGGAGTGACATAATGCTCTTCATTCTGTAGATCAGCCATAACTTGATAACTGTTTGCGATAAATTGTCTTTGCAGGATGTATTGGCCCGGAGAAAAGAATAAATGTATCCATGTCTCCTCTGTCCTTTAAATTCTGAACTCTTTCCATTTTGGGAAAAGGAATTCTTCTTACTAGAAAATCAACTGCTGCCATTCAGGGCCAAAATCTGATGCCAAAAACTAGAACTCTTAGCTTAACTAGAATCTATACTGTAACAACTGAAAAAGTCTACTGAAAATTAGTCATGATCGTGTTAGTCTGTGTTAGGTTCAAAGGCATTCCCAGCACAGCAGGAAATAATAGGTTGATTTTACTATTCCATCTTCTGAGAAGCATTGATATTTCCTGTAATCGAAATTTTCCTTTTGCAAAAACCTGTCTCTAAGTAATGCATGGAAAAGACAGTGTCATGGGGAAATGGCAGATGACTGTAGCCATGCAGAAATCCTAAAAATATGATACTGATTGGTAATTTTCTTTATAATGGAGGATTAAAGGATGTAAGTCAGAATCTTGAGTAGAGGTGTTATATTCATTTATCAATTTAGCACCTCTTTAATCAATTTACATTTTTACCAGCTATTGAACCAATATTTATTTGGTGCTTCTGCTCATACACATACATAGATTTTGTTGAAAAAAGGATGACATAAGACAGAATTTCTTAGATATCTATATGCAATTATTATCACCTCACTCCTATTTCAGTCAATCTCACTCTAAGAACAACCCATAATATACTGCATGTATTTCAAAGAAGGCAAAAGACCTCCTAGACACATATAAGGATGTGCCTTCAGTTGCCAGAACATGTGTATCTTAGCTGTTTTTCCATATGATATCATATCAATAAACTCTGTTGTTTCTACATTATTACTAGGACTGCAAAGGTCTTGCTGTTAGCTATAATTCACAGGTAAGTTTGTAACAACCCCCACATTTGTCTCAGTGTTTTGAACCAGATTTTGAAACTAACATTATTACAGTGAAAGGCAACCAGAAATTTATTCTAACTACTGTTAATTAAATAAACACGCAAACAATCGAATTAATAAAATTTTATCAGATGAAGAGTTTTTTTCCTGAAGACTCTGCTGTCTGTATTATACTGTGTTTACCTCAAGGCAATCCAGGTTCAATATAATTCTTGGATAATGGTTTGTCATTCATGGTAAGCCTGTTTTGCAATTCTCAGGCTAAAGGTGTTTTCAATGCAAATGTTTTCTCATTCATCTGAACAATGCAGTCCTTCGTCCATTCTTGCTCTTCAACGGCATGGTAACAGAGAACCAGCTGGTTCAGCCATTTCATTAGTCCGAAAGGCTCCACAATAACTTTTTTTTTGTTTGTTTTAGTCTGATAGATATATATTTATTTTAAATTAAAGTTTATTTTTTTCTCTTTAGTTCCCTGCCAAACACTGGACTCAGCTTTAACATCCTGCTCAGTATCCCCAAGGTCCACATGCTTTTCTAGGTGAAAACAATGCACACTGACAAGTTGCAAGCTGAAAATGGAGCACAATTGTCAAATTATTTTTAGACCACTTCCCTGATGTTACTACATATCTTTATGTTTGTTTTGCTTTCCTCTTCCTCTCTTTTCATATGAACATTTGGAGAAGATTTTCAAAGGAAGTTTAAAATACTTTGTAAAATAAAACTTGAATTAGAGAGGAAATTAATGGGGTTTTTTTATCACCAGAAACAAGTCCTGGATTTTGAAACAGAGAATTTAGACGCCTTCATTTAGAAACTACAGTTTTATCCTGGAAAAAAAAAATGCTGCTGTAAGTTTCTCTCAACACTGGAATTGGCAGTCTTAAATCTTAAAGTACACCTCTTACACTCTTGACAAGTTGCAATAAAAACTGTAAAACAGTTCTGTAACCACACAGGAACAGATCATTTTTAAAACCTTGCAAAAGAATCAAAAATAAAAATGGACTTTTAAAAACTCTTTATTTTGAAAGTTACTTTCTTTTAGCCATAGGTTTATATGTAACAGTTTTTGAGTATGAGTCAGACACACATTCTTCCTTTCTCCACACTTCTGACTGTATCAGAGAACTTAATTAGAACTCTCCTCCCAGTTCCTATCATTGTGGCACAGAGAGCCTTATACCAGCAAGAATGTTTGGGTAGCTGCCAAATTCTCCAGACACCTGGACCTGGCAGATCCTTCTGCCTGTCTGCTGGAGCCCATCTGGGCATGGCTGTTTCCCAGGAAGGAAGGAAGGAAGGAAGGAGAGAAAGAGTAAGAAAGAGAGAAAGAAAGAGAGAGAAAGAAAAGTCCAAAATTAATGGCAGTCATATTGAAATCACGAAATATAGGATTAGAAGTAGTCAAAAAGGCCAGTGAATGAAAATTGATGCATAACTATCGGTCCTCTAGCATTGGATTTTATATGAAAAAGGGCAGCAAACAATCAAAAAAAATGCCTAAGTTCAGTTTTAGCACAAGAGTCTGGGCATTTTTAAGATGTTTCCCACTGAACAGATTTTTCTAGAAGCTACTCTAAGGCACATGGAAGGCAGAGAGATGATTTGGAACAGCCAGCACAGCTTCACCAAGGGCAGGTTTTACCTGGCCAAGCCAGCCCCTTCTGTGATGGGGTGACTGCATCAGTGCACAAAGGGCTACAGATGGAATTTATCTGGACTTCTGAAAAGCTTTTGACATGTTCCCCCTACCACATCCTTCTCTCCAAATTGGATAGATATAAGTGTGGTAGGTGGTCTGTTTGGAGGACTAGGAATTGTTTGGATGGTCACATGAAGAGGTGATGCATGACCTAATGTCCCCATGAAGGACAAGTGGTGTCCTTCAGGGAGACCAGTGCCATTCGGTGTCCTCAGCCATGACATAGATAGTGGGATGAAAGCTTGCAGCTGATACTAGGCTGAGTTGTGGGGTTGGCATTCCTAAGGGACAGGGTGCCATTCAGAAGGGCCTGGACAAGCTCAAGAAGTGAGACTATAAGAATTTCATGTGGCTCAACAAAGGGCTGTGCAGAGTCGAGGCAAGCCCTGGTATAAGTCAGTCCAGGCTGGGGGATGAAGGGAATGACAGCAGCTCTCCCAAGAAGGATCTGGGTATGCTGGGAGATGAACTGCAGGACATGACCCAGCCATGTGCTCTTGCAGCCCAGAAAGCCAAAAGTGCCCTGGGCTGCATCCAAAGCAGTGTGGGCAGCAGGGGAGGGAGGGGATTTTGCCCCTCTGCTCTGCTGCATCTAGCTCTGGGGTCCCCAGCACAGGAAGAATATGGACCTGTTGGAGCTAGTCCAAAGAAGGGCCACAAAAATTGTTAGAAGGCTGGAGTGTGTCTCCTTTGAAAAGAGGCTGAGACAATTGGTGTTGTCCAGCCTGGAGAAGAGAAGGCTCTCAGGAGACCTTATTCTGGTCATTCAGAACTTAAAGGGGACCTATAAGAAAGATGGAGATAGACTTTTTAACCAACCCTGTTGCAATAGGACAAGGGGTAATGTTTTTAACTAAAAGAACATAGATTTAGACTGGATATAAAGAAAATTTCTTACAAAGAGGATGTTACCCAGAAAGGTGGTAGATTCTCCATTTCTGGAAATATTTAAGGTCAGGTTTGATGGCACTCTGAGCAACCGGATATAGTTGAAGAAGTCCCTGCTCATTGCAGGATTGTTGGACTAGGTGACCTTCAAAGGTACCTTGCAATGCAAGCTATTCTATGATTCACGACTTTATGTCAGAGATTTTAGAATTTCCCTGCATTAATTCTCACCTGAAGTTGATTGGGTCTTTTTCCTAAAAAAGGCAAAAAATGAATAGAAGTAATAATGATGATGATGATGATGATAGTGATGAAGTAACCGTTCAGACTTCTAAAACATTTAAGCAGACATTTACTCTCTTTCAAACCTTAAAGTTCAGTTAGAAATTACATTTTTTTCCATTGGATATTAGCAGGCATTTTTTCTGGTAGACGGGGAAGCACATGATACTAGAAGGATAATTAGTTAAGTAAAAAGTGAAATTTGTATGCATGCATAATACATCTTTTGGTAATCTACAGTCAACATAAAATTTTCCATTAAAAAACATTGGGTACTCTGTGAAAAGTGCATTTTAAAGAATCTTGTCACAGTCCATTCACAAATCTATTAATTGAAGTGGTTGGGCTTGTAAAGGTATAGTCAACTGGAGCTTGTTTTTGGAGGCAAAACTTAGGAAATAATTCAGCTGATGGACGAGACAAAAGTCCAATCTATCACACATAAAGTCTGTTAGCACAGAATAGCTAAAAAAGTTTTAAAAATTCGTTCTTGTCACTAAGCAGATAAGAGTTGAAGAGTAGATTTATTGATTAAGAAAGTGACAGTCACTTTCCAGATTATAATGTCACTCTCACCAGTATTGCAATACTGATTTTTCAAGGAGATTATAAGGAAACAGAAACCTCCAGGAAAAAGCTATTTCAGATATGAAAAAGATTTTTAAAAGAATGCATTCTAATCAATATTTAATCATCTGGTAATATCAGATATGCAAAGCTTAAAAAAATAGCCTTCTAGCCATATTGACAATTTTTATCTAGGACAATATTCCTTCAGATGCTTTTTTTGAGCTTTAGCACTTTACATAAATATATATTTCTTTTTATCAGTAAAAATTATAAAAGGGTTGCAAAGTGTGAATTTTGCACTTCTGTCTGTTTTCACATGATCTAGCTAATGGTTTTGGTTAAAATGGCCAAAGGATTTAGGTGGTTGTCACTAAAACTTTTTTTTCCATTCTATAAATTCAAAGGCCTTTTTGGAGAAAGGATTGTGCTTTCTGACATAAGTATAATGTCTAAATGCTTAGAAGCACAAAAAAGCCTCCCACTTTGAGATACAATGTACCAATTCACAATAACAAAAGTAGGCCTTAGTCCATACCCTGCAACAGTTCTGTGTGTTTTGAATGGTTTGGTACAAGTATAAAATACTTATATTTGTAGAATTAAAAAAATACTGCAAACAGATTTTAAATGGTCTGAATTGGAATTATTTCTAAAGTTGACAGAAACAGTAACCAGTAATAGGTTTGTCCTTATGACCTATTGTATTAGACATTTTCTTCACTAATTTTAAAGAAATATACAAATTGTTAGAAAATTTACTTTTTAGTTTTGCAGATTTCTTTATCCAATGATAAACATACTCCCTTTCACTTTTTCTTTTATGTGGATCTGATCAGGCCTAGGAAGTAAAAATATTTACACTCAAAGCTTTCATTTGCATTTAAATTAAATCATTAAAACATTGACATGCTGATTTTTGGCCTCAAAAGCAAGAATTTTTTCTAGAGTCTGAAAAATCGCACATTAAAACACAAAAGAGGGAATGGCTATGACACAGCAGCACATTTAATTCAGTAGCTGAAGTAAAGAACAGAGGCTTGGCTGAGATAAAATAAATAAAAGTTGCAAGATTAGGTGAGGGTGAGAGAAGAAATATTTCTCTATTCTACTTCTGAGGACAGAAAAATCATAATAATTTTATTCAAAATGGGGAAAGATAACACTGAAGGTTTTGAGATAACCCTTCCTCAGAATGGGTTTAATTTCTGCAATCCTTAATGACATTTTGAAAATACAAATTTTCTTAAAATGTTTCACCTGTAAACCTTTGATGAGTAGGACAAATATGATATTTTCACCTTTAGCCAACTGATGAAACAGAAATTTATGAGCCAAGTAAAATCTACAAGTGTTTTCATATTAAAATTTAATTGGTTTTAGAAGAAAAAAAAATAAAATAAAATCAAAAAAGGAAAAAAATAGCCTCCATTGGCATGATTTTGAGACTTGTTTCAGATGCATAATTTTTATTTCAGACTGGGAAATATCTTTTTATACTTTAGACTATACATTGTATTTTGAATGTGACACACTGAAAAAATCCTTGTAGACCGAGTACTTAACCAGATTTGAGAGCCCTTGTTTAATTTAACAACCCCCCCATGAATATTAGTCTCAACAACCCCCTGCAATGTTACAGGTTTGGGGAAGAGTGTCTGGAAAGTAGCCCTGTGGAAAAGGACCTGGGAGTGCTGGTCAGCAGCAGTGGAACACAAGTCATGTGTACCCAGGTGGCCAAGAAGGGCAATGGCAATGGCAGTGGCAATGGCAATGGCAATGGCAATGGCAGTGGCAGTGGCAATGACAATGACAATGGCAGTGGCAGCGGCAATGGCAGTGGCAGTGGCAACGGCAATGGCAATGGCAGTGGCAGTGGCAGTGGCAGTTGCAATGACAATGACAATGGCAGTGGCAATGGCAATGGCAGTGGCAGTGGCAATGGCAATGACAATGGCAATGGCATCATGGCCTGTGTTAGCAATCGAGTGGCCAGCAGGACCAGGACAGGGATTGTCCTCTTGTACTGGGCACTGGTGAGGCCACACCTCGAGTGCTGTGCCCAGTTCTGGGCCCTCATGACAAAAAAGACATTGAGGTGATGGGGGAAGTTCATGGTGGAGGAAATCCACTATTGGAGCATTTCCCCACCATTGGGGAAAGGGTCTGGAGCACAGGAGCTGCTGAGGGAACTGGGGATGTTTAGCCTGGGGAAGAGGAGGTTTAGGGGGGACCTTAACACTGCAACACCCTGAAAGGAGGCTGTAACTGGGTGGAAGTAGGGCTTTTCTCCAGGCAACAAGAGTAAATGGTCTCAAGCTGTACCAAGGGAGGATCAGCTTGGACATCAGGAAGAATTCCTTCACTGAAAGGCTTGCCAGGAATTGGAACTGGCTGCCCAGGGATGTGCTGGAGTCACCATGCTTGGAGGTGTTCAAGCAATGACTGGATGTGACACTAAGTGGTGGTGATCCATCAAAGGTTGAAAACAATGATCTTAGAGGTCTTTTCCATCCTAAACAATTCTGTGATTCCATAACTAAAATATCTATCCTTTAATAGACAATAACAATACTTGTGATCTTCTGATAAAGCAGATAGGTTTTGTTTTGTTTTGGTTTGGTTTGGTTTGGTTTGGTTTTTGGGGAGTGGTGGCTTGTGGGGTTTTTTTTTGTAAAATGAAAATGTCTCACTGAAAATTGATGGAGAGGAGACAGCAAAAAATAAAAGAAATTATAGAACTTATATCAGGAACAGAAAGCTTGTTAGATAAACAGCAAAGGCTCCAAGCTGGGAGAGAGAGAGAAACCAGACTTCCAGTTTGGAACCATCAATATAGCAAGAAATGGATATGGAGTCGAGAAGGTTTTTTGGAACAAGGGAAAACAAACTGAAATACAGAGGTTTTCAGCTGCTATGTGCTCATGAATGTTTATGAATCCAGTTGTCCACAGAACTGACACTTTAGGAAAGTGCTCACTTAATCTGCTGATGAGCTGTAATAAGCCTTGAGATTTTAGATGAACCAAGATATGAGGAGACTTTTTTTGGTGAGCATTATTGCTCTAAAGCAAGTATGGCTTGGAGGTGGGTGCACTGCCACCTACTCGAGTCACATGAACTCTGCAATCACATGTCCCAGTGTTCCAGAATCCATGAAAAAGTGCCAAACAAGTGCTAAGGGGTTTCAGGTCTTAAAATACTAGGATGGTAAATGCTTTATAATTTTGCTGTAAAGCAATGACGTTATTGAATTTTTCAAATGGGAATTTTATCTTGGTTTTTTAGAAGTCAATTAAAAATCTCATTAATTTCTGAGAAAATTTATTTATCACTGAAATAATTTTGTGCAATTTATATTTTTTCTGCCATGTCTCCATTACTTTCTTCAAAGTAATTCTAAAATTCTATTAAGTGTTTAAACTCATAAATTCTTTTGAATTTTTGAAATCTTTCATCACATATATACACATATTTTCTTTTCACATAGTAATTTTATTTCATGTCTTTTAGCAGAGTATTACTGTGTTTTTCTTATAGTACTATATTAAAAAATCCTCATTTCTACTTCCATTTTTTGATACTTATTGTTGGAAGGTAGTTAGGAAAAAGGTATCAAATTCTTTTCGCTTAATTCACTCTTTATCAGTTTTATTACTTGCTCTTTATCAACCTCACCCTTGTCAATCTGTTTCTCAGGTTTGCTTTGTATATCCTGAAGGATTCAGGTTTATCACATGCTGCCTATGATATCTTCTTGGTATTTAGCAATAAAAGGTTCCATTGTCAGTTGCTTATAGCATTTTCAATAATTTAACTCTCCAGGCTGATATTCTTTATGTTTCCTTCAAAATTAATATCTTTGAGAAAAAAAAAGTCTAAACTAGGTGTATTTGGCATGCCAATCACATGGCAAATAGTATAATTTTTAAATGGTAAAAATACAATTAAATTTGTCAGTTTTGAAATATGTCTACAAAGTTATAGTCACGGCCTTTGAAATCCTACAGAACAAGAATGAGAAAAAGCAGTCTTCATCCTGATGGTATATGTAACCCTCCACTTTAATGTAGTATGTTTCTGTCTGTGTGGGGTATGGAGTGTCAGGGTCAGGAAATCCACTGCTTTGAAGCCAGCTAAATTAGAGCAAATTTCTAAAGACAATATGAGTGCACTTACCCTTCAAGTTTTATCTTCCTTCTTTGCCTGCTCTAAGCTGACAGTAACAGGATCTCTCTTGTAACAGAAGTAATTGCTTGATGTTTAAGAGTAGGGCTAAGGAAAACTTGGAAAAACCTGATTTCGTTTTAGTGTTACCACTATTGGTACTGACCATAGGTTAGCCAACAGTGAAGACTGATGTGTTATTCCTGAGGTGTTTCTGAAAATATCATGTGCACAAACACTAAGATTTTAATTTTTACTACTCTGCTAATGTTCCTCTATGTTACATTTGGCGTCTTTTTCTTATTGTGTTTTCTCTTGACATCTTGATCTTTTCTGCTAGGAAATATCATCTGTTTATTTCATCCATATGCATGACATCAGTCAAAATCTTTTATTACAGATGACACTGAGGTGATACGGTTCATGCACACCCAAATAGATCTCCTCCATCACTAATTCAAAAAAATATAAATGCTTTCTAGAGAACAATTCCATTCTTTTTTAAATCAATTTAGGCTCTGTGGAGAGAGTGATCAGTGGTATTGCTCTTTGTCTAACAGAATTATTTTCCCCACTTAGGATGCTCTATATGAGAAAAGATTGAAACAGGAAAAGCTGTAAAAAAAGAACAGGGAAACAAAGTTTATTAATTAGTTCCACTACCAAACTAGATACTTCAGGAGAATAAGAAATATAAGAAACCATAAATGCTAGGAGGAGGTTAAAGAAAGTTAAATATTTGTTGATTGCCAGTATTTAGGATTATGAAAGATTCTCCAGAAACAGTTTGAGTAATTCAGCCTTAATATTTTTATTGGGACAATATCACTACCGTTTTTTCATGGCAAGATTTTCCTAGTGGGAAACTGCAGGGTGACTTCAGTGAGAAGATGCCATAACTTATCTCCATGTTGGACAAGACTGTTCCAGCCAGCTACAAGATGGACCTGATGCTGGCCAGAGCTGAGCCAGAGACATTGGTAGTGTCTCTGTGATTACATTTTTAAGGAAGTGTTAAATAGCTATGCAGCAGCTGAGAGAGAAGGAGAGAATATGTGAGATAAGCAAAACTGAAGACATCAAGGACAGTGCAGAAAGAAGGAGAGGGACTGCTCCAGGTACGAGAGCAGAGAGTTTCCTGCAGCCCATGGTAACACAGGTCCCTGCTGCTGACACAAAGGAGTGAAACAGGCTGTGTCCTAAAGGGAGGTGTTACCCCATGGAAATCTTGCATAGGAACTGGCTTCTGACAGGACCTGTGGCCCCATGGAGAAGAGTCCATGCTAGGGCAGGTCTCCTGGCAGGAACACATTTCCTGTGCGTGACCCACACTGGAGCAGTCAGTTCCTGAAGGACTGCACACCATGGAAAGAACACACACTGGAGCAGTTCACAAAGAACTGAAGCCCATGGGAAGGAGTCATGTTGGAGAAAGCCATGAAGCAGTGTCTCACATAGGAGAGACTCAATATTGGAGCAGGGGGAGAACATGAGAAGAAAGGAGCAGCAAAATACATGTGATGAGCTGACTGCAATGTCCACACCCTCTCCCTGCTGCTGCTTGGAGGAAGGAGGTAGAAAAGTCAAGAGGGAAGTTGAGCCTATGAAGAAGGCAGGGGTGAGGTGCAATTTTTAAAATTTGTTCTTATTTTTCATAGCTTGTTCTGTTTGATTGGTAAGAAATCAATTTCCTCAAGTCAATTTTGTTTTGCCTATGACAGTAATTGCTAAGTGCTCTCCCTGTCCTTATCTTGACCCATAAAAATTTAATAATTTTTCTCCTCCATTCTGTTGAAGAGAGGATGTGATAGAGTAGGTCAGTGGGCACCTGGAGACCAGTGAAGGTCAATTCCCCACTCTCCCTCTCTGCATCTCCTTTCCTATACTGAAGATTAAAGAAGTTCTTTTTCTCTCAACTGACACTCCTCAGCCCTATATAAAGGGACACATAAAACAGAATAAAGGTGTGAAGTTCTTAGTAGTTTTAGTTGTTTCTTTAAAAACAAGAACCAGAGATTTTACAAAATCAAATACCTCCTTCTTGGACACATTTCTCGTCTTGTATTTTCAGATGATGTGATCACAGCTGGTTCCTAGAGGGATAATTTCCTTTCCTTTGTTTTTTTCAGTTTCAAAACTTAATTGCCTACAGAATGCAAAGAGAAATGAGGTGGTGAAAAGAAAAGAGGAAAAGAAGAAAAAGAAACTTGACTTCATTTAAATATCATCTTAAGAAATCAATGTCAAGAAAAAATATTCACAGGTTTTGTATTTTGAAATTGGCAAATGTCATATATAACATCACTAATAATCTTCATCTTAATTCCAGTGTTTTCATAAATTTTGAAAACGTCTGTTATGAATATGGATATATTTAAATCAGACCAGTTTCTCACCTGGACAGATACGAGTTATTTTTGAGTCAGAAGTCAGACAATATATTATGGACTCACAAGACAACCATTTGTCAGGGACCTGAGTGCCCTTCCAAAGCTTACTGGCCCTGACCATCTTCCTGGGACTTTTATTTTTCTTAATGAAAGGGTAGGCTTGAACACAGTAAGCATATGCTGTAATCTGGACTGTGCCCAGTCCTGATTTCTGCTCTCCCAGCTGGTCTTCCAAAATGGATCTTGGATCAGTGCTATAGGACGCATTGCTTTCAGTCTCTGAACCCGCCTGATGGATGGCTCCAAGACATGGTTCATTTCCTTGCCTTCCCTGTGATTGTAGGTAGAACTTGTCACTGTCATCACTGTCACCAACCTGGTAAAGCTCACATGCAGAACTGTGCCCAGGACACTGCCCTGCCTGTCACCCTTAGCTCCTTGTGCATATCCCTCATGGACCAGTCATGCTCCTCCTGCTCCCTTTCAATGAAGTTTGCTTCAATTATTCTTTTTGTATCTTTTTCATGCATCTTATTCAAATCATGCTTGTAATATAGAAGTATAAACCCCAAGTAATACTGAAATATCAGTATAACACTCATGAATGTGAACATATATGCTTGCATGACACTTCTAAGAAGGCAGAAGGGTGTAAGATTTCCTCTCGAGGGTGTAGGAATATAAAGCCTCTAGAAGGCCTCAGTAAAATTTTCCTTTATACAAAATTAAACAACTAAATTTTTAACTTTCAACCAAAGTGGAATTCAAGACTACATAGAATCATATAATCACTTAGGTTGGAAAAGATCTTTTAAGATCATTAAGTCTAAACAGTAATCTAACACAGCTAAGTCCACCACTAAACCATGTCCCCAAAATCACATCTAAACACAAATCTTCACATCTACACAATTTCATAGTTTCAAAATATGATTCCTTTTATTAGGAAGCTATGGATTGTTATCATATCTACCTATCAGACTTTGAATTCATAGACTGTGTACTCAAAAAGGACATAAAAATGTAATAAAAGTTCATTCAGCTACAAAGAAGTACTGGAGGTATTGCTTGCTTCTGAAGAAGCTTCTGTATCCCAATACCTTCTTTCTAGGGTTACTTAATTGTACCCATACTTTCTGGGCTTAATAGATCATATTTTGGCCTGTCAAACTTTTAATCTCAGCAAAATACATGGAGCAAATAATTGGCAATTTTACCTACCTTTAACACCTATTGCATGCTTATGTGTCAGTGAAAAAAATGTAAAAAGAGAATCATTAGCAGTTGTCTTACTGTTTGCATTACATTATGCCAAATATTGCTAAAGAGTTAAGTAGGATCAGCTTTCAGCACCACAAGGCCCCAGAAAGATCTTATAGCAGTGTCCCAAGACAGACATTTCTTACAAGCTGTCTAACATCTTAGTCAGGATCCTGGGCAGTGAGACTGAGGGCACCCTCAGCAAGTTCACTGACCCCACCAAGCTGAGTGATTCAGTAACACACTGGAGGGAAATGATGCCATCTAGAGAGACCTGCACAAGGTGAAGAGCTGGGGCCACGATAACCTCATGAAGTTCAAGACCACGTGGAAGGTCCTGCACCTGGATTAGGGCAATTCCAAGCACAAATGCAGGCTGGCTGGAGAACAGATTGAGAGCAGCCCCTGAGGAGAAGGATATGGGGCTCTTGGTGGAAAAGAAATTCTACCTGAGCCAGCATTGGGTACCAACAGCTCAGAAAACCAGCCCAGCCTTTGGGAGCATGGTCAGCAGGTTCAGGGAGATCATTCTACCTCTCTTCCTTAGTGAGACCCCACCTGGATCTGGGGCCCCTGAACACAAGAAGGACACAGATCCATTGAGGATCTCAGGAAGAGCTTTGGCGATGATCAAAGGGCTGAAACATCTCTGCCATGTAGACAGGCTGAGAGAGCTGGGGCTGTTCAGCCTGGAGAAGGAAGGGCAGAGAAGGCCTTGTAGCACCTTCCAGTAACTTAAGGGAGTCTGGAAGAGAGCTGGAGAGGGACTGTTCNTAGAACTAGGGGAACTTTAAGGGTTTTTTTCTAACAAAAACCATTTTATGATTCAAAGATCTACCACAGCATGCTCTTGCCCTGACAAGATTTTCAGTCCTCTGCCTTGAAAATTTCAAGACCCAGCCAGATAAAGCCCTGAGTAGCCCCATCTAATCTCATAAATGACCCTGCTTTAAGCAGGAGATTGACCTGGAGAACTCCTGAAGTCTTTTCTAACCTAAATTAGTATCTGATTTTATGATCCTAAAAACAAGACCAAATCACTATGAGAAAGCAATTAAAAAATAAAGGTAAGTTTTTCAGAACTGGAAAAACTAACTGACAGTGAGTTTCTGCCTACCTTCTCCTCTATAATGCAGTAATCTGAAATTATATTTTTCTTTTTTTTTTTGTTTTTACAATGCTCCAAGTACTGTCACATTTAGTATTTTCTGGACTGTGAGTGAGAGAGCCATGGAAACCAGACTTAAGTGTATTTTGAAACAATTAACCTGTTAGGACATTTTGTACTGCTGAGTTTTGTGGCCAGAACAAAACTTATATAACCTTAAAACCCATAAAACATGCAAGGTGAATGATCCATATAAACATTGTAACGATATCTTCATTTGAATGCTATTTTTCCCTGTCTCATGAACTAATACCATTTATAAGGCATTTTCTTTCTTGAAATTTCTCAGGTACGTGTTGATCTTCCCTGTTTAGTAACTGCAACAAATTACAATGAAGGAAAACATATTTACAGTTTTTATATCAGATGTGTAATAATGAGTCATTGGTTAATCAATTGCTTAATTTTAGCTATTGAGAAGCAAGTACCTTCCTCTAGCTGAAGAATACCAAAGAATATCACTGAGAAGAATAAGGGTTTTTTTAAATCAGGTTGTTAAAAATTTTGCAATTTTCCCNCACAAAACATTAGTAGTGGTGCAGCAAGAGGACAAGGGGTTATAGCATCAAACTGAAAGAGGGCATGTGTATATATAAGGAATTATTACATATATATATAAAGAATATATATATATATATAAAAGGAATTATATATAAGGAATAAATGCATGTATATTATTCCTTATATATATATATAATATATATAAGGGATATTATATACAACATAATTATACTATATATAAGGAATAAACTCTTTACAGT
>VXBI01008530.1:83481-104312 GCA_013397375.1 Toxostoma redivivum
TTTTTTGACTAAGAAGTATTTCTGCAGATATAACTTATAAGTGACTGTGAACATATATTGCCATTGGTTTCAGAAAGAACAGCCTGCAGCATAGAGGTCTTGGTTAGAGACAAGTAAATCCCCTCCTTAAATCCATAGCCTAAGGTTAAGCCAAGTGATTTGGCTTCATAGCACGGTTCTTCTGTGATTTAGTCCTATTTGTTTAGCTCCTGTTTATAACTTTTCCCAATCAGCAAAATGTGAACCACAGTTTTTCACAGGGATGATTGCATCTACTCAATTTATATAGAAGGACAAACTGCCTTCTGTATTCTGAGTAACTGCACTGTGTTGCTACAATAGACAAGCCAGAGATCAACATGTCTCTAGGTAGATACTGTTATTTTAAAATTTACAATAATTATTTCCATAACATGGACCATAAATTACTGCAAAATGTTTAAGGTGAAATTGTGCCTTCCATCTACATGGCAAGGTGTTAAGGAGGTAATTTCCATCAAATTTGTGAGATGCTTAGACACCATGATCCAGGGAGTTATGTAAACACAGATGGGTCAGAGTCAAGGTTTTTTTTGGAATTCAGGGATTGGCAAGATAAACAGACAAAATTATCTTACTGCAATTTCAATGAAAACCTTGAGAAAAAACTACATTAAATTAGTTCGAAGAATTAGGGACATGGGGAAACTAATGAGCATGTTCAGAAAGATATATGGACTTTAATTTAAACAAAGTAGCATAAATTAGATTTTCAAATTGAGAATGTTGATTCTAAAGCTAGTTTTTTTTTTTTGTTTTTTTTTTAAGATAATCTAATAGTAAACAGGAGAACATATATCAGGAAACAAATTTTCAGGACTCAGTAATTTTATGGAATAAGCAATTGATTTTGTTAGAAAAGTAATCCGTATGACTTTTTAATTATTATTTTTCTGTTAGAGCCATCAGTTCAAAGTTATACTGAACATTTACTTTTCCTTCCCAAAAGAACCCATCTTCATTCTCCGAGGATAAGGAAAAACAAATATCAAAACTCAAACACTCCTTATTATCTTGGAAATCTGTATACATCCATGCCTAGGTCAACGCTCCAGGTTTGAAGAAGTAGAATTCTTCAATGACAAAAAAGGGGCTGATTTTTTTTACAGAATTCAGAGCTAGCTGGAATTTCTTGAACTTTTACAGAAGCAGTAAAGGAGAGTTGATATGAAGTCATTCTCAGTGCTCCTCTCTGCACTTGCCGGTCTCTATCCTACCCTAGGAGGCTCTGAATCTTCAATTGCCCTTGCTCGCTCTCGCAGTATACATCATAGCTCTGATATCCTCAGCTTCACTCCATAAAAAGTGACTTAGATGAGCATCTGTTTCTCTGCACTTTAGTTCAGGCTGGAGTGCCTTCCCTTGAGCAGAGAGCATTTTTCCTGCTTTGGCAGTCGGCCTGAGGGTCAGCTGTGTCCTCCTGATGCACATGCTGGGACTTGCAAGAAGGCAGCTCAATTCAGCATCACTGTTTCAGTACCAAAACTCAGCTATGTGCAGTTCTTACTGCACAGAAATGCACTGCAATGGGATGACAGAAATATTAGATGTAGCCATAATGGTGTAAAGTATTTCAGCATTTCATTTTCTGAGCAAAGGACTAATGATTAGAATGGTACAGCATACTGGCATTTTTTGAAAAACGATCAAGTTTCCTTAGATCAGTCAAACTATTACTAATTCAGATACTAAGGATACTTCTTGAAAAAACTGAGCTATGAGATAATAATTTTGTTGGGGTTTTTCTAATAACTAACAAGAAGAATCCAGGCTTTTCTACTTTTCCTCATTGATGACATTTTTAAAACCAATTTTGCAGTTTTCCAGAGAATCCTCTAGAGCTATAAAACGTATTCAGACCTAGTTCTGCTCACAATGTCTTCCATTCTACTAAAGGGTGTTATTTTAATTTCATCATATATTTTTGTGTATCTTTAAGTTATAGCCATAAGCTTGTAGTCTGACTGTCTGCAACTGATTTAAAAACAAAATTAAAAAAAAAAAAAGTAGAAGAGGAAAAAATCAACAAAAGAAAACAAAAATCAAACTGTGAAGTCTAAACAATTCAACTCCTACACAGATGTCTTGAATGTATTTCAGGCAGAAATAATTAGTGTTATTCAGACCAAAGGAAAATCACCTTGTTTTCTAGAATGATTAACAATTTTTTTTTATATTGCCAGTACCAAGACTAGTTCCATTATTATTTTTTGTATGTAAAGCATAAAACAATAATAATTCAATACAGCATGTTCTGGAGTTATACGAAAAGCAAAGGCCTAGAATTCTTTATTTACTCTACAAATGCAATTATTAATAATGGATAGCAATGCTAAGGTAATTTAAGGTTTACTATAAACAAGGATTTAAAAAAACAAGTTAAAAAATCCAAAACCCAGAACAAGAAGAACCATTTCTGCAAGGGAAAAAGTAGTCTCAGTACAATACTAAATGTTACTTAAGTGAGAGCCACCAACACAGATAATTAACAGTGTTTAGAATCACCTCATCTTCTTTGTTTTCTTTGTCTTATAAAAGTAGAGAGAACTTTAGATAATATTTCTTTCTCAAAAGATTCCTTCAGAAAATATTAAGAGATATTCCAGTACACTTCACAATTTATACACAAGCTATCATTTTTGGAATAGAAGCAAAGAATTGCACAAGGAAAGCATAGAAGCACAAGCTTGAAGGTGCCTTCAGCAGATGATTTGGTCTCCCTGGTCAGGGACCAAGTGAGTCTAGACATAGTCTAACAGAATGCTTTTTTCTGGGATTGTCTGAAGGAGCCTTTTCAAAATATGGTCTAATACGAATTGTAAAATCTCCATAGGTAATTTGTATAAAGAGGATTTTTCTAATCGTTATCAAGTATTATTATTATTATTATTATTATTATTATTATTATTATTATTATTATGCACATCTACCATTGGTGGATATACAGACATATTTGTACTATCTTTTTTTGTAAGAATATCTTTTATATAGTTGAATTTTATAGTTATATTCTTAAATCCCTTTCCCACTCCTTAATTGGTGATCTTTTCTAAGTTCATTTTAGCAGGAGATCAATGTTTATTATCAGTTTTAACAGCCTCAGCCAGTTTGCTTTTTCATAACTCATTTTAGTGAAAAAATCATCCCCAAAGTGTTGATAACCTAGATAAGAGATCAAATTATGTCCTGCTTATCATGGTCATATCTTGAGGCAGGCAAAACTGACACTTTGCAAGAGCCACTTAAACAAACCAAATGCCCAAACTGTGTTGCTGCTACAACCTTAAGAGGGATTGCAAGTTGGCGCTTGCATCAGGCTGATATACCAGCTCAAAAGATACTGATGTAAAAGAGGAAATATATCTTTGGTACCAAAATGATCCTTTATACTAAGCAACAGACCTTAAATAGAAAAAATAAAATTTTGATCTTGTTACACCATCCGTAGCTGTAATTCAGCTATCTATTGAAATGACTTCCCAAGTTTTTGGCTAGTTGGCCAAATTGTCAAATATGATATATTACTACAATTTCTATGAACTACTGATATAACACCAGCTTTTCGTTTGCATTACAGGTGAATATAAAATAGTTATTTCTTTGAGTAAATGCATTCCCAGTGTACAGTTTCAGGACTTTTTAATCTGCACATTGTCAAATGTTTCTATAGAATTTCATCATGAATTCTTCACAAAAAACATGCAGAAATATCTATAAACATACTATGGCTGCAGCTACATTAATGGACAAGGGTCTGTCCTCACAAATTAACTACATTTCTTTGTCCCCAAGAAGGTCTGCATTCTTTAAGCTACAATAGTAAAAGACATTTTTCATTATTTATTTTAAATAACAAGAATTCATTACAATCTCAAGTATTTTGGAATCCAAAACCAAGCTATTAAATAGACTTTACCTAGATTAATTTTGATATTAGCCCTAGTATCTGTTGTTTTATGATTTCAATGTACATAATGGTTGTTATGGCTTTTGCATTCTCAACTAATAAAATATCAATTTACTACCTTTCAAGGTGCCTATAGGTTTTCTTTTCCAAATAAGTACACGTTAATTGATTTGTATCTACATTGAAAATACTGCTGTTTTAAAATATGTAATAACTGTGATACAGTAACAGATGCCTGGAAAGAAACAGAAAGCATTCCAGAAGATTGAATACAGGAGTATTCAACTTTACATCTATGTTAGTTTCTCACATTATAAACCATGACAGGATACGTATAGAAGAAAAGATTTTTCATTTGGTAAAGTTCCAAATTCTGTAATTAGACAAAATATTATGATTGGAAATATAAAGGCTGGCATGTTAAATGCTTTCTAATAGTACTGATCTTTCTAAATATTTAAAATATACATATATCTGTGTGTATATATAATTTCTGGTGTGTGCATATATATCTCTGTGTAGGCACACAAAAAAACATTTACTGTTTTATCACAGTTCAGTAATTTTAAAACATCTCATACAAAGATGGAAAGAGCTAGATCAAACCTTTGATGTGCAAGTTACATTCAAGTTCATGTGAATGAATTTCTTTTTTTACTTCTCCACAGGTTTGTTTAATCACCTGCTGAATTCAGTCAGATATACTATCTGTTAAACTAGAGTCCAAGATTTCCCTCAACTACAAAATTGTCCTAACATCCACATTTTAAACATCCAAATTCACATTAAAACATTTCTTCAGACTGTATTCCAGAGGTTGTTCAGGGCCTTGGATTTCATTTACACTACTTATGAAAAAAGCAAGATACAGGGATAAGGAGTGGTATGTGATTTTTCTTATCACTGAACTGCTAATCAAAAATGGCTGGGTTTGGCTTGGACAAACAAACTCCCTCTCGCCCTATGCCCAATCATAGGATCATAGAATCACAGGATCATAGAGTAGCTTTGGTTGGAAAATACTTTTAAAATCATCAAGTCCAGACATTAACCCCACACTGCTAAGCCCACCACCACCAAATCATGTTCCTAAGCCCCATTAATACATGTCTTTTAAATACCTCCATAATTACTGTTGACCAACAGCCTTTCCCAGCATCCAGCTTGAACTAGACAGCATGGTTTCACAGAAGAGTGGGGAGATTAGTTACATTTGCACTTATCATGCTGTACTTGGAATTTCTGTTCTTTTCTGACATGATTTTAATAAAGAAATGCTCAGATATCATTGATTTCTTGTTTCTGGGTTCCAGTGCTCACATCACACACAAAGCCTAAGTTATATCTCGGCTGAAATTAACACTACAGACAGATAATATAAGAAGGGTTCTGGCTCCCAGCCTACTGCCTTTTCAGGTCCTCTCCTCATCGGTGATAGAGGAATTCCAAGGATTTCTCTGTCCTTCAATGTCCTACAAAGTCCTCTAATGGATTTTTTATTTGAACCAAAAATTTTCAAATCTTACAGGATCACTGTTAAGAGGGGGTGAAAACATTTCCAAAACAAGACAGAGAACACTGAAACAAGCTCCTGCAGACCATTGCATTTATTTTGCTTTCAGTGCTAAAACCTGTTTGTCTTGGAGTTAAAGACTGAAAACTCATTAATTTAATCTATCTCAGCCTGTTCAGCCACTTTACTTGAAATATAGATACCTATCCATGATGGATGCAACATAAGTGACATTAAAAGCAATGAGGAGTTAGTTAAAATAATTCAAATTCCTTAAGAAAAAATAGTATATTTGCAGCCAAATGTTATTTTTTCACTTTTTTTTCATGCAAGACTCCTTTTTAAAATTGCTGAAAGGTTTTGCCCATTTAAACCTTAGCAATTCCTGGTGCCTATCAGCTCTGCTGGCACCCTTTGGTCAGAAGCAATTAGCAAACCCCAGAATTGCCCCCTGAAAATTGCAGTGCACTCTGGGCATGTGGTGTATATGTCTACCTACATAGATGAAGTTAAATGATTGTCACTAGCAGAACAATAAGTACCTCCACTTTTTAAATAAGTTTTTGGATAACAACCTTTTCTTCAGAATTATAGATTTTTGCAACATTTCTTTACTTCATATTTGCTATAAGAATGTAATTAAACTGCATCTGAATTTCAACTCTGACAGACAACCAATTACAAGTTCTTCCATCTGTGGCCTCTAATTTATGAGTATTTTGACATTATATGGATTTTTGACTATGATTTAGACTCATAATAGATTTTTCATGCCTTAAGAACCTTTGGTGCTTTTTGTATCCCACCCCTCACACGTAGTAATTTATGAGAGCACCAGTAGGAGTATTACACCGGCTAACTTTTGTGCTGACCACAGTTCTAGCTCAGAGACACAATCTGACATCATGATAGATGAGACATAGCTTTTTGCATTTGATGCAATGACAGTGTGAGAGACTGAAATGTTAAGGGTTAATTACTCAAATAACTGGCCATTTGCAAAACCAGTGAGTGTTTTACTGATGATGTGCAAGGTAAAAGGCCAGGTGGAGAGGGATTGTTCAGCCACCACCGGAGGTTGCTCGCTGGGGTTTGAGCCAGATAAGTGAAGAGGCAGATCCTGTGAAGGTGGAATAATGCCTTTTAGCATGCCAACACTGTTTCTTGCACAACTGACTAAGGTGTAAAAGTCCCCTTCAGGGAAAGCTTCTAGACATTCACACACATAGGCCTGAAGATAACAACTCCTTCTGATGCGTTGTAACCAGCTCAACTAGCTGGGTGAGAATGAGCTGTCATGTCTGGAAGGTGCCATAAACCATCAAAGATCCCTCACACACCTGGGCATTCCACCTGACCCTGAGCATATATTAAACCACTGAACTTTGTGCTTCATGGGCTTTCCCCACCTCTGAGGGATCAAGAGGCCACCATCACTTCAATCAGCAGACAGTGAAATTACAACTATCAAGTCTTGTTACTGGACCCGTATGTGGTGATATCTTTCTACTTTTATGTTGTTATATTGCTATCGATAATGATAACCAAAAAGACTACATGCCTCTTTCAGTTGTGGAAAATTTGTTCTAAAATAAACCTTATCTCTCTCTCTCTCTCTCTCTCTCTCTCTATCTATCTATCTATCCATCCATCCATCCATCCATCCATCCACCTCTCACACAGTGTTGTTTCACTCTTATCTGCCCAAAGAGATCTACCAAGAACCTTAGTTACCCTCGCCTTCAGGGGCTGGGCCAAAACTGCTTTGGTCTGGATAAACAAGGGTGTACTATTTTGCTAAAAATCCACCCATTTTTCTATAGATTCATTTGGCATATATTTAAAATTTGCAAGGATTCATGTTTAGAATCCATAATTTTCTTGAAAGAAGTTCAGTATTGATGCGAGGAATGGGTTTGAAATTATTATTCAGAGCTAGGTGTTTAAGGCAGCTCTATCTGATCCCGAATAAAGAGAAATGACCTTCCTATTGCATTTTGAAAAGTATATCATCTCCATTCCACTGCAGGAGAAAATATTTCATGCAATAAAATCAGTTCATCACACTCTAGAATGATTAAAATCCAGGCAGAATCTCTCTACAGAAACTAGGGGAAAATCTAACTCTGGTAAGGGACAAAGATCTCTTAAGCTTGGTTAATGTCTATTAAATATCTATTTAACATACCTATATTGTGCATATTTTTTTTTGTGCTGAGTGTCTATGTTGCCAACCCAATTACATTATCAAATGTCCTTCCTTTTCTACTGCAAATATTTTATATTATTTTACATGTGACACTGTGTTATTGCCATGATTTTATGGAATAGTGTTTCAATAATCATTCTGTTCTAATGCTATTTGTCCTTCTTTATCTTGCTATTTCATCACTGCTGTACCCTCTAAACTTTTGCCTTGCAGATGGTTTTGTATGTGTGTTATCACATCTATTAGTTTGCTTTTAAGACATCTTACTTAATCAGCATTCCTAATGCATCTACTTCTTATCTCACGATGTAAGATTAATGACAAATTGAGTTGCGCATGAATTTAAAAGTCTGGGAGTATATGTTGCACAGAAAAAGCTAGCTAGCTTGACTCACATAAAACTATATCTAATCTATTCCAAACAATATCTGAGTACTTTTCCCTGCAAAGCTGAAAACAAATATGTTGAAAGCAAGGGTTATAAGTAAAAGGACAGGAAGCAGTAACATTTATTTGTGAATTGTTTATTTAGCAACCAACTTTTTTTTTTTCTGTGTGCATGATTTGTGAAGATAGTGTGAAAAAAATGGGTGACCTATTTCTAAGATACACAATTTAGACAACCATTTTGCAGAATAAGTGAACAATTTACACTAAATATGAGTTGTGAAAATTTTTACATTAAGACCATTTTATAAGCATTCATCTCTAAAAAATCTGCGGGCAGTATTAGCCTGAAATATATTACTATAGGCACTATTCATGCAAATATATTACTAAATTTGTATGGCCTAGAAATTCCACATATGAAGCTGAACTGAGCTTGTCTTAATTCTTAATAGAAATTATTATGGGAGTGGGTTTGGCTCATGCAGCTTAATGTTTGAGCTGTTTTCACCTTGAAATCATAACCTTGTGTATTTCTTCTTTCATTCCAAAGGGGCTATATTTAATTTTTTTATTAACTGGGGGTGAAAACTTTTCTTTCTCAGTGTACTACCATTTGAATAGGAGTCAATCCAGGAAAACGTGGGCAATTTGGAAGCATGGCTGGAACAGTCTGATGTTCAAAACCACTCTATAAGAAGGAATGTTTTTTTCCCACCTTCATGGAGGAGCTGGAGTTCTGTGTCCTAGTATTCACTGTAGGAAGGGAAGAAGAAGAAAGCACTATGGTGAGGCTGGTCATCCAGTTCTAAGAGAATGGATGGAAGAGCAGATGTCAGTCCATGCAGAAATTAGATGTGTTTTTTTATTAAATCACATTAATATGTGTGTAGGATTGTCCCTGTTACTGAGATAAGAAAGAAATTCTGTTGCGAATATATGACTTATGAAGTGACAGTCTTTAGCATACAGGAAAAATATATAGAGATATATTAAAACAAAACAGCACTAATTGGACAACTCCATTTCAATTAAAATAAAAATATGCTCTATACAGTTAATGCTATTGTTGTCTTTGTCATTTGAAAATCTTAAATGTACACACAGTTTTTTATGCTGATGGGGAGAGGGAGGCTGGGAATTGACAGGTACTGCTTTCAGATTTTTAAAAGATTTTTAATAACTAATCACTAAAGCAGAAACTTGACAACATAGGCACATCATTTTCTGTGTTCTTGCAGTCTATTTTTGAAGACTGACAAACTAGAAAATCTAACACTTCTTTGTATCAGATATGTATTCAGAGTTCAAGCTCATTAATATTGTTCTTTTATAAAAGAAAACAGAGTCATTCTAACACCCTTGTCAGCTGTCAAAGTCCTCACATATTTCTATTCATTGGTCCAGATAAAAGCCTCAGATAGGTCCATTAATTTCAGTAAAGCTATAGAATTTATGCTTGTTTAATCTGGCTTACTGCTGGAACAGTTCTATTCACTTTTGCTCCAAATTAATCATAATTTCTGAAGCGAAAGGAGACAAGATTATCATCAGACATCATGACCCTCCTCCCTCTAACCCAGACCAACAGTCGCTTCTATTATCGTTACATGCACTTCCAGTGTTTTGTTCCCCTTTATATTTGTCTTCATAGCTGCCCTTCATTCTTCAGTTTTCTCAACATGACCTTTCTCTTCTGCATCTGACATTTCTGCGTGACACACTACTTGCATGTGGATAATTTCTTATATGTATGGTGTCACAATCTAATCTCAAATCCTAAATTTATTTTCCATGTTCTGCTTATGGAATTAATTAGGAGGGCATAATTCTATACTGATATGACTTTGGAAGTAGCAGAGCAACTTTGTTGACTGATTGTTTTCTTTTTCGTAAATTATATCTACTAATATAAATACATTTAATATTATTTTTACTCTACTGTCCACTAGATGAACAAAATCATAGTCAGTACAGAGAGTGGAAGTTAAAAGAGAGATATAACTCTGCAGATCTGTAGTTGTACAAGTTATGGCAGTTGATGACAGGACCTTAATCCTGATGTTTGAAATTACTTTTCTGCCTTTTTATTTTTACTTGTCTTCTATCTTCTGTGCATTTTATACTGATGTGTTTCTTTCCCTACTGTTCACATTATGTACATGTTATACTGTAGATATTAGAGCTGTACTGTCCATGTCTTTAGGTAGTAATCCATGAAGATCATGTTATCCACTATATATAGTATGAGTGGATTGTTACACGGATAAAATAGTGGTTGGAAGGCCAGATCCAGAGGGTAATGGTCAACAGTTCAGAGTCCCAGTAAACATCAGGGACAAGTGCTGTCCCTCAGGGGTCTGTATTGAGACCATTGTTCTTTAATACCTTCATCGATGATGTAGATGAAGGGATTGAGTGCCCCCTCAGGAAATCTACAGATTACACCAGGCTGAGTGTTGCTGTTGACACACCTGAAGGATGGGACGCTACCCAGAGGGACCTGGACAAGTTTGAGAATTGATCCCATGGGAATCTCATGAGGTTCAACAAGACCAAGTGAAAAGTTGCAGCTGGGGCACAGAAACTCCCAGTACCACTCCAGGCTGGGGGAGACACAGATCCAGAGCAGCCTGGCAGAGAAGGATTTTGGGGTGCCGTGGGAGAGAGGATGGACATGACCCAACCATGTGCCCTTGCAGCCCAGAAAGCCAAATGTGCCCTGGGCTGCATCCAAAGCAGTGTGGGCAGCAGGGGAGGGAGGGGATTCTGCCCCTCTGCTCTGCTGAGACCCCACCTGCAGAGCTGCATCCAGCACAAGAAGGACAGGAACCTGTTGGAGCAACTCTGGAGGAGGCCACCAAGATGATTTGAGGGATGGAACTCCTCTCCTGTGAGGAAAGGCTGAGAAAATTGGGATTTTTCAGCCTGGAAAAGGTAAGAAGTCAGGGCGATGTGATTGCAGCCTTCCAGTACCTAAAGGGAGCCTACAAGAAAGGTGGCAAGAAACTTTTTTACAATGTAGGGACAGGAAAAGGGGGAATGGCTTCAAACTGAAGGAGAGAAGTTGTGGATTAGATATAAGGAAGAAATTCTTTACTGGGAGCGTGGTGATGCACTGGAAGAAGATACCCAGAGAAGTTGGGGATTTCCCACACCTGGAATTGTTCAAGGCCAGCTTGAATGAAGTTCTGAGCAACCTATTCTAGTGCTAAGTGTCCCTGCCCAGGCAGAGGGGTTGGACTAAATCTTCTTTAAGGTCCCTTCCCTCAAACTATTTTATCATTTTTCATAACATATAAATAGTAAGTCAATTGATGAACTTCTAATCATATCTAGCCCAGTTCCTATTTATCTGATTCTAGTTAGGCTATTTGGTTTCTACAAAGCACTTTGCCTGCTCCCTGTCAATGGTTTTAACATTGTCAAGGAATTAATTAATAAAAAACTTCAGGCAATGTTTCCTGATCTTTCATCTAATTTCATAACCAACTGTTCTTTAGTATTTCCAAATATAATTTTCAGACCATTTGGGTGACATTTTAAATCACAATGCCAAAGCATGTGATTAATTGATTATGCAAAAATACCTGATAAACTAAAGATTTCCTTAAGTTTACCCAAAGAAGCTGAAAGGCAGAAACCACTATGTTAACCTTTCCTCCTAAGAGTCACTTTGGGCATTCTGAACAGGTTGCTAATTAGGCCATCAAAAGTACAGGGGTTCACTTGTCAGACTTCAAGGTTAAAGACACTCTAGATGACAGACATAATTTTGGCTACCTCAGGAAATAAAAATGTTAACCAGCTTCACTGATTTAAAATTGCTGCTGACAGGATCTGGAAAAAAACTCTGACCCTTGTCATATTTAATTCATCTGTTAGTCAGGAAAATGCTTATGGATGGGAAGACTGACACCTTTCACTATCTTTGATGTTTTTAAGGTTGCAGTGTGTGACTATGAGCAGGGCTTTTACAAAGGAAGCACTGAGAATACAAAAGATTGAAGAAGGTTGTGAAACCCTGTAAGATGGCCTGTTTCTTCAAATGTCATTTGGCCCAGAAATCCTATACTTGGCTTTCTCTTTAAATAATGCTGCTGCTCATGAACACAGTGGTTTATAAGCACCAAACAAAAAGTGGACATTAGCTCAATTCTTGCTTAACAGACTTTGATTTTTCTGAGGTATGGCAGATAAAGATTTACCCTATTCCAAGGTTTCTAGCAATATATATATTTTAATTCTTTAAAAGTTTAAGGAAACACTATCTACAAAGACAAGAAATCACTAAAATTTTTTGTGTGTTAAATATGAAATCGATCATGTGATTTATTTTTTTCTTCTTCCTTTTTCCCAGCTATCACTTTGTCATTGCTACCAAAGCCCCACAAGGAACAGTCTTATCTGAAATCCCTCAGTTTTTTCTTTTTTATCGCCGATTATTTCTCTCTGCTTTTTAAATTCTATCAAACATCATATTATAAACAATGCTTGTATATAAGATATCTATAATTTTAAAGCCACGTTTTGGATCCTCTGACTCTACACTTACCTGCTGTCAAATATTAGAAACATTTAAAACAACAACATCATATAGAAAAAAATACTAAAATCCACACACAATGAATACTAGCAACCAGGCATAGAGGCTGCTCTGTGACCCATCCCAGAAGGGCTACTGGCTATGCTACATAAAGTAACAGAACTTCAGCTGAATGAAGGAGACTCCTCCACAACCCAGGAGGAAGAGTTAGCTACCAGCAGATTTTGGGTTGATATCTCAAAAAGAAGCAAAAGAAAAAAAAATTGACATCAGCTTTTTAAGTGATACTTTACAGAAAAGAAAGATCTTTTTCAGGACACACTTTGTCAGAATGGTTGACGCATTCTGATTTTTAGTAAAAATGGCAGAGAGAACAAACTCAGGATTGTGACTCCTCAATAGGAAGTTGCAAGTCTCAACATCTCAAACATGGGCATTTAGATCTGAGAGTGTGAAAGGATTTCAGTTACACTTCCATGAATGTGATTCATGTAATATAATATAGATAATGAATTAAATGCTTTGATGAAAATAATACAGGCCATGATATACTGCAGTCTAAAGAGACCTGCTCCTGGGAGCAGCTGACTCAACAGCTCGCTTTTTCGGCACCTCACCTCCTTTCATCATCTTGAATGTGAAATCTTTTTCCTTAAGGCTTTAGTTCCATTGTAACCAAAAAGAAAGCTTTTTACATTTTTCCTGGTTTATTTTTCTTGGGTCATGTAAGTGTAATTGGCTCCCTAGCAAAAGGAATGTCTGCAACTAAGTGCAGATGGAACACGAGGGTATGACCTCCTCATTCTGATAACAATAAGTTGGTGGATTTGTTTGCCATAAATAGGATTAAATCTGCAAATCCAACATTTCTATTTCCCCTGCAGATTTTCAAAGGTAGAGTGTAAAATCTTTACAGTATTTTGGGGGCTAAATGTTATTGTTTGAGAGGGAATAATTGCAAGGGAAATTGTCTACTTCATCTCCTGTAGTCCATTTTTTTTACTTTAAAAAATACACTTTTGCATTAAAAAATACCTAAAAAAAGTAATAGGACAGGAGATTGCAGTGTTGTCTTTATTGTAGCTGTTCACAACTTTTGATCATGCTTCAAACACCAGTTAGCATGGAGTGAAATACCAATGATCGGAAGTTCAATGACCCAGTGATGTATTAGCAAAGTCTTATTACAAGTGTGCCAGCTTGAACATGGTGCATTTTCAAGATGCCAGGCATGCACAAGTCCATTACTGAAGCTGGAAGAGCTACTCAGCTGTACCTGTGTAAGAGCATAAAGGTATAAACCTGACTCACATCATGGGCTTGTAGGCTACTGTGTCAGGAACACAGAGTGAAGATGTACACAGTGTCAGTTCCACATGCTATTTTAGTCTAATTCATACAGCAGAAAATGTGCAAAATACAGATACACATTAGGAAAACTAGTAGAAGTGTATACTTTAGCTAGCTCCTTAGATGGAATCTTTACTTGTGTATGATATCTCTCATGCTTTTGGATATTGTAGTTTCTTTAAAAATTCTGTGGGGTTTCAAGTCCTCCCAAAACACCTCATTTATAACTGTTTCATCGACACAGGCTTGGTTGAAAATGAACTGCAGTTGTTGAAATTGTCTGTGTTTCTCTATAAAACTTGGGAATACAAGATTCATCATATCAATGATCTATACTGTTCATTACAAACATACAGAAGAAGATTCAATGACCTCTAAAATAAAGTAATCCTTCTTAATTTCAAAGTATCTACTGAAATTAATTCCTGAACAAGTATAGAAAAGAATGTGAAATTACAGTTTTTATCATTATATAGTTTCAAAATAATAAAACTAAATATAATGTCCTGCCTGAATTAAATGGCTCACTGTTGGATATTATGCTGTGTAAATGTTCAAATATTTACCCACAGGCATTTTTTATAGTTTTTCAAAATATTGCATATCCTAAGGTATTTAAAAAATACTAGTAGAAGAAATTCCTCCTATTTTAAATAAAAGAACAGAGAAATATTTTATTTCTTCTAAGCATATAATTTATCATCTTTAATCCTTTATCTGAGAAAAATATTACATCTTTATAGATTATATTTATGTCTGAAAATCCAATGCATTTCAGACCATAGATAACATTTCTAAGTGAGGTACCAAGGGAATAAGACATACAGTTTTTAATGTTATTTTTAAGACTTCTATTCAAAAATCACAGAATAATTGAACGGCTAAGGTTGAAAAGTCATAGAGGTAATCTAGTCAATCTCTACCACCTGAACAGGGAGACATGTCCAGAACTGAGTCCTGGTGGTTTATGAATATCTCCATGGCCTGAGATCCCACCACTTCTCTGGATGACCTGTGATAAATCACCCTCATAGCGAAAAGGTGTTTCCTGATATTCAGATGGCCCTCCTGTGTTTCTCAGTTTGTGCCCAGTATCTCTGGTCCTGTGGACACTGCTTTAAAGAAGCTGTCTCTGTCTTTGCAATTTGCAAGCATGAATAAGATCCCCCTGAGCCTTCTCTTTGTCACCCTCTGTTGGACTATCTCCAGTACATCCATATCTCTCTTGTACTGGGTGGTCCATCCTGGTGTGGCATCACCAGTGCTGGGCAAATGTGAGGAAAATGATGTAAGGATACTCATGTCTCATGTCTACATCATTTTTAGAAGGGGTTAGAAGAGCCTGAGTCACTCACTAGTGGAAAGAAAATTAATGGGAACATTGAACATGTTGACCTTTAATTACCTGAATTGGTTTTGGCACTAAGGAACTCTTGAAAGAAGTGGGAGAATTGTTCAAACCAAGTAAAAAACCTTTCTTATATCATGTGCTCTGACCTTTTATTACAAAGAAGACTAAAGTGCCAGCATCTCTATACCAAGTATCAGAATATTCTCACAAGCTACAATATCTCAATGCTCAGGTTATAACCAAACAGAGAGGAACAAATGCTACATTATTGTTTGGAATATACACAGCTGAAATATTTAGAAAAATTTTCAAGGCAACTCTTGCTTTGAATGAGGCTCCAGAAAGTATAGTTTCCCTCACAGTTCTAGTTCATGTGTCCTCCCTTCCAATTTGTGGTGGGTTTTTTGTTTTGGTTTGGTTTTTTGTTTGTTTGGTTGGTTGGTTTGGGGTTTTTTACTAAGAGAATAATATATCTGAATTTGTACAGGGGACATATTTGCTAAAGATGATATTAAAGAGTCTTTCCAAAATGACTGTTCAACAACAAATTATGGCATCTCAGAGACTTCTCTTTATCGCAAGAGAACTCAGTCCAGAACCCTGCTCTCTATTGGTCAGTGCTGACCTTTTTCTTCTCTTTGTTTCTGTGGGTGGACATATGAAGCAAGGGAGTATCTGAACAAATTTCTGCAACAAATGAGAAGAATAAAATCCAATTCAAAAGGCCAAATGCTAAAACATGTAATTAGTGCATGTTAGATACTTTAGTATCAGGCTCTAATTTGTCGTACTCAAATCACATCTATCAAGATATTTTGTGCTGCTTTTCATCTGCAGTGTTCTGTCTCCATTTCAGTCTTTTATACCTCTCCTCATTTAACCCTAACTTTCTCAGATATGTTCTAACTCTAGAGAAATCACACATACAGGAAGCAGAAATTCATTATACTAGCCAAGAACACCTTTTATTTTTAAATTATAAAATATGTTCCAATCCAAGTTTTCAAACTAAGTCAACATAAATTTCTCTATAGTTCTGTCTTGGAAAATGCTTCTTATGTATTTTATGTTTATGCAGAATACATAAAAGTCTGAATTTTGAAAAGTTCTTTCTCAAAGTCTGGATGTCTGAAAGAATCATAATGTGCTTAAGTAGCATATGATATTTGTAATCTTGGAAATTCACAGCTCTGAAAGGGTTCAGTGATTTTAACTGAGTCACAATGTAATCCAGTTGACTTCATTGGATCCACTAGAATGAGACACATGTACAGAACCCAGAGGTAACTGCTGAAAATGTTTAGAAATTAATGTCAATTTGCTAACTTTAGCTGCTCTACTGAGAGCAATGGTTAGGGAGACATACAGACATGATGGTAAAAATTACTCCCTACTTTTGTTCTGTAATCTGACAGGAGAGAAGGATGAAAGATTACCTCTCTGTCCCATGACAGGAGGTGTAGTCAGTTGACTGCAGCATTCTCTTCTGTAATTACATACAGGGATGTTATTTTCATTATATTCTTTAGACCACTTCCAATGGTGTAGCAGACATGAGTGGATAACGTGAAATCACTGTGGTAAAAGAGATTTCAGCAACAAACTCTCTCTTTTCTTTGCCCCAAATACACACTAGTGAAAGTTTATGGGTTTTGACTGATTTTTCATTAATTTACTTTTTTCCACACAGCTCAAAATGTTCATTTCATCAGTGTGTTTGAAACCAAATGTGAAATAAATGGTAATTGTATTTTGTTTAAAAACCTTTTATCTGCCATAAATGGGATCATTATTTTAAATAATTAGCTCCAGAGAGTAATAATTTTGTGAATGTTAAATACATAGATTATTATACTATGTATTACTTAGTATCCTGCTAAATACATAAACTATCCTACTACATCCTATATATATTTGTCAAGAGATACTGGTACCAAACATTCTTAGGCCTGGTCTTCCACAGCATTCAGTAAGAGATTACTTTTCAACAAAGCATTAAATAAACAATAAGGCCATAAGAAGCATTCAGACACCCTTTTGGGATGGCATCCTGGTGGTTTTCTCTCTTCTAGTAGCTAGAACTGTTAGACTTTCAATTTCTGTGCTAGAGATAGTATTTCCATTCAAAAGTAAACATTCCAGTTAGAATGAGGAGCAAGACTGAGGGCTGATTTACAAACAGCTGCTTAGAATGATAGGAGCTACTATTTTGAAGCTATTTAAATTTTGTGAATCTAATTTTCAGAAGTTTCAAAGATTTTTCACATTCCACAACTGGTACACAAGAAGGCAATAACCCTACTGCTCCACAGTGCACAGTGCTGCAGTTCTCATCATTAGCCTTGTCGGGAATCTCTGCAAATCACTTCTCTGACCATTCCAGTTGCAGTTCCTATCTTTTCATACAATTGTAGAACAGCTTCGGTTTGAAGCAAGCTCAAAAGATTATCTTACCCAGACTTCTGTGGAAAAGAGAGTACCAGTAAGATTACCTAACACCTTCTCCAGTCACATGCTGAGAAACTTCAATGATAAGAACTCTACCACATCTTTGATTTTTGTTATGTTTTGTGGGTTTTTAAAAGCATATTATCTATTAAATAAATTAATTAGCTTCAAGTCTCTATTTATTTAGAAGCTTGTGATAGATTTCATTTATCTTTTTGCTTCTATCAATTTATAGCTATATAAAGGAAATGTAGTTCAGAATTAAAGAAAAAAATTTTTACGATCCAACAATTTTATACTGAATAAAGCCTATTGTGACTTAGATGTTCTGCAACATATTATGTAATACATATTTTAATGTGTATATGTGACAGTATCTATACAATGACAGATAGCAAAATATTTCTATTTCTAATATATCTATATCTATATCTATATCTATATCTATATCTATATCTATCTATCTATCTATGTGGATATATATACACACATATATAATATATATAAAATATATGTAATGGTATATCATTATAAACCACTGTCCATAGTTTATTACCAGTGAATGCAAGGCAAAGTTAGAAGTTACTTGCTACTTTCAATATTATTCTTCTAATATAATATTGTACTAATATTTTTCTTAGATTTAGTTCAAAACTTTCTCAACTGAGGTAAAATAACAATCATGTGGCTTATATTTACTGGCTTCTCAACTGATAATTTTGTTGCATGGTAATGGTTTTAAAGTTTATATTTTAAATATATATTCCAATATACAAGTTTTTTCTGGCCCAGGTTATTCTGTTAGCAGTAAGAGAAGAGTGAAACAAAGCGTAACTGAAAACCACAAACATGGGTTTTAGGCTATGTCAAAGAAGTCAATGCAACCTAAAAATTCTTTTCATGCTTCTTGGTCTGAATAAACCTAATAAGGTGAGAGTATAACTCATAAGAGAGAACTAGAGCTCTACAACACAATACATTTAAAAAAGCACAGATCTGCATATCTGTGAAGTTACTGCATCCATGTAAAAATGCTTCTTGTTGTTGAGGAGATTTTGTAGGAAGAATGTTATTGATCCAAACCACACCATACAATTTCTGTAAGGAAAAGATGTTGTGGATCCCCTGGCTCCAGCCCAACCTTTAATTTATTTTCAACTTTTCCACTACAGAAATAATTTTGACATATGGAGATAGTATCTTTTGACATAACCTTCTTGTTCCCCTTCTGAGAACAGCTTTCCTTCCTTTGTGATTTGAAAGCTTTATGTTGAAAGTGAGTGTGAGCTACTCTATAAAACATGATAGGTTGTACACACTATGGAGAGGACAGTAATTTTCTGCGGGCAACTTCCCCTAGAACCAAAAATAAATGCCCTGCTAGAATAAAGATCAAAGCTTGTGTGGTGGCTGAATGTATGAAAATGAGCATCTGTGAGTGAGTCCCAGGTGTAGAAACTCGCTCTGCAAGAATTTAGCAAAGAAAAACATGATGATGTTCTCTGCATGCTTGTCAACATCACACTGTCCCTTCCAGCAAATTTCTGATCTGTGGACTGTGCTCCAGCACTGCTACTCTTTCCAATCAAGGAAGAGCCACTCCAGGGAATATCTGAAGTCAGAGTCTTTGCTACTACTGCTGTTATCACTATGTTACTACTGCTAGAGCTGCTGCTGCTATTACTACTACTACTACTACTACTACTACTACTACTACTCTTATTACTGCTGCTTCTATTTTTTATGACTACTGCATTTTCTTTTCTCTAAAGATGAAAAGTGTCTCGGTTTTATAGCACTGCCCCTCTGAAAATACATCCTTTTAGACCTCTGTAAGGAAATTTATCTCTGATGTATCCTCATTCCAGGAGGAATTGGGTTGTGTTTGTCATCTGCTGTAAGAGTAGCAATGTCTCTTTTCTGAAACTCCAGCCTTTTTCCTTCTGGATCTCTATTCTTCATCTGTTTAAAGGAGTTGATCATATGTTCCTGATTCACAAGAATCATGTTACAAAAAAATTTATTGGTCTTATGAAAACAGGGCTTCATATTTAATAAGGGAGAAAAAAATCTGAGAATTATAATGATGTGTACTTTTTCTTTTTTAGTAACTCATCTGGAACTTAATAGGGCATATTTTTTGCTTAGAATATAGATTTTGAAAAATAGCAAGTCTTTTCTTCAGAGGAACAATATCATCACAGATTTCAATATCTATAAACTATAATAAAGAAAAAAGCAGCCAAATAAATAAACAATAGCTAATGTTTTAAATCCGAGTGGAACATGATATTCCTTGACACTAATATGGAAGTGTTAGTGCCATTCCCACACCATGGGGAAACTGTTTGTTTATTTCCATTTTGTATTTCCCTAAAGACATTTTGCTCCACCAGTATAATTAGGATGACATTTGGAGCTGCTGTATTTCAATACAGGAGCAAGAGACACTGTGCAGCTTGACAAGAGATTATGATGTCAAGTCAATTGCTGCAGCAATATCAATATTTATTCCCTTGTTCCTTGTGTCTTGTTTTATTTCTGTTCCTCTTTTTCTATTAGGCATAAAATAATATCTAAAATCTATCCAATTGTGCAGCATATTTGTTTTTGTTATAGACATCCTTGCTTTTCCCTAGTTAATTTTAATCTTAAATCCTCTCTTTTCTCAGGTAAATAGAAGTTAACTCTTTCAGTAGTGCAATTACTTTCATAAAATGAATTCTCAATTGATCTAGTACAACATTCCTAATAAGTTCTGTATCTTATTTCATTAGAGAGTGATCTCAGAACTATATTGTGTAGTTTGAGTTTTAATTGCTTCACTGCTGGTGAATACATACAATTGCATGTATCCATTGTATTCACCAGCAGTGGACCAATCAAAACTTTTAAAAAGTGTCATTATTATGCAGGTACTGAACTCATTAGAAATGTTGTACTTGATCCATAGGGTTACATTCTTTAAATAAGAAATATTTGCCTGCACCGCATAGCATTACCTGAGATTCCTGACTATTTTTTTGGGAAGAGTAACACAGTGCTCTGGTTAGCAGCCCATCCATGCTTTTTTTTTTTTTT
>VXBI01008530.1:104334-142394 GCA_013397375.1 Toxostoma redivivum
TTAATAGAGTAGCAGTGAAGATTTATGCAGGAGTGGAGTCAGATTAACAGGTATATCCTGATGAGCATTTCAGCACTGTTTATGTGTAATAATGTCATAACAGCAAGGCACAGCAGCACAAATGTTAGAGTTCAGAGCCAACAGTGCAGCAATTATGTATAATTGTTATTAGTTTAGCTTGATTAATTTTCTTTTATATTTGCTTGATTTTGTTGTAGAGAAAATAAGTATATTTATGTTCAGCGATGCTTTTTTCTGAGACAATATTACAGTTGCTCAGAGGTATATGTCTGTCCCTATATAAGCAGATTATCTCCTGCTGAAGCACAATATCATTGATAGGATTATTTTTTAAATGGAACAAAAAATCAACATCCCAATTTAAGGCTCTGTTGAAGTTTAATGCACTAGGTCTTGTTTGAGAATTGTGTTTATTTCTCTGTAACACCACCAGGAATTATTTTCGATGTATGATCTGGTTAACTTTGCATGACATCGCTAGAGGGCAGTGTCCCCTCCAGCCTTGATTTGTGTTCCTACACGTTTCTGAGACATTTAATTGTGATTCATAATCCTTCAACTTCTATTAAGGATGCTTAATATTAATATATAAATAATTTATCTTCACTAATAAACATAAGGTAAATATCAAAGGGAATAATGTTATTTCCTCTAGTTACTCTAAGTTTTTTACAAGAATTTATTTTTGCCCTATTCTAAAGTAACCTTGATGTATACTGCACTTTTTGTCAGTATAATTAGGTCAAGTTGTGAAATATTTGAAGTTCCCTGAAATGAATTCTTCTAATGTCATGTTTTTAACTTTTGTTTTACTTTTGTTATCACTTATTAGCTGGGGGTCAAGATAATTATTGAAATTTGTATTTTTTTTTAAATAATTTTTTTATGCATAACAGAAAGAAAAAATAGAAGGGACAGGGAAAGAGAAGGCAGTGGGGCTCTAAATTCTTACACTACACTGTGCTTTATTCTAGAGGAATTCATGCTAGTAAAGTCTCAAATGGGTGTTTACAAAGTTAGTCCAGTGAGGCTGGACTTCCATTATGCTCATTAGAAAGAGACACTTTCTTACAGAGCACATCTGGAATGGTTTAAAATGGTCTTGAAAGCAGTGAAATTTGTGCAGTCAGAATATGCTGTCTGTCTCCGATGCCTCTGGCAAATCAGGCGCTTCCACAGAGTTATTGTGTGCAGGGACAGCAATTCACTCATTCATGACAGCCTTGAGCCAAGTCAGCTCACTCATTTTAGATAAATTGCTTAGGATGTGTCCTGTAAACCTGTGAAGACACCTGTCTTTCTCTAGCAACTGTTCTATTAAATGCACCATGAAATCTTTCACAAATTTAAGAGGTAGTCAGAAAAAAAAACCAAAAAAACCCAAACCTTTAAATTAGACTCCTCTCCATTTGTTAAAATTGAGTATAGAGGCAGTTTAGGCTAGATTTGAGCTCAGCTTTATGAGTACTTCCCCAAATGATCCCAAGAGGTTCAAATTACCCTTTCAGTATGTGGTAGCCATTGTATATGTTTCTTTACCAAAGGAGTGCCTCTGGGGTTCATGATTTGTTCGAGTTTCACAAGAGAAGACAGAACAAAAGCAATTCTGATTTACTAGTCTTTTTTACTTTGAACATGGATATTTCTCTTTTTTGTATCAAGTAGAATGCCACTACTCCTCTCTGTAAAGTTTTGTGTACTACCATAGCTACAGTGTCATCACAGCTGTGTGGAGTAGCTCTGACACCATAAGCATTATGGCAATAGTCTAAATTGTTAAATTATTTCAGTCTAAACAATGAAAGCTACTTCAGGAAACATTAACTTTTAGTATGATACTTTTTATTCAGTTTAAGTTGAAAACAAAAGTGAAGCTTTCAGTTTGTGAAATAGAATAGTGTTTCATCCAAAAATTACAGTGAGAACTTGCAGGAACATCTGTCTCGGTCATTCACAAAACAGAACTGCACAGTATCTGTTTGAAAGACACCAATTCTTCCAAGAGTGAGCAGTCACAATTGTATTAACATAGTCAATATGCCTAAAGAAACTAAAATACACTCTCATTTGGTAAGGAAGGTAAATTTATGACTTATGCATATTTTGTGAATATATGCAGTTAGTTCTCAGTGTTTGAAAGTTTAGTTTTAATATTTCCATAAATCTTTGTAAACAGTAATGATTTATATGCAAACAAAGCCTTGCAGGTGCCCAAATCTTCAAACTGGATTGCCTAGTGGCAAAAATCCATAAGTTTTATTGAAGTTCCTGAATAAAAAATGGGCTCACTTTCAAAGATTATATGCATCAGTGTTTTTTTATGGGTTGCTCAACAGTGTTGGTAAATGAAATATTGTTAAGGTGCACCAGTGTAGAAGAAACCAACTTAAAAAGTCAAAGATTGTCTTACTTTCAGGCCAAGTTAAAAGGATTTTCACTATTTATTGAAACTGATTTTTTTTTTAATACAAACTTCATTGTTTTATTCTCTATAGGTTGTTGATATCTCCTTCTTTATCTCCAATTTTCAATTAATTATGCATTTCATTCTAAGTTACTTTCTCCTACATATTTTTTTTGCCTTTGCAATTTTCTAGATACATTTCACTTATATTTTGCTATTTATTTTATGAAATTAAGTGCAAACATAACAAACTAAGGCTTGTCTTTTTTTACTTCCTTTTATAATTAATTATAGTTGAATATACCTAGTAGTTAAATGAATGAATTTCTGTTTATTTCTCTGTATTACAAGAAAAGATACCTAGACACTGATTTTGAACAAAAAAAATGTATAAAATAGTAAGATTAAAATCAAGGGTCATTGTTGCAGTATTTATGTTACCAGTCACTTAGAGAAACATCTGTGCACTATTAATGGTGGAGGATTGAAATACTTTTCACAGTCACTGATAAAATTATTTTACTGTTTAGGTTCTTTCACCTATATCCATGACTGGAAATAGAGTTTTAGAACCATAAAACCGTGTTCTGGGAGTGGTAAATAACCCATTTAAACAACCCACATTTCTGTTCTTACCTTTTGTTTATGTAGAGTACTCCTACCTCTTCTACATTGATGTTAACCATTATTTTACAGGGACAAACTCCTAATTTCTCTGTTAAAGGAAGCAGCGGGCTCAGTCCTACTTGCAAGCTGGTAGGGCATGGGGGAAAGAATGGATTTTTTACAAAATTTTGTAACAAGTGAAGTGAAATTATCCACAAGTAGTATTTTAAATCTTCCTTTAACATCAATGAAAAAGTGATTTTATGAAAATTTTATTCTTAGCTGTTTTAAAATTCCTTTTTTCCTCTCTTGATGGTATAGTATTTTAGAATCTCTCTAAACATGAGCTGTTGGATCTTTAATTCCTTTAGGTTTCTTCCTTATAAACCATTTTCATGACCATCAACTGCTACCCTTTTGCAGAGGCCTGTAAATTATAAAGAAATTCCTTTCTAAAGGCTTTCTCCATGGCTATGCCATAATTGCATCCAAAGGGGTTTTTGGATGATTTGTTAATTTTTTTCTCATCTGCATAACATCAACTTGAGAGCTGATGAACAAACATATTGCAGAAGCAATTTGAAAAAGGATTGAGAGGGAAGTGTGAAGCATTTTTTATTAATGAAAACCTGTCAAAATGGCTTTATTTGTGCCACCTTGGAAGTAATAATGAAGGCTTTGCGGAAAAGAAAGACTATTTGTAATGTTTGGGGTTTCTTAACTAAAACTTTTTTTGTGTGTTTTGTGTTTAGTTTATAATGGACAACTATCATTGTCAAAAAACTCATGCTATTCAGCCTCTGGACACAGCAAGAGAGACATTTTTACTGAAAACTATTACTCCAAATAGTAGTAATAATTTCTCTGTCAGAAATATGGAGAGCAAAAGCAAATTCACAAATGGAATATTAAGGACAATAAGTTTATCCCTGGTTAACAGAATCATTGCGTGCTTTAGGAGAGAGAGTCTGTTCTGCAGCTTGAAGTTCCCAAATGTGTAAATTGCATTCCAACTCATGTGAGTACCTGAGAACATTTTAATGAGTAAGACATTGTCAGAATATTTTCATAACTAGAAGTGGGTGTACTCAAAATCATGAGCTATTTTCCCATATGTAGCTTTCTGTACTCTGTTCTTCTCTTCTAGTCAAGATAAAGCTGTATTTAGCACATATGGGAGTCTGTGATACCTGAGCTACAGGTGTTTCCTCCACACAGATTTTTACTAATTTTCCAAAAGAACAAAAGGCTCTTCTGATTCTTTCTGCTGAAACTTTTCTTTTAATTACTTCATTAGAATCAAACAGCACAATATGGCAACATTGAACCACAAAGATGGAGATAAAATTCTATTGTATTTGATCATGAATGTTCACAATACAGACCATATTTTCACATAAAAATATGTAGTCCTTATGTTACATTTATCCTTTAACTTTCAGAAGAAATTACTATACCTCTGCATGTTAATTCAGAATATTTAAGTACCAGATTCATATATCACTCAAGTGATCCATTTTCATAAGCAGACAATTTTAAATCTGTTGATAAAGTCACTTTTGCAAGTAATTGGAAAGAATATAATTCATAAGCACATGCTCATAAGCAAACTCTTGTTGATCCAAAGTCACAACACTTTTATTCTGTACATAAAATTAAGAACTGTGTTACCAGAAAAGTTCAGCAGTAGAGGCAAATATCTTCTTATACAGTTGTTGAATCAGCACTGCAGTTTAAAAACAAAACAAAACAAAACAAACAAAAAAAATCAAAATATACTGACTAAAGGCCATATTCTTTTCACTCTTCAGGATAAACCAAGACCATTTTAAAAAATTACTCCAGGAAAAAACTTAGTTTTCTGATTTTAGCTGTATATAAGCAATAAACTCAGCTTTGGGGAAGAATGAAAAAGTGGGATTTGTGTTGATTTTCTGCAGAGCATCTTATTGTTTCACTGCTTAGTGTGCTTGTGTAAAGTCACAGGGCACTTGCTACATGTTCTGGTTTGTCTTCTTCCTCCATAACATACATTATCTATCACCATAGAAAAAAATCTATAATCACATGGCAGACTATTATAGAGTATTTGATCAGTTATGAAAGCCAGCAAGTAAATTGCTGTTCTCTTGCAAATATATGCACTGTAATTTTTTTTTTTCTGAAACCACAATTATTCTGATCTAGGTCCACAGAAATCTCCATTTTACCTTGAACAGAATAATACCAGATGTATCTTCAGGTCAAGAAAATAAATACTGGAATTTTCATTATGACTTAAAAAATCCCACTGGATTTTGTTAAGAGACTGAGAATTAATTAGGCAGCACCATTGTATCAGCAAGTAAAGAGGAACCAGACAGGTTTTATTTGATCAGGATCTAAGTCATCATTTCTTCTTTTTCAACCCTTACAAATAAGTTGAGAATATATCTCCTTCTTTAGTAGGTTTTTTTCATCTGAAATTCATTGTGGAAAAGAATAAAATATTCAGGCATTTTATATGGTCTTTTCTATGCTTTAATAAATCACAAGTTCTAAACTTGGGAGGAAGCTTGTAAGGACAATCTTTATTTATCTAAGTTTCTTTATAGCTGTGGTGGTGAAGTATTACTATAATAATGTGTTGATGTATTGACTGCTACCTTTCTGTAATTTCTACAGTCACAATTGGATGAGCAGATTCTAGTTGTGCTTCAGTTTCTCAGCCTTGAATTCAGTGATTTACTCAGGATCATGAACTCTGTCTGTTACAAAATTAAAGATTCACCCCAGAACTGAATTTAAGGTACTAGAACAGGGTTCCCAGGGAAGTGGCCAGGGCATTAACTCTGTTAGAGTTCAAGATGTGTTTCAAAAATGCTCTCAGGCACATGGTGTGGTTCTTGGGGCTGTCCAGTGCAGGGCCAGGAGTTGTATGTTGATGATCCTTGTGAGTCCCTTCCAAAATTTCAGACATTTCACATACCTAAAAATCTGGAATCTCTTTCCATGTTGGCTTCAAAATTTAAAAATATTTATCTTGGTATATGTGCTGTTTAAAGAAGATATTCTGGGAAGCAATAAGTACCACCATATTCTTGTAATTTGCCTATGTAATCCAAAATACTTGAACAGAACTTTAATCAATAAATTTTACAGGAATAAGGTACACCTGAGCTCATTACATCCCTGGATAAATGAGACTTGTCTCTTGTATTTCATGTACAGAATATTGCCATCTCCTAGTCTATAGGCAAATAAGAAACCATGGCTGAGTTTTCTCACACCAATTTATACGGCTTGTGTTAAAGTAATCCCTTATCATTCCTGAATATCTCTAAATAAGGTTTCACAGGGCATTCAAAAGCAGTTAGCTTCACAAGAAGCTAAGAAAGAAGACACTAAGAAAGAAGTTGTAAATTTAAGCTCCTATATATTCAGGTATGTTTCCTCAAAGAGAAGAGTACTCAGCTACAAAACAATTTTTGGTGGACTGTCAGCAATAAACGAGAATCCAGAAATACCAGTCATATGAGACACGTGACCCTCTGATTATCTCGGTTAGAGTATTCTGTGACTTCTGTGATTGATTTGTTTCCAGAATAAATTTTTAAAAAGCAATGGCATTTCCTGCTCACAACACTGCAGAACAGTCTCTTTTTGCAACAGAATGGGGATTTCTGTAACCAGAATGATGGTGCTTGAATTCTTCCTTATGCAGCAGCAAGAAGGAGCACAAGCAAGGTGAAACTCACTTTTCACCAGAAGTTTCATTTCAAATTATGGTATTAATGACATCCAAGTGATTAAAAAAACTGTCATTGTGGAAGAAATCAGATAAAATTGAGGTTTCTTTACGTTTTTACTTATGTATTGTGTCATTGCAGTGCATTGTCCTTATCTATATCTATGCTTTATGTTGTCTTGTACAATCCCCCCTCCACAACATTGTACCTAAACAAGGATTTAAATTAATTTTCATCTTGTTCTCTTGAAAAGAGGAGAATGCAAAAGAAAAATGTATATACAGCACAAGTAGTACAACAGGGTGCTCTGACACTTAGAGAACAATTAAAACCATCCATATGGCATACTTGTAGTTTATTAATATGCTTTTGCTTAAAATAAATATATTCAGTGTCTCTAGGGAACAGTCAAGAAATAAAGCAAAACATTTATTTCTAATCAAATCAGCCTCACCTGGTGTAGAGAACAGCACAAATAAAAACTGCCCTACAACTCCAGTGTGTGGTGGTAAAAGACTTGATTCTGGTTCAGGATATGCATTTGAGAATTATATTGTTGTATACTTCCTCATCTATATTTCCCTTCCATGTAAATTCCCTGGATTTGTTTCCATTATCTGTGCTTCTTTCTCTTCTCCCTAATACTGCTATACAGGATACATAATACTCTGTCCACTTTATTAACCTACAGCTAAACTGTAGCTCAGTTTACACTGGTCTGTGAAGTAATGCTTGTACTGCCTTTAGTAGGTAGCTTATTACTTAGTAAATAAAATCCTGAACTTTTAAGACTCCATGGAAGTAACTAAACTTATTAAAAAAATAAGCTTTAATTTATCATTAAAACTGTTTCTAATCGTGTCATTTAAGATTTCCTCCATCACAAACTTATTCTTAATTTTCTTAGTCCTTAGTGAACACTTGAGACAATAAGACCAACTTTGCTCTGCAGTATTAGGCAAATACTCATATTCTTCATTTTATTAAATTTACTTAACTGCACTATACATCAGTCCAAGGGAAGATTCAGCAGCAGCTGATTTAACTTGTATTGAATCCCTCATATAAATACCTTAGATATTGCCAGAAATTCTTCAGGATAATGCCCTTATAAATACTTAGGAGAATGATTCAGCTTCTTGGGAAATTAGCAGTAGTTTTTTCTTAAAAAAACAAGGTTATTGATTATTGTTTTCGAGCCATAGTTTATATTAATGGGGAAATATGAGCTGTAGCTCACCAAGGACAAACTGCCTGTACTAGCAGCCAAGGAGGGCAGGGCTGCAGGTATGTTACCTCAGTTCTGCTAAACTGTCCTGGGAAGAGCCAATGGGCATGGACGTTCAGAACCTATTCATTAATTAAAAAAAAAAAAAAAAAGTCCAAGCTGTTTGCTGTCTGTAAATTTGTGATACTGAAAGTAGTTCATCAAAATACTTCATAGTGGATTTTTCAATTTGTAAGCTGTATTGCAATTTTGCTAAATTCTAGAGATTGTGATTTAAAACACAGATAAGCAAATACTTTAAATTAATTACATAACATGTTGACAGAAAGGCGTTTTTCAATAATCCACACTTTTTTGAATTACAGGCATTGTGTTCAGTGATCATCAAACAACAGGGCATCATTTGCTTACAAATTCCCAGGCTTTAGACTAAAGATGTTGAGAGGTAAAGGCTTTCTCTGCCATGTCCCATCACCAAAACATGAAGGGAGAAGCACCATGCCATGGCAAAGCTGCAGCTCATCTTAGGGCTGCAGTAATTAAGAACTATGACTAATTGAACAGCCCCCTGTAAAGTCATTATGGATGGGAATGATGTCTTTGCACACTTTGCTCTCTATTAGTAAAACCTGTCCCTTTGTGTCTTGCAAACTTTGGCAATTTTCCCCTCTTAGGGATTGGAGAACCCTTGAGTAACAATGAGGAAGATAAATGTGAGATTTCTCCCATAGAAAATCTCTAACAATCAACATTTGCAATGCATTTGGGAACATTGCACTTTCAGAATTGCAAAGGAGATTGCTTATATATTCTGAGGGAAAGCACCTGGAGAATTCAAATGCATTTTTAACTCTACTCTGGAATTCAATGTCCACACTGTGCAGCTCTACAGAAAAATATAAATACCTTGTATATAACATCTTGCTCATTGCATGTTTCTTGAGTTTTAAAAATAGTTTCTATAGACAAAAAGTATAACAGCTCTTTCATTTCTATGGTTGTTTCTATATGTAGAGCAATTCCTTTCCAACATCCATTCCAATATTGTGGTCTTCTGGACTAGGACAAACACCTATTAATATGGGTCATAGCTCCCTTTCAATCTGAGTGCCTGAGTTTATGTGAGATATGCAAGGACACTGGTGCAGGGCAGGGAGGGACAAATGTAGTTGGGCATGGAAGAAGCGTGTACCAAATCCTAGTGCCTGGAAAATCATTCCAGGGCCCATCGTAGAGACAGCATAATGGGTCACTGTACTTCTAGATAAACCAGTCAAGACTGGGCAGCTGCCACCTTTCCTAGCTGTCAGGACATATTGGATAAAAATTTCTTCATGTTTATTGCCAGAAAGTAAAGACATAATTTTACTATGTACCCTCACAATCCTCATCTTCGTTGGATTTAAAACAGGTTATTACCTCTTCTGAGACAACCATTTTATTTAAACAAAAAAAGTTTCCTCTCAAAGAAAACAAAATGGGAACAAGCATATCCATAGCCAAGAAATTGTGAGGGATCTTAGAATAAAAAATACTTTCCTGAGTTTCATTTTTATCTTCTTTTCTAGCTGCATCTTCAATGGTCACATGATCTAAAGTCATGGCAAAATTATTTAAAAAGTTTAAAAGCTTTTACTCAGATTAAAAGATGCATTCCTGTGGGAAATTAATAAGACAAAGTAGCATTTAAAAAATAAAAGAAGAAGAAAAGAGGAATAAAACACATCAAACTTTTCAGCTTTAATTAATTCTTCATATTCTCTTCAGAAAAATATTGTAAACCTTGCTCAAAACTGTCAAGGGTTGATGCTGGCAGGATGCCAGGCAACCATGAAATCTACTCACTCACTCTGCAGCTGGACAAGAAGAAGAAGAAAAGTTAACAGATGGTTTCTGAGTTGGGATAAGGACTGGGACAGAGATCGCTCAAGTACCATCACAGGCAAAACAGGCACAACTTAGAGATATAAGATGAATTTATTATAGACAAAATCAGAGCAGAATAATGAGGAGTAAAATAAGCCCTTAAAAGGCAAATTCTCTTCATCCCTCTCTCCTTCCCAGCAGCGCAAGGGGACAGGGAATGGGAGTTATGGTCAGTTCATCACCCAGTCTTCTCCTACTGCTCAGGGAGAGGAGTCATGGGCTGTGGGTGGATCTCTGCATTCCCCATGGATCCCCATGGGCTATGGGTGGATCTCTGCATCCCCCATGGATCCCCATGGGCTGTGGGTGGATCTCTGCATCCCCCATGGATCCCCATGGGCTATGGGTGGATCACTGCATCCCCCATGGATCCCCATGGGCTGTGGGTGGATCTCTGCATTCCCCATGGATCCCATGGGCTGCAGGGGCACAGTTCCCTCACCATGGTCTCACCATGGGCTGCAGAGGAATCTCGGCTCTGGAGCCTGGATCACCTCCTGCCCCCTCCTACTGACCTTGGTGTCTGCAGTTATTCATCTCACGTGTTCTCTCTCTTCCCTTCTCTGACTGAAAATAAAACTGCACCACAACTTTTTTTTGGATTTAATTTTAAATATATTATCACAGCGGTGTTAACACCATTCCCAATTGGCCCAGCCTTGGCCAGCAGCACATCCGTCTATGGAGCTGTCAGAGGTTGCTTCCCAGCTTCTCACAGAAGGTCCCCCTGCTACCAAAAGCTAGGTCATGCAAACAAACAAACAAAACAAAACAAAACACAACCAAAAAAAAAAACCAAAAAACCCAGAAAAAAATTTAATTTTCATGACAAGATATTCTCACACATGGAAAAAAGCTTTTCAGTTACATATAGCTTAAAGTTAATATTGAAAAAGACCTTTATGTGGAAGCGATTATACAACCAAACTCAACGCTACTGCTATATATATGAAGTGATCTATGACATTAGTATATATATTTAAATTATATACTTGGAAAACATGCAACAAAATTATTTCAAGACTGCATTAGAAACCATACCTTTTGTAATTCCCTGAATATACAGTTTGCAGTGATGAGATAATCAGGTCAGAACAGGGTCAACTTGCTGTGTATATTTAATCCTAAAGGCAAAGTATTTGAAAGCAAAAGTGAAAGCAAAAGAAAGAAACAAGCCAAGAAGCAATAGAGGGACTAAAACCTCTATAAATTTCTATTTCAAATTAAGGCAGTGATCACTCTGGATCAATCAGTGTAAGATTGTAATGACACTGCAATGACTACCTTTTCTTCGAAGGAATTAGAAAATAAAACCTTCATCTTTGAATATTCATGTCAAGCTCTGCTTTATTTTTTTTCAAAATGTTGTATGCCTCTGATATTCTGGACATATTTTAGAATTCTATTGTTAATTTTGCACTTTTACAGTATATAATGTTCCATTTACTTTTCACAAAGAAGGATCCAGTGTCTCTCACTGATTTAATTTTACCATTAAATTGAATTTATTATTAAAGGTTCACTCTTTAAAACAACACTTATTTATTAGAATTAAAACATCAATATTTGGTATGCTCAAGCCATTTACAAAATTTATATGTACACATAGAGAACACATCTAATTAGAAAGAAGTTGTACTGAACCTACCCTAATATTCTGTTCATGTGGATTTTCTGTTCACATTGATCCCTCTTGATGCACTAGTATAGACCTATATTTGTAGTTGTATGTGGCAATATTTATAAAATTGTCTTCTGTCCAAAAAATTACATTTTATGCACGCATGCATTTGATAAGACAAATTATGTTATATAAGCCTAGAGAAATCAGAGAAAAATTCCAGAACATGAGAGATTTCCTGACCTAAAAACTGGTGAAACATCTATTTTAGCAACAAAAGGGAAAATGTTCAGTTGGTTTTCTTGCATTTTGATAAAGGAAGCATGGTTCTGTTTACACTGCTGCCTGTGGTGATAGTTGAAGGACTGGAAAAAATTAGCTTGATCTTGAATGGAGTCCTTACAAAATGATCTCTCTGCCATAGGGGAAGGTGAAATGCAAAGGCCATCAAAGGTGACCCCTTGTGTATGATAGAGGCAGAAGCAAAATAAAATCACTTTTGCAGCTGTTAAAATCAAAGTATGGATCTACATATCAGCTCCATGAACTTATAAAATCCTGCTCGTACACAGCCAAAGAGCAAGATCTTGGCAGTGGTGCCTTGAAACATAATCATTGTAAAGTGAATTTGTAATAATTTATTTCTATAAGTGAAATCTTAGCCAACTAAATTTTCTGATACAGTAATTCTACAAGCCATAATATAATTCCACAGTTCTTAGTTCCATTCCAAATTATTTTCTCATTATTTATATTATCACCGCTTGTGATGTCATTTGGAGGAAAAAAAACTGAGTGTGCTGCATTTTGCTACAGATTAATTGGAAAATTAACGCAGGATTCATTTTACCATAATCACCCAAAAGTTTAATGTACATGGTCTGTTTAAGACTTCTTTGCAACCATAGACAGACCTGGGCCTGAGAGGTGGAAGTATAGGTAGGTGGCATGACTTCGGCAGAAGGGTATTATGCTCTTTCTTAAACAGGAACAGTTTACACCCAGCTTAATTAATTTTCTGGTCAGGCCCTGTCTGATGTATGTCGTCTATAGGAAAAGATTTTTAACTCAAGAGCCAGTAACATAAATAACTCTTGTTGTTCTCATAAGCAATTAACTGAGTATCCCAGATAGAATTACTGACATTTAAATATTTTTAGGAAGCCATTCATGGAGCACAGTGGTCAGTTAGGAAAAAAGAACTACTTAAGTCTACCCTGAGTGTTATGAATATTGTTATTGCTGCCGCTAAAATACAACTGCAACAAATATATACAATTAGAAGAGCTGTCCATTAAAATAAAATGATAGAGAGATTAGACAAGAAAACAAGATGCTTTATAAAAATATCAGGATTATGAGTACATCTGAAGCTGAAAATATTTCATTTACAGTGGGTAAATGTCACACTTGCAAGGGTAAGTTTGCCATCACATTCCATCTGACTGGTGTTCTTGCTTGGATAATACATTGCAGCCATTTTTTGCTTGTTTCTTTGGAATAAAATGTAGAAAACCAAGGAATTTGATTTTTTTTTTTTGAGTATTTGCTCTATAACCTCGAATTTTTTATAAAATGTCTCTGTCTATATGATGATTATTCAATTATGCACTTGTATTACCGATGAATTTTGAAGCTCCATTGTGTAGTGTGCATAAAATATAGAAATCCTTAGCTGAAAAAGTGTATAAACATCTAATTTTTTTATTATTATCAATAATCTCCAGCTGGCAAATTCTCTATTAGGGCTGAAATTTAGAACATAAACATTTAGCAGCTCTTTAGGAATCAGTTATCTGCTTGGCACCAGGGACTGCTTTCCTTTTCAGAAGCACTTTGCAATCTTTATGACTCCCTTCTGTCAGTTTCTGAAACTATATGCTTGCTGACGCAGACTACTTTTTCATGTACTTAAGTACATTGCAGATTTTCAGGGTATTTATGTCAAGTCTCAAATCTTCAGCTTTATGACCCATTCCCTATGGGCTCTGTTCTCTTTCCTGATATATGCCATTTCCAGTTTGTTTGGTTTATTTCCAGTAGAATGTTTTCAGAGATTGGCTAGTATTGTAAAATATGCCTCATGGATGGCAATTTTAATAGAAAAGTAGTAGCAGGTCGTGGTTAAATAATTACCTTGGATTGCAAGTCCATACATTGTCTGAGATCATTCCTGCTGGAGGGTAGAAATGACATCCAGGAGAATGCTTGGCCACCTTTCTTCATCACAATATATCAGTGGAGCTGTAAATTGTCTTCTTAACTTGTCATTGATTGATAGAAATAAATTATATATATTGAATTCAGTGCAAGTAGATCTGGGAATTAATTTGGCCCAAAGTATTTTTTAAGACAAAGTTCTAGCTCTATTCTTTAGGGGGTGTCCATTATGGTGGAGTTTGTGACTGGGACAGTAATCAGGAAAAAATGCAAGAGGTGTCTAGAGACTGTCTGTTAAATTCAGAGGAATTTCCACAGACTTAGGAATGACATGGAGATGCCTCAGGTTAGGCTTTGATGACCTTCCCTGATACCTATGGCTCAGTGGAGCAAAAACAGAACAATGACTTGAGAATCTGAGTTCAGGATAAAGAAGAACAGGGACCTGATTAGAACCTAAAGGGTTCCAATTCCCCAGTGGGAGAACATTGTCTAGAATGACTTCAAGGCAAAGGCTGATGTTTAAAGCTAAATAAAAAAAGGAACACAGAGAAATCCTGCAGCACTGACTTGGTAATGTGATGGAGCTATGAGATAAAATCTAAAGAAATTTTGTTATCTGCTCCCACTGATTATCTAGGAATTTAAACAGGGCAAGTTCTGCCCAGAGACCTGGTATTATTTGCAAAGCTATCTGCTGTGGTGGGGGAAAAAAAAGACAAATTTTCATCAGGAACCTCTCCTGTGAGAAGGATGTACCTAGGTGTGGTGATGAGAGCTGAAGACAAAACACAGCTATGCAGCTAAGGGGGTGGCCCCAGTTGCCAAAATCTGAGGGTGCTGGGATTGGGGATTCAGTCTGGCTGGGTCTGACATGCGTACACAAGAAATTCCAATCAAAGGATCAGTCATTTTTCAGTAGAAAAGTACATATTGAAAAATGACTGCTCAACCCTGGATCTCTCACTCAGAGGGAATGACGAAAACCTTGAGAAGCTGAGCCTGGGAACTCAAACCCACCACTCTTGTGGATGCCAAGTCATGGCCTTGATAAACTTATGGATTTGTGACATACCATAACCTTTTTCTCACACCTTCTCATCCTACCTTATGCTCTGCATCTTGCTCTTTGCTTTATGCTATAAAATGTCTTTCTCCCTTTGTCATAGAAAATAACCACCACATCTCTCTCCTTGTTTAAATCCTCTCCACTTCAAATATGCAATCTACAATTTTTTCTCGATAATCTAACTGATAGACTACCTAAAAATATCAAAACCTGGCATTTAGGTGTTAGGTTGGTTGCTTTTCTTTCAAATTTGAAGGAATGCTTGCCAGGAAGCACATCTATTTTTATCACTCAATAATTCATTTCCTTTACCTGCAAGTGGTTATGTTGCTTATGGTTATGGAAAGACTCAGATAAGTTTACATTGACATTTGAACAATTTTCACTTAATAACTTCATATCAGCAGTAGTGCAGAACCCTGGATGAGACTCCTGTGTCTCTTCTCCAGGGAGGGAAGCTGGCTGCCAGATTGCATTAACTCTATTTATTTAAAAAGTTCTTCTTTTTTTGGTGTCTTGTCTTAAAATAAGTCTATGTGCTAAGGCATTTCTGTGCACTGTTCTTAACTGTACTTGAATCATGTAGCCTGTCTTTGATGGAGACTTCAACCAAAAGATTATCTGCATAGATTACAGTACTCTCTTCTGCAGTCTGGAGTGTATTCATGATCTTGTTAATTGCTTCTGAGAGACACACAAGGTTAAAAGTTATCCAAGTTAAACTTAGTGAGATTTTTCAGAGATAAAAAGGCCATGAAGTTGAATGTACAGGTGAGGGCAAATTTTCAGTGCTTCCATGAGAAAACAAGTACTGTACAAAGAACATCACTGGTATCAGCAGAAAATACATCTTACTGGGAACATCAATAGATCTGACTGCTCATGATAGCCACACAATGAAACACTTACTATTTGACTTTCACATGCATTAGATACTAATTCTATGAAATAATCTCTGCTAACTATCTGACAATTAAAGGGTCATCAAAGCAGAATTCAACAAATAAATAAATAAATAAATAAAAGTCTAAGGAAAAATTTGATACTTACCAAGTTTGAATTTATTCAGAGACCAAGAAAGACCATATTTTTGTTTTCTGCTTTTGTCCTAGTTAATTTCTCTTCTCTCACAGTGTAAAGGGGGTGTAATCATGTAAGTACATTCTTAGGTTAAAGAGAAAAGAATTAAAAAAGAGATGGACAGTAAATGATAATTTTTTTTTTAATCCAAATTTAGTCAGATTTCAAATTCTATTTTGAAGCTCAATGAATGTCTTTTTTCAAGTAGAGAGCTGGCAACATTGAACGATAATTGGTTGTGACTCAAAAAAAAAAAAAAAAAAAAAAAAAAANACATTGAACGATAATTGGTTGTGACTAAAAAAAAAAAAAAAAAAAAAGAAAAAGGCAGTACACAGACCCTTGCTGCATCATTGTAAACAGAGCTGAACTGCAGTAAAAACCATTATTTAAAACAATAGGAATACTTGCATCTAATGAACTCCTAGATGGTTTGGTCATGGCATGGCTCAAAAGCAAAATGAAATGAGAGAATGTGTGAAAAAACCCCTCAAAGACATTGGAAAGAAAGTGTCTGAAAGCAAAGAAAATGCCTTCTGGTTGTCTAAACACTGTAGTGACTGAGTGGAGGAATTTGGTTGAGCAAATGCAGGATCAGTTCTGCAGTGAGAATGCCTCCTTCAGGGAAACTAGGGCTCAGGCAAGCCTCTGTATTGAGATGTGATGCCTTAGGCAAGCTCCAAGCAATGATTCTATCCTCATATGATTATTCAGGTAAAAAAAGAAAGTTCTAAGCAAGGCACGAACAGTCAGAAATATGATTAGTGAAGGAAATAAATTTGTATGCAGCAATTTAAAGGAGGTCAAAGGGTGCAAAAAGATAATCTACAAAAGCGGGGTGAGGATGAGAGAAATACATTCTTCCCTTTCAAGTCAATAATTAGCGATACTGCAAAAAAACAATTAATTAAAATAAAACATTAAGATTCCCTATTTGTTCTAATGCAGATAATCAGTAACCTTTGCAGTATTAAAACTGGAATTAAGAACATTGGCTCTGTGACAGTAGAATGGATATCCAGGAGCTATGACTTATACAGATAATATCCTCTTGTCCTTAGCCAAACTTGAAAACAAATTTTAAACTCATTTTGTACCTTGCATCCATGTTTGCCTTTAATGAATAGCTTGTATTGTTGCCTATGCCCTGGTGTATTTTTTATAAACTTCCAATTACTCTTGCAATTGGCAGTACATTATCGATAAAGCCTACAGTTTCTGCCCTGGCAAAGAAGAAACTGGAATTCACACAATAATTTGTGAATAGCTACAGTTAAGACATTTGCTCAACTATTTTACATTGGACAGTCTGCAACGAGAGGTCTGTGTGCTGAATTCTGACTTACAATGAGAATGTCAAATTTGTGACTTAATTTTATGTTCTTAGGTTCCCCAATTATCTCTGTGAAGGTTAGAAGGCCAAGTTGTGTGTTTCTCGAGAAGTGACTTCTTGAGAACAAGCTTTGCTGTTTTCTTGAGAAATAATTTGCCTGCAGTCTATACACACAGATTTCAACTGTATGAAACTATCCAGGTATGGAGTTTTTTTATCTTTAAATACCCAGGTTTAGCTCAAATTCCCATGTCACCATTGTTATCAGATTTCAAATTGACCTTTATTGATTTATAAATTGAGGTGCAGAGAAAAACAACAACGCAGCATTGGAATTTGGGGAAGGAACTAGAAGAAGTCACTTTATATATATACAGCTCTACACCTATTTTCTGCAAGTAGTAGAACTGCCAAGGAAAGAGAATTGTCTAGCTACTGATTTTCAATTAACTTGTTTTTCAAAAATTAAAATATTTTATACCTTAAGGTAATTTATTAGGGTAAATCAGTGTCTTGGGGTGACTGTATGATGCCTGTATCCCCAAATCGTCTCTTCTGTTGGTGTTGAATATTAAATTCTCCAACTTTAAGACTGGTTCCAGGAGTGAAGCAGGGGGAAAGAAGAAGTGCAGGGTTTGTTATCAGAGACTGCACCGGCTCCCCCGCATTCCTGCTGGCACTGTGTTGTCTGCGGTGGACAGCGAGGGAGAGCTCTCTTTTGCTCTGGGTGGCTTCTTCTGGCTAGCNAAATTATTTTTCAAAGTGTTTCTTAGCACTAAAGATGAAAGGCTGCATTTCAAGAAACATTGAATAAAACTTACATCAGTAGTTCAGAAATTCATTTAAGTGAACAATCTTAGACAAACCATATGACAACACAAAATCCTATTCTATGAAGTCAGAGGGATTATTTGGAAACAGACAAATTAATGGGAACCATCTTATATAAAACTTCAATTGTGCTTTTCCTCCTTATTTATCAGGGGTATCATATTTTGCCTCTTCAAGGATAGAGTTCACATTTGTTTTATTGCTTATAGAACTTATTAATTTTTTTAAGCTACTATCTATTTTTAATATAGAAGTACAAGATAATATGGAATGACTAATATATTCCTATGTGCTGTGTTGGAACACAGAAATGACTGAGCTGTGTCTGACCACGTTTATCAGCTTTTAAAGAAGTATCAAATGATCTTTTTTTCTAATGTAGTCTCCAGCAACATAAGCTGCAAGATCTATTCCTTTCATGATGAAGAAGCAATGCTGCTTCATTCAGTTCATTGCTTTGCTATTTTATTGTTTTCCTTCATTAAATGAAGGCATTTCAGGTAAATAAAATGTTCCAGCGGTGGCCATTAGTTGTATTTTATTTCTATCTTATTTGCTTGCCAAAGAAACAATCTATATCTTCCCAAGACTTGCTGAATTGAGAATGCTAGTCTTTCATCAACACATTGCCTTGGTTAACTAATCTTTGTACTAATATCTCAATGTTTTAATACAAATTTTAATCATCGATATGTAGTAAATTACTAATAGTTGTTTACTAATGACCAAAAATTATTGATACCAAAAGACTGAGGGTTTTTCTCTGTCATACACAATATTGCTGAGATCTTTCTTCCTAGGAAAAATTGAAGCATTAAAACTTAATTACAAGTAGGTAGGTTCTGAAAGCATTTATTTATACTAAATGAATCACTTTATTATACTATTATATATAAAAGTCTACTATACTAAATAGATTATTTTTAAATGTTATTTTAAATTTAATTTTTAAAAGAGTTTAAAAATTTGAAAAATCAAGTCATAATCTCTTATTATTCTGTTCTTTTCTATCTTTAAAACTATTTTGGTTTTAATGCATTTGATGATGTCATTACATCATGATGTAAGGATAACAAAATACAAATGAAGAGAATCTCCAGTGTGCATTATTTTGCTAGTGGTATTTATATATTGTTCTCAGGCTCTATTTTCAAATATTCTGACATTGTCATTAGTAAGGCATATAACAGTTATGTAAAGCTATATAAGTGTTATGTTAAAACAATGTAAATAATTTCCAGAAAATAACTAATCTCATTATGTGAGAACTAAGCAGCTGTTTTAATAGTGAGAGAAACTGAATAAAAACTAATAACATTCTCCTGAAAAATTTCTGAGTCCTTAGTATATTTCTTTTAATTTTTAGGACTTTTGAGGATTTATAAAAGACAAGTGGTCTCAACAAAAAGAAAAAAAATAACAAGGCAAAACCACCTTTCAGGCATTTTCAAGCCTTAGAAAAGTCGGTTTCTTTCTCCTTACAAAAGGAATCAAATGAACACAAACTGGTTTTGGAGTGTACTTTTATGTTGGTGACAGAACACTTTTGGATTCCTTCTTATTACCGAGTCTAATATCTTCACAGCTTTAAAGACAGAACTCCTTAAAACAGATACTTTGGAAGATATTGCTTGAGCTGTAGTGTAGTCTTTAACAAAATACATTTTATAAAAGTGCAAAGCACTCTCAGCTTTGATAAAAGAATGTTATTGTGTATTCCTTTTTCAGTCGGTGCTCTTCAGATTTACTGTCTGACATTTATAGGGCTTACTACTTGCTTTGAAAATCATCTATTCAATATTTTTTCAAAGTCATATTACAATAGTTAACACTTGGGCACAATCTTCAAAATAGAGAGTAATGACATACAGTTTAAATGCAAATATTTGCTGAGTTTCAGGTTCTCTGTAAATCTGCTCTCTTTGTAGTCAGCAAAAGGTACATCTCTTAGAATTCTCACTGTGAATACTTTGTGTGTATAAAACTTAAAAAAAAAAATTATATTACTATCACTTTAAACACAATAAAAATAATCCTAAATATCACCTGAATTCTTAAACAAGTGTTGCAGAGGCAGAGAGAGAGCAAAGAGGTTTTTATGAGCATATTGATTCAGATTTGTACTTTGCTTTTTTCTGGTGGCAAATAAGTGTTCCATTTGACTTTGTTTAAAATGAATAACTCACTGTCTCAGCGGAGGGGATAAAGCCATGAGTACATGATGCTCTGAAGCCTCATTCTCTTTAGTGTCTTTGGCTGTAGGAACTGACATTCGTCTACTCTTCTAGTCTAAAGGGAAAGCATAAAATCAGGAGAGCCTTTCACCTCCTGGCCACTGTGAAAGAGCCAAGATGCAGTACCACAACACTGTAAGAATATATATTCTGATAAATTATTGAACCATTGGTGTCTGTGCCTAATCTCACAGTGACTGTGACCTGTAAAGAATGTCATATGTTTCCTTTTCTGTAAGAAGTTAAAATTATTTCCTTTCAAGTGAAGATGAATGAGTTGCTCAGGTGGAAGAAGGGATTCATAGAGCATAAGGACAAGATACATCCTATTTATAGTCTCTATCTTCAAAGACTTTGTGGGTGATGACTACAAACCCCTCAGACACAGCAGAGGATTGGCTACCAAGGTAAAAGAGAAAAAACAGCAGAGTAGGCTGGAAAGCATGTTTTGCTAGGAAGTAGATTAGATGACTTCAAGAGTTGTCATGTATTATAAAAACACTCCTCTGACAAAACCAGTATTCTGTCATCTCCCGAATTGTAGCTTCTTAACTCTATTTTTGAGCATGCTTGAGTGTCTTCTTCATTAGAACCTATATGATATAGACTTGATGGTCCTGAAAAGCTGTTTCATTTTAATTAGTACACTTGTTACACTAAGACACTTGTGCTAATCATATTCCTCTGTTTTGTCTCCACTGTTTTCCTGACTTCTGAATTCCTCTTCCTCACCTATTTATTGTTTGTTTGCAGTCTTTGTTTCCAATATAATCATACCTCAACCACTAATCAGTTCTAATTCCCTACCAGCACTATTGTCAGAAGTTAAGTGATTTTTCTTCCTCCATCTCCTCATCCCCTTCCCAGTGCTGACACAAAGCTTTGTACAGCCAGCAGTTAAAATCTGTACAAATACCTCACATTAAAATCTATGACATGCGTTTTTAAAGGCAGTGAGAACCTAAACATACAGTTAGACATGTGGGCATCTTTAAAAAATGTTGTAGCATCCTTATTTATGTCTCTCTAAGATTAATCATGTTTCACAATCCAGACTTTAGTCTCTTAATATTCAAAGTTTAATATTTGACTTTTGCCTGTTCTGTTCATTCTGCCTACAACCTAGGAGACAAAGTGTATATATGTCCTGCAATATACATAGTTGTACTGTGGTTAAAATTAATGCTTAGAGACATATATTTATTTTATTTTATTTTTTCAAGATTTTCAACCACCTTTACCTTACAGCTACAGTAGTTTTGTTAAACATTGTTTAAATCAACAGTTCACATCACATTACACTGCACTGAAACCTGTTAAATGTTGGAGTCCATCACAATATATCTCATGTCACATTACATTGAACTGTGTCATCTAGGGACTAAAGTGTAAAGTGAATGTCAACTTGTCATCTATGGTAGTACTTCCTAAGGGAAGAAGTGGAAGCCCAATTGTTAGAAAAATTTAAAACGAGGCTGGGCAAAACACTAGAAAATTACACTCTGGGGAACTGTCTTCCTTTGGCAGGAAGGAAGAAATAATAGGGGTGTTTTTCTGACTTCAGCTTTTGTTAACCTACAAGACTTGACGTGGTAGGTTTTGTTTTGTTTTGTTCCTATATCATGCACTGCTTTATAGACCTACACTGTCCGGTAGTTTTAGCTTCTTATATGGTGTCATGTAGAGACATCACTACCCATTACACAATTTATGGGTCTAAACAGATCAACTTTTGCTGTTCTACAAGGGATTATAATCAAATGCCAAAACTGAGTCACAGATGTTTGTCCTATTTCTCTTACTGCTATCCTGTTTTCTTAACTGTTGGAGCTTAAATATAAATAGCAGGCAAATAAAAAGAAAAAGGAAGAGATAAAAGTATCAGGTATTTTCAAACTTACCAGGGAATATTTTCTTCTGCAATAATCTTTCATTGATATTCAAATTAAATATAGTCATTTTAATGCAAATGCTAGGACCCCAAGTATTTGACATGAAGAACAAAACTGGGGCAAAATGAAACTCATAGAGTCCTTTCAACTTGATTATTTTGGGCACTCATTTTATAGAAATCGAGTAGGAAGAATTATTGTGCTACTGCTGGAAATTCTTAAGCATAGTATCAAAAAGACTTTTTTCCCTGTCTTCCTGAGATGTAAAAATGTAACTGTGCTTAAGCAACAGAGAAGTTCTGCTCCAGGCTTCTTGGATAGCTCTGATAGACAATCCAATACTGGAATGCCAGGAAATTGAGTAAAACGAAAGAACCAATAAGCCTGCATCTATTCCAGTCAAAACCTCAAGCAAGGCAGTATAATATATACATAATGTATACTACACATTTATACAGCTGACATATTCTATCACAAAAAAAGTGTAGCTTCATCCAAAATGTTGAAGAGATTGATTTGGTCATAGCACTTGCTAACACCCAACATGCATGTTGTGCTGGACATGCAAACTTTGGCATACTCCCAATTTAGTACAGTTAAATAATAAGAGCAATGTCAATCTGCATGATGATATTGAACCTTAGAATGAAAGACAATGAAAGACCATAGCAGATACATGTCTTTGTGGAAAAATGTTTTCGAAACCAGAGGAAACAAAACAAAACAAAACAAAAAGCAGGAATCAAATACCTTCTTTTTTTTTCTAGTCCATATACTGTCACATATCCAAGAGAAATACTTTGATATACAACATGGTTTGTACTACAGAAAGACCAAGAAAACTTTGTTGCATTCCAATTTTAAATGAGATGCTAGATTTCCTTCCATTGTTCCTCAGTAGCAGGAAGTGAGTTGTGTACTTCTTGCCCATCATTAGTCATGGCCAGCATTTTTTTTTTGTTAATGCTATGTAATTTAGCTCTTTTGATAGGTGCTGTTGGAACTTCAGAGTAATTCAGAGAGGAATGACTAAATTTTGTTTGAAATTAATTGTAGGGTTGATTGAAAAATTATTAAGGAGTGATGTTTGCCATAGATAGGAATAAAGACTGGTGCAGGGGAATTGCATAAACAATTTGACATGTGTATATTGATAGATTATGTGTTGAAGCTAGAAATAGGTGCTGCTTTTGCAGATAGGATTAATTAGAGCTTCCAGAAGATCCCTTCCTCTTCGTTTCCATTTCAATGAGTACATGAAAAACTCATGTTTCTGCATCAGGAAGATGCTAAATGAACAGAGAGAGTTTTAACTATAAGGAACTGTGAGGTAGGAAGCTGTGCTGCAGACACAGGAATGAGTGCAGGATAAAAGAAAGTGTTGGAAGTTTATTGACCTTTGCAATTGTCAAGAACAATATTTTGGGAGCAGTTGCAATGAGTAAACCCATACCTCATATTGATTCAACCAAGGCTCAGAGATAGAAATCACACTCTAGTCCCAGGGGTGCAAAACCTACAATATTCTGAAACAAATGCAGCTGCATTACATAAGAAAATAAGAGTTCTATGACTAGAGGACACTATGTGATGCTGTTTACTTAATAAAAAAATAAGTATTTATTCTCCTGTCAATAAGTATTTCAGAATCTAATGAAAAGGTTAATATGTCTGATCATATTTTCCTGTTGCACAATATTTTCTGGTAATTGATTGAGTCCTCAGAAGCTTGATGTGATTAGATTAACATAAGCTTTCATTCAGAAATGTGAAAAAGTGTAGAATGATTTGGAATTATCCAGTTAACCTTTAAGATGAAGGAATGATTATGATTGCTGTTTAGGTACATACATGGCATTTGTAATTACTGAGCATGTCTATATGAGAATAATTTAAGACTGTAGCCAAGGCTGTCATCCTAGAAAAAAGAAATAAAGAAAAATACCTACAAAACCCACCAATTGTTGAGAAAAGGGCATTTTGCATTTGAATTAAAAGGAAAGAGCTGATAGGGAACAAGTTCAAAAGCATAACCTGCCTGGGGATTCTGTGGCAATTGATTAAGCTCTGTAGGGAGTGAAATACATTTTTGACCCATAAAACAGAATTTTTGCCAGGTTTGAGTAAACAACTTTCATGCTGAAAAAAAAAACAAAAAACAAACAAACAAACAGACAGACAAAAAACAGTCAAAGCCAACTGGATTTTTGGTTTGTTGTTTTTTTGGGTTTTTTTTAACTTAGCAGCTAAAAGTTAGAAAGTTAAATTTATTTCAGCCATTGCCACATCTTCCAGCAGATTCAGCATGTACATATTTCTACTGGGAAAATAAAAACAACGAACTTATAACGAATTGGCAGTAATTTGGCCTGAAATAAAACAGCAGCAAGAACTGACCAGTTCCATGTTAGTTGACAACAAGATTCCATTCTCAAAAGGCCAGGTTCATTTTGTTGTCAAGTCAAAAAGCAAAAAGGTAAAATAATAATCATTGCATAATGATTGATTATTACCAGAAAAGCAAATCCTAGTATTCACTTGCAATGACTAATTGCTCGATACTTAAACCACTGCTATTGAATTTATTGGAATTTCTCTGGAACTTAATGGAGTGCTTTGATTTGCTGACATCCATATCTTTGTTATGTCTCTGCTCTCACCAAAAGCCTCCCTAAGCATCAAAGCTATCTGGTTCACTTCTTTTTTTATGTAAAGACCCAAATTTGTCAAGTCACTGTAAACAAAGCAATTTGCCTAAAGTTATTTGTAACTCCTGTTAAATGTACTGTTCCTCTTAAGTTGTTTGTTATCAAAAACCTATCATGCCAAAATTTCAGAGTGCAGTAATAAGAAAAAATTTGTCCAAGTTCCCAGGCAATCTGTGATTGAAAGCAACTTATTTAATCTTCTTGAAGAGTTTCTTTGATTGTTTTCCCCAGAAAAATGCCGAACCTAGATTCATATGCCTATTCACATCCTCACACTGAATTACACTGTTTTTCTGTTGCTTTTTTGTAGGAAAAAATACCCAGTACATTTAGATGTGAAAGGGTTTACAATGACATTCCAGACAGGTGAGAATTTAAGCATATTACTTACTTTCAACATAGGACTTATCTTATTCATTTTAACCTCTCTGGAAGACTCCTGGAAAATGTGAATGTGGTGTCAGTTGTAAGGACATAGTTGTCTTCGTTCTTATCTTTTGAAATCATCTAAATTATTTCACCTAAGGTACATCTACCTGTTAGCAACTTTTAGCTTTTAGTGCTGATTATTATTGGTAGTGAATACAATTATGCTTTCCAATTTTTTTATAGCAGTGAATTGTAAGAGTTGGCATTATTAGTAATTAACATTATGTTCATAATGGGAATGAGGCCTCTTAAGTTCAATAGAACTGTCATCTGCTATCTATAGGCAGATAGAAAAGTAATTTAATAAAAACTGTATGTAGAGTCCCCAGTTCAACATCCTGTCCTGTCTTTGACATCACATTCCCTTGACAGGTCTTTGAAGTGATATTCATAGGAAACCACCACACTCTCTTTTTCAGCCTGAAAGATGTCAGTTGGTTCCATCACATCCCACTTACAGAATTATGAGCCATTGAGATTAATGACTCTTGTGAGCAAAAGCTTGTTTTCCAAAGTAAAGATTAGGAACCTATGCACTGTGGTTTAACCCCAGTAGTTCAGCCCCACACGGCTGTGTGTTCACTCCCCGTGTCTAAGTGGGATGGGGAAAAGAATCATTAGCATAAACCCAAAAATTCATGGGTTATGATACAGACAATAGGTAAAATAAAGAATGTGCATAACACCAAAGCAAGATAAGCAATTAATTCCCCACTTCCATGGGCAGGCAGGTGTTCAGCCATGCCCAGGAGAGCAGGGTTCCATCATGTGTATGAATGACTTGGGAAAACACTCCATCACTCTGAACATCCCCCTTCCTTCTTCTTTCCCCAGCTCTATTTTTTGATCATGGCACTATATAGTATGGAATATCCATTGGTCAGTCGAAGTCAGCTGTCCTGGCTGTGTCCCCTCCCAGCTCTTTTTGATGATGGGGTGGTTTGAGAAGCTCAAGAGGCCTTGATGCTGAGTGAGCTCTGCTCAACAGAAATGAAAACATCCTTCTGCTATCAACACATTTTCCTGCAGAAATACAAAACACAGTACCATAACAAATACTGCAAAGAAAATTAACTCCTCCCCAGCCAAAATCAGTATGTTTCACCACAGGGAGTAAAGCCAACAAAATAGGTGATAGTAATAGGGTTAGAAGTGCCCTTTTTGCCACAGTTGGAAGAAAATGTTCACTGAAAGAGGTGAAAGGTATAAGAAACCAGAAAGGAGTAGACCACAATCAACAGAAGTGTCTCTGTATGGCGAGATTTAAATGCATACCCCTTGAAATACATAAATAAGTTTAAAAAGTAATTAGGGAGGCTATGTTTATTTTCTGCATTAAATTAAGTTTTGTTGTCCAACACAATACTATTGTATTTTTAGTTGTTTTGTTCTCCCCTTTAAAAGACTTTTACAGATACCATTGTACAATTTAGCCTACTGAGGAAACTCCTTAGTTTATACCTTATTATTCTCTACTTCAAAATATCTAATTTTAGCATGCATACAAATGTGACAATTGTGCAAATTAATGAACGTCTGTATTTTTATTTGCTGCAAAAAAATTCCAGCTTCTCTCTTTCTTGTAAGAGGATTTTTTTTTCTTTTAACAACTGTAGAATCATAGATTAAAATTAGAGATGTGTTGATATTGCACAGCCTGGTTTTTGGTAGTGGGGGGGGTGGGCACAGAGGTGGCTGCTGGAAGCTTCCACCATGTCCAGCAGAGCAAATCCCTGATGGCTCTGAAGATGGACATGCTGCTGGCCAAAACTGGGCCAATTAGGGAGGTTGGTAATGCCTCTGTGATTACATATTTAAGAAGAAAATCAAAACAAAGGGCATATACAGTTTTTCTTCTAGGAAGAGGAGGGAGAGAACATGTGAAGGAAATAACATGGAGACACGAGGGTCAGTGCAGAGGGAGGGGAGGAGCTGCTCCAGGTGTCAGAGCTGAGATTCCTCTGCAGCCCATGGTGAGACCATGGTGAAGGAACTGTGCCCCTGCAGCCCATGGGATCCATGGGGGATGCAGAGATCCACCCACAGCCCATGGGATCCATGGGGGGTGCAGAGATCCACCCACAGCCCATGGGATCTATGGGGATGCAGAGATCCACCCACAGCCCATGGGGAGGTGTCCAGGCCAGAGCAGGTGGGTGCCTGGAGGAGGCTGTGACCCCAAGGAAGATCCATGGGGAGGGACCCTGCTTCCAGGCTGGAGCAGCCTGTCCTTGCACCCCATGGAGGAGTGACCCAGGCCACAGCAGTTTTGGGAGGACTGTGTGCCCATGGGAGGGACTCATGCAGCAGTTTTGGCAGAACTGCTCTCGTGAGATTGGAACCACGTCGGAGAAGCTCCCCGTGGGAGGGACCCCATGGTGTCACAGGAGAAGGGCAGCAGAAGAAAATTTTGGATGACAAACTGACCAAACCCCCGTGCCCTGTCTCCCTGTGCCATCTGTGGGAGGGTGGGACGGTTGGGGGAAGAATGGTGTTTTGAAGGGCTTATTTTACTTTTCACTATCCTCCTCTGATTCTGTTAGTAATAAACTCAGTTTGAACCTTTGAGACTGTTTTGCCCTTGGAGTGCTCCCTTCCAGTTCTTAGCTCATGAACCCTTCATTAATTTTCCCTCTCCTCTGCCCAGCTGTGGCAGAGGAGGGTGAGTGAGTGAATGGGTGGGTGCCTGGTATTTGGCCAGTGTCAAACCACAATGGAATAAAACATGACTTGGGTTGGAAAGGACCTCATCGACCATCCAGTTCTAACCCACCTGCCATGGGCAGCGACACCTCTCACTAGACCAGGTGTGGTCTAAAATAAAACAGTGTTTTTTCTTTTTAAAATATCCTTTTTCCTGCCCCAGAATGGCAAGCCTGTACAAATGTGCAATTTTGAAGGGTGGAACATCTATCAAAGTGGGACTGAGCATTATTTTCATTATATCTATTAGGTGTAATATCAGTGTCATTTTGAATCAATGGAATGATTTTTTGTATGTGGGAGAGATATTAATATAGCTTTGGTATATGTCTAAAAGTACAGCCAGCCCTCATTTATTTTCTGGGATACAGTCTGAGTTTTGGAGAGAAAGACAAAAAAATAATTACTTGTATACACATCTATAATGAACTGCTATGTTCACCAGTGTTATATTGAGTACAATGATAAAAACTTAATTCTGTAGATTTATCATGTTGACTCTTGTCCTTTTTGGTAGAAATGGTCATCTTAAAATCTTGAGTGCATTTTAAATTCCATTATCCTTGAGAGATAGAAAAATCCTAATCCCTTTATTTTACAAGAGAGGCTAAGTCATGTTCTTAAATATATTTAGACAGAATAAGATACAAAGAAAGGCATGTTGGGATTTTTTGTAAGCATTTTAATTGCGTATGTTTAACCTTAGCTATAAAAAGGCAAGAATGAATGGTTTGCATATGCCTAATTTTAACAGTAAAATGTAAATTTTTTATTCTGAACTAGTAGCTTATACAGTCAAACCAGACAAATAGGCATCTGCAGGTGGTAATTCATTTAAGCTACCTTCCATTTGCATTTTTGAGGAATTGTCTTTTGTGATACTTCATTATTAATGAAAATAGCCTTCAGGATTAGATCAGATTTAGAGATAGTTGGCCTTTAACTATCAGTCTGGATGCTCTTCTAAACAATAACTTCCCTTCCTTTTCAGACAATGACAGCAACCGAAATCTACAGATGACAATTAATCCCAGATAACTGTTTTAAAAGAAGCTTCTGTCACTCTTTGGTCTCTATATAGAAAGGCTGGATAATTAGCTTAAACTAAATACTATTTTTTAATGGCTAAAATTAGGGTTTATTAAGTCTACCTAGAGCTACTTATATATATAACATTTTCAGGGTCAGGGCTTAATTATGCCAGTACAGAAAAAACAAAACTCACACTTCTGAACTGTCAAAAGCTCTATAATAAGATGTGCTCCTTTGAAATTCTTTTCTACTAATAATAAATATCACATGGGTTCCACCTTTTCTACCTGACAAGGTTCCACTCTATTGCTTGCAGAAAAACTACTGAAGAAAACCAGGATTCTTCCAAGCAATAAGCTTGAAATGACATTGTTAAGCTCATGATGAACTTTTAAAATAAATTGCTCAATTAAAAAAGAAAATTAAAAAATAAACCATCTCTCAAGGATGTCAGTGAGAATCTCTGGTCTTTCTTTGGAGATAAAACTACTTGGCTGGCTAATAAATAATGTATGGCCTCTGCAGTGAAAACTGGAAAAGTTACCAGTTCCTTCAAGAATGCAGTGCAATAGTCAGTGTGATTTAGTGTATTAGATCATTAGTTTTCGACCTTGGAAGCAGAAATGTTTCTCCTTACTTAGGTAAAAACACTGAATATGTGCATCTCATTTGGCTTTTAGAACAGTGCCTCTGAGAGTAGTATCTCTCCTGAGGTGACAGAATTTAGAGTTTTATACTTGACTCTTGAGAACATGGCACCAAAATGTGCAAAAACTTTAAGAATGGACATAACTAGACTTTCCTCTTCAGATCTTTTTAAAGGCTCATATTAAAAGACTTGTATTCAGGAATTCTATAGAACAAGTTTGAACCAGTTGTTGAATTTGTTTCTTGCTTTTCACCTGTCAAGAAAAAATCACTACTCTTTCTCAAATTGTCAAACTTTCTATTAGTAAATGAGCTCTTTAAAATAAAGACAAAACTAATTTTGCTATTTATATGTTAGCTTTTTTCTTCTTCTGTGAATTTGTCTAAACTCTTTTTGTCTAAAATCTAGTGTCTCTCATCTATCTTTCTTTTCATTGCTCTAAACCCATCGGTGTTATTTTCATGTGAAATTGCACAGGTTTTATATCATGAGAAGTAAATAATCATATCTGCTCACCTTCTCTGTGCCTCTCATTTTAAAGTCTGTTACAGAATCTCAGTTTTGTCTTTTCAAGGTTATGGAGTCCCAGTCTATCGATTCATTCATCACTCCAAAGATATTCCATTATTTTGACCATTTTTGTTGCCCTTCTCTGTCTTTCTGATTCTATTCTATTTATTAGGTAGAAGGTCCAGATAGATTACTAAATCAAGCAAGAAACAGGCAGACAATAGATTCATATCAAAAATCATACCTAACTTTCTTTATGCTACCAAGTCAATGATGACATTTAGTTTGCTTTTTTGGTCATTATGTAATACTAACACAATGATGTGATACATTTTATGCCAACATGCCACAATTGCCTATAAATTAAAAAAAACCCCTCTATGTTGTTTTCTTAAAATTACAAACTGCCAGCTGTGTGGAATGAGTTAAACTCAACCACAGTTTACCTATATATGTATTTGTATGTGTGTATATCTATCTATATTTATATTTATATGTATGTTTATATACTGTATATATGTGTGTATATGTATAAATAGATATGTGTATATATGTATATATGTGTATATACACACATACATATATATGTGCATATATGTATATATATATTTGATATCAATATCCCAGATTGTTTTGGTGGCTAATTAACACAGCAGACATTCATGAGACATGATTGATATCACCTACTTCGTTGTAGGTGGTAACAAGAATGCTGCCCAGGCCGTACCCATTTTTTTCCTGTGTAAGAGGATGTGTCTGGACAGTGTGCCTGGGCAGTCAGTTCTGGAGCAGAAATCCACTAAGTTAAGCACCAGATATGTACTTTGAATTTTTGCTTTGGTGTTATTTTTCTCCTGAAATTTCTGGTTTGCTTCTTCTGGGACTCAAACCCACTTTATTGAATGTCAGCAAATGTAGGCAGAAATGTTGATTTGTATTGATAGCATAGGGTTAAAATGTTTCTAAATTCGGGNTAGATTTGGGTCTGTACTTCTGATTCCCAGAGCTCTTCAATAAAGCACCTGCATATAATAATTTCGTGATTATGTCTTTTCAATGCAATCAGTATTATTAATAATACAGCAAAATTTCATATTATTTTGTTGAGAAAATAAAAAGGCCATGTGAAATTAATTTATCTAACACATAACAGCAGAAATAGTATTTTCATTAAAATATATGGGTATATTACTTCAAATGTAACAATAATACACTTATGTGTTTTTCCCTCTGATGAAAGAATTAAAAGTGGCAATGATATTCCTAAATAAATAAATAGAACCTAGTACATAAGATAGAATGAATGAATGCACTACAACTAATTTTTATTTTCCCTTAGAATTATTTATCTTTTTCCAAAAGATTACAAGCAGCTTTTATGTTGTGAGACTGGGTGGTACCATCTGCCTCCTAGAAGAAGTTATTGTTATTTTTTACTCGTGGACATCTTACAGCAGCAGCTCTGCAATTACATGGTGATTAGTGAGTTGTCCAGTTTTAAAAGAACTAGGTTGGCAGAAAGTTATGCACCAGTTGCACCTCTGTCAAAATGTTTTGTGCAGATTGCCTGCTGTTTGCTAGAAAGTAGAAGTAAATAGAACACTGGTCATAATTAACAAAAAATTGGACCAAAATGATTGGGATATTAAAAGAGAATGTAATCCAACTCTTCTTTTGAAAAGACAAAAGAAGAAAAGAAAGTTCTGCAGCAACTGAGTATAATTGAAACCGCTGAAAGCAATACACATTTCAGTCTTTCTGCATTTTTCCACTTGGATCTTTTATTTTTTAATGTCTGCAGAGTTAATCAATGTAGAGGTTCAAAGCTATTTCATTACAATTTAAGTACAAATGGTGAGATAATCTGCCATAATTTTACCAATTTCTTTGAAAGAGATATCTCTCAAGAGACATTATCTGCACCAATATAAAAGAAAAAATTACAAGAGTGATAACAGAAGCAATTTTTCCCTTTTTGTCTATGACAGAGTGACAGAATCACAGAATGGATTATTTTACTCTAGAAAATCCCTCCAGCCCAGATGGACACTTGTTCACATTATTTCCCTGGTTTTCAGATTCCAAGCCCTCATACCTGTTGTATAAGGGCACCCAGGGAGGTGAGGTAGCTCAGGAGGGGTTTCCCCAGCCTCCCTGAGCAGAAACTCATTTCCACTCCCCTCCTTCTGCCTGGTGCTGAAAGGATGGTGAGTCCAATTGTCTATGGCATAGTAGAGTATGGCTTCAGAAGCTTGAGACAAAGAGTGCAGATGAGGCAGTAAGACAGGGAAGTTCAAGTATATTGGGTTAAGGTTGATAGCTCAGTGATGTATATCTGAAATAGAACACTGCATAGTCAATATATAAGTTACAGGCCTGATTGAGCTTTATTTTGTTCTAATTAATATATTTTCAAAAGTATATAGGCATTAAGACAGATGACATTCTATTATTTAATTTCTCTGCTTGAGAAAATAATTTTTTCAGTGACCATTTGGAACCTCCTTAGCTTTTTTGAGCTTTCCCACTTAATGAGATGTTCTTTCTAATGCCTTACAATCATCTCTTCATGTCAATCTTTATGGTTGACTTGGACAAACTAGGTGCTGTTAGTGTCTGAGCCATAAAGGCTCATGTCATATAAAGCCAGAATTGCTTATCTTAAGTTTGCATTCAGACAGTTTAAACACCAGCTGCTCACTGCTATAGGCAATATATAGTTTATTTCTCTTTCAATCACAATCCCTAGTGCTTCTGAGGAATGGTGGCCATTAATATAAATAAATTCAAAGCAAAGATTAGCACAGAAAATTTCTGTGCTTGTGCCAGAAAACATTGGCAGAGCCCTGTGATTTAAAATACTTCCTTGAAAACTTTGATTATAATTAAATCATAGACATATGGGAGGCAAAGAAGTGAATGTCATTTAAGCAAAGAGAAATTTTAGAACCAAAGGAAGAGAGAAGTTCTTTCCTAATTGAATGTCACTTTTCTCTTTTCTCCCCTGTTCTTTGATTTTAGTAACTGATCCAGTAATGTAATCAATAATTTATTGCTGTTTTTTTGGGTTTTGGTTTTCTGTTTCATTCTTTTTTGTTTGTTTGTTTGTTTGTTTTGTTTGTTTTTTGGTTTTTTGGATTTTTTTTTCTGATGTGGAAAATAAAGATTCTCATTATTTAAAAATAGATTTGTGCTTTCTTCATTCTCTGGAATTATAGCAAATTATATTTTCTGGGAATACAGTAAGGATATCCAAGAAAATGGAACCTGCTTAACAGATTGGAATACCTTCTGGACTTCTTGTTTGATCAGCAGTTTCTTGAAAACAATCTACCTGTTACAGATATATATAACAGCAAGGATATGTTCTGATTGCCTTTGTGTATAAAGTGTCATTATTGATTCAATTCTGAGGAGATTTAAAGTGTGTAGCAATGAGTAGGACAGCTGTGTTGACAACTATAAAGAGTAAAAGGAAAGAATCAATACCTGTTTTTAAAGCATTTAAATGTCTAAATAATCTGTTATTTTTATTTTCTAGACTACCTTTTATCATGCTGTACATGAACCAAAAGTGAGCCTCAGGTGGATAATTTTGCCCCCCAGTGAGATTTTTCCAATATTTTGAAATGCACTGGTTAACTCTAAATCCTGTTTATCAACAGGATTAGCTTAAATAGCTAATTCAGATAGACTGCAGCTTAAAATGCTCAAATCTTTTTTTACAAGTATTTAACAATTAAAACTCAATCTCTGATCTTGCCAAACACAGAAAATTACTAGTATATTTATGCTATATATATACTTTAAATGCATAAAGTAATGCATTTAAATGTAATTTCCTTCCAAAATATTTGAATTAGTGAATTTTTGAACCCTAAGGACTAATCAATGTGTTTTCGTAAATGTCACACATTTGTGGTTCTGCTTGGTAATTTATATAAAAAAATTTATGCAAAAATAACAGAATAAATAAGGGTCAGTTGAAACTTAAAATATAGGGGGAAAAAAGTAAGTTTGTTTTCAAATTAAGGTTAGGGTTAAGATTAGTGTTTAAAGAGTGACAAAGCCTACATCTACAGGGACACTGCAACTGCAATGAATGTCCATTCATTGATAGGAGTGAAGCTAAGAACAAAATCTTCTGTGAGTTGTGTGGGAGGAGAAATTGATGGATTAGGGAGTGTTTAGATGAGACAAATCTCTTACCATGATTTAGCTTTGCAATAACTACTGTAGACTTTTACCCCTATGTTAAAAAATGGATCAATAACCTTGAAGTGAGAGTAGAGCCAGAGCAGACACATTGGCAGTGTGAGAAACTGAAAGTTTGAAACCCTTCTCTCAGTACAAAACACTTGCACATATATCCATACTGCTATAACACTATAACCAGTCCAGTGTTCACCATTCCTTCATGGTGTATTCTTTCATGGTGTCCTTCAGTGGGTGGGCAAATTTATGAGATCTCACAGAATCATAGCTAATTAATTGAATTTGTACTAAAAAAAATTAACTTTTGCTTTTTAATCTTCTTCACTCTTATTGTCATCTGAAAAAACTGTGGGTTTTTTTTTACTCACTCTATTAGATTACTCTAATCCTGTTTTCATACAGGAGACCCAGTACTGCCCCTTGTATTCTCCTGTGTTTGGCATTTCTCTGTAGTACTCACATAATTTCTATCATTTTGCATGTCCAGATACCTCATCCAACAATCTGATATTGACCTAAAAATTACTGAGGTAACACACAATTCAGTGTACATTCTTTCTGGGGTGTTTTGTCTGTTTGTTTTTTTCCTATTTTATCTTGCACTGCAAGAAGTCAGAATTAGAGCATGACAAAAAAAATGTTATGTGAGATTGTAAACATAGATAACTAAACATAGGTAAATTATTAATCTACTTCTGGTGCAACTCTTCTACTGGTAGGAATAAACCATCAATATTTCTCATTGTGATTTTGAAGTTTGGCATTCTGATGATTTTAATAATGTTAGGGCTGGACTTAAATCATACAGTGCAAATCAGACAAAAAGATACTTTTTGCTTAGAGGTTGGCTCCCTTGTTTCCCTTCTGAGAAAAGCTGGTAACTGGGACACAAACCTTTATTATCAGGCGTCTGCTTCATTTAGTGTCTTTTTGGTCATTAGATTTACCTCAGAAAATTATTTCATTAACTGTTCCTTTGAGGGTCTGCCACACTGCTACATCAATCAAATATATGCTCCAAAGGGAGCATATGTAGAGAAAAAAGAAAAGACATAGTAGGCCATTATATTTGAGAATAACCTTTTATGAAGTATCATTAAATCATTAAAAGATTATAATTTTGAGTATTTAAATATTTGATCCATACTGAAAAGTGTTGAAACTTAAACTACCTGGATTACTTTCTACTTTTTCTAGACCAAATGAATATTTCTATGAAAAAGTATTTCTGAAGACCCTTCCACATTTTTTAGCTTTATTACAAACAAGAAATAAGTATATGAGTTTCTAATACTTGAATTTGGTTCTTATGTATTTTTAAGATTTAATACATAAGTGAAATCTTCACGAATATATAATTAAACTACACAACTATTAATATTAATGAGCTATTCATTTATCCAGATATAAAGATGATTACAAGTCAGATTTTATTATTTGACCCAATGGTTATCCAGCCTGACATTGTGATTAATGGGATTTACACACAGGGGTAGCTAATTGCTGCTTCTGATAAATCCTCTTATATTCACTTGAAACTAGCCCAGTATTGAAGTAAATGGGAGATGATGTACTATTCAGATAAGGAATCTGTGATCAAAGAACCCTAGCTGAAGGAGGAAAAGCAAATACCTCTTGAGTGTATATACCCTCACCCACCTATTATGAGAAGAGTTATATAGTCTGCATATATGTTATAACTAAATAAGATTATAACATTTATAAAGGATGAAAGAAAAAAAAATTAAAAACATTTTTAAAAAATGCACTCCTTTAGTTTTCCCTGTTCTGAGGTAAGGATACATGCTACTGAAGAGAGATGAATGTCTTTCATATAAATAAGGCTCTTGCTGAGGACTTTCTTTATTACTTCCAGGGTATAAATTATTCTTTGTGTTGATTGCTATCCAGAGTAGAGAAGAAATGACCTACCCTTTAATAGCTATTCCTCTTTGTAGTCTAGTAATCTAATCTATGGGATTTAGCAACTTTTAATGAATCAGATAAATCAAATGGACTAAGATACAAAAAAAAAAGTCCTAGGAATTAAAGGTAACCTTTTGTTTCTGAGGATATTCAGATTAGTTAGTAAAAGAATTTAAAAGTTTGTTCCTAATAGTTTTCAAACTAGAGGGTGGTGCTCTCTCCTTCTAAAGGCTGAGGTGGTAGTAGCTGTTGAAATGGTGTTGGTTTACTGTTTCCTCCCTGAACTATAGATTATTCTCATTTTCTCTTCTGCCTTATGATAGTTATGGCACATTTTATAGAGACAATATTTAGCACTAGCCAATCCTTGTGTTCTCCAAAATACTTTACAGTGTGATATGCAAATGCCTCAAAGCCTGATTCAAGACATGGGTGATGAGTAGGAGCGTATTGCTTTTCTTAATAGTCTGGGTTTAATCTGTCCAAATAATCTGATTTTACTACTAGGTAATACTTAAAAACATATCAAAAAGAAATATTGTTACTTACATAATTTAGAAGTAAATTTGGGTCAATGGGGCTTATTAAAGATCCTGGTAAGTTAATGTGTTATCCCTATTTTGTAAGCATGGCATAAATCATAAAATTACTAGGATTTCTGTAAAGCATTTGCTATGTAGTTACAAGGAGGTTATTACTCAGACCAAAGGAGACTGTATTTTTTTACATATTTTGCTTTTCTGTTGTGTGTTGTGTTCTGATAAGCCATGGCTGGAAATTACTTCAGGAGAGAAAGTCTATATATCACAGTCAAATACAGGATCAGTTTCACATCAGTATTAACATTTTGTGAAAAGGAAAACTAAATGGTTCTAGAAATACATTTTCAGTAAAGATATTGTTAATACCATTGTAGAAGGTCCTGACAATATAAAATACTTCATGTAAGTCTGAATTTGTGTTTTCACATTATTAACTACATATTAACCCGTTCCACCATGGGTAAAAACCTACAGGTGATAAGTCAGTTTGGACCTAGTTATGAAAATGACGTTTGGAATGGAGAGTACTGGCACTAAAAAAGCAAACAGCCACAGCGCTGCTTCACCTGTCACATGTTGAGGCAACATCAAGTTCTCACATGAACTTCAGAGAAATCTGAATCCTGGGAGGGTGCTTCCTGATGGAAGTTAAAGGAATGTCCCAACTTCCACAAAACAGGAAGGGGCAAATATTCCTTGAGGAAAAAAAAAAAATTAGTCTGTGATCACAGAATCATAGACTGATAGAATGCCTTGGGTTGGAAGGTACCCTAAATGTCATCAATTTCAAACCCTCCTGCTGTGGGCAGGGACACTTTTCCCTAGACCAGGGACCCACAGCCCAATCCAGCCTGGCCTTGAACACTTCCAGACAGGGCATCCACGAGGGCCAAACGTGTCCTGGGGTGCGCTGGACCCATCATCACCAGCCAGTCAAGGGAGGGGATTGTCCTGCTCTGCCCAGGCATGAGGACTTCAGGCTATCAGTGAAATTATTTCTACCTTAAAAGGGGTCCTGTGTCCTGTGAATTTTATTAAGTTCTGAAAAGGTATGAACTTATCTACTTTAAAAAAAAGGTTTCCAAAAGGAATCACTCAGTCTGTCATAGTACAGACAAAAGTCTAGAGTTTGCATCACAAACCACTTAAGTAAAATATCATTCTTTTCTCAAATTTAGGTTGCTTATATATGTATTATATATACATTATATAT
>VXBI01008531.1:0-78607 GCA_013397375.1 Toxostoma redivivum
TATTTCTGAATTGTTTGGAAACAAACTGTACATGGCACAAAAAACCCCCTCCAAACACAATCAAAATAGATAATTCCACATTTTACCTTAGATTTTAAAATTTAGGAGAAATCTCTGTATAAAGTGAACTCCATACATTAGAAAGAGAATACTTTTGTCTAAAATAACATCAGACATGGGATTTATTAGTGCCGGCAGATATCAATTACCTTAGCTGCTATTACTCCTTTGAAACTTAATGCTCAATGTAGAATATTAGAATTCTTAGCAGTCACAGAAAACACCACCTTCCAACTGGAGAAGAAAATGTTGACAAAATATGGGAGTGTCAGTTAATCTCACAGAGAACAATGAGTTCTTCAACAAAAAATAAAGGGAGGATCTACACTGCAGTAATTTTATATCCCCCATTTAAAATTAAATAAGGATCAAACAATTTACTGTGCAGATGCATTCTCATTGCATTAATTGTGGCAGGGTGAACAAGTTCTAACAATATGGTGATTAGAACTGATCATATTTCAGTCCAGAGCAGGAAGGTTTCAGTAGGTAAGTACTGCAAGACAGCATCTTTCATCTTTTTGTAGCTGGCTGGAGGCAGCACAGATTGGTGGTAACCCAAAGGTTCCATTGTCCTGAATAAAGATCTACTGGTCTGTTTTCTTGGAGAAATGAAGCAGCAGTTTCAGTTCCATGTGCCAGTACAGCTCCCAATGTCATCAGGGGCTCTGTGGGCTGTCAGCACACAGGCAGAATTCAGCCTTCAGGACTGTGAAACTAGATCTCACCCCTAGGAATATTCACCTGAAGGACAGGTTAGGAGACCTTGCTGTGGGAATGTCTGAAGGAACAAAGTAACCCAGGCTAAATTAACATGTAAAATATACAGATTTTTGCAAATACACGTACTTTTTTTTATTTAACGTGTTGACACCTGCTACAGACCTGCAGCAGACCTGCTGAGCCTCTTTAGAGGCTACAGGAAATGAGCTTACTCTAAGTCACATGCTGCACAATCTTAGCATCAAACTGCAAAGCATAGGAAGACTCCGCTTTCTCTGCACCTTCTGCACTTTTTATGGGTTGGACTTTTTTAAGAGTTATATTAACACTCAGTGACAACCTTATTCTGCTTGTGTTTGAATTTGAACCAGTCAGGAAGAAGTCTGCTCTACATTTAGAGAGTGCAGACTTTCTTTCTTTATTAGTGTAAATTATTTTGCTCTGAGTCAAGATCTGCCAGACTTACAGGAAATTATAAATAGGCCTCTGCTTTACATGCAGGAGAAAAAGGCAGGAGGGAAAACCCCTCTAATTTGTTTGTATGAATGATAGCATATCTTTTTTGCTCAGTGCCTGAGGTAGTCTCGTTGAGGAGCTGATGTTTCAGTTTTGGAAACAACACTCTAGTGAATCTCAGCAGATCTACAAAGCTGGTGGCAAAGAGAGGGATGGCTGAAGGGCAGGAGCAGTGCACATCCCTGTGCAAACAGGTACAGGACTCCTGCCTCAGTAAAATATCGTCTTCAACATGGTGAACTGACTCAAACAATTTTTTCACCTGATCTTGAATCACCCAGACCTGTGTAGATGTTATTCCTCCTACTGAGAGCTTCTCTGTGGGACTGCTCAGTTGAATTAATGAGTTAAATCTGTGAAACTGAAGCATATAAGCAATGCCACAGAGTGAGTGTAGGTCAGACTCAGCCTCCCTCTTTGAGCAGTCTAGACAAGAGATATATAAAATCAATTTGGAGTGAGAGGGAATTATTTTCTAATTGTTCTGGAGCTAATCAGTTAAATTTTTGGACTGCATGTCTGATACTCATTCTCTTCTATCTTCAGTTTCTGTAAATATCTTCCCAAACAAAACAAGCCTGTATTCCCACAGATCTTGGTATGCTTTCAAAGAACTACTGAGAAACATCACTTGTGGAAAGGACTGCTTATGACCCTCTGCCCTCCAACTTCAGTCTGAATATGACCCTGCAAGATTTTCCCATGTGCTGAGAAAATCAGAATGTTCTAGAGCAGATTGCAACTCACCCTTTTGCTTTTGTCTGTGTCACACCATGTGCCTTGATGACCAAAGTGGGGCGGGGCTACAAATTTAATTCTGAAAATAATATACATCTTGCAAGCATCACAGGCAGGAGTCTTAGAGACAGATTTTTTGCTTTTGCCCTTGAACAGTAGTAAAAGAATGTTTCGGACAAGAGGATCTACTTGACCACTTTCAAAGTTCAAAATGCATTTTTAGAGGGTTGGGAAAGAATAATAACTCCAGGTTCAAGAAATTGAATCTTTTGGAATATGAGCAAAGCCCTGAAAATCTTGAGAAACAAAGAGGTTTAAGAAAATAAGCCAAACATATCTGATACAGAAACATTTTTTGAAAGTTGCTTGTCATGCTGCCAAAAAAGATAAGAAAATCAGAGAGTCACTTTGCACATGAGACTAGGTCACTTTCTAGCAAGAAACTGCAAATTGATGAAGACTTTTCACTCTGAGGATGGGAGTCTGAAGGTGCTTTTCTTTTGTGCCCACAATAAGCTTAACCCTGGGCAAGCATGGATTTGATTATAAGAAAGCTGACTAAAAGGCAATCAGAAAAATTAAAAAGACACAAATTAGAACTGTTCTTACTGCAAATGAACCACATTTTGAACTCTAATGGATTGTGGTTTGTCCATAGTGTTGTGTGCAAGTTTGAATTATACTGTTTTATGTACATGTAGTGGTAGGTTAAAACTATGTGTTTACTAAAATAAAAGCTACAAGGCTTAGACAATATATGATCATCCTAGATAAAAGCTGATTCACTTTGGCCCAAGGGCAGAATCACTGGGATAAATCCTGCTAAGCACTAAAATCAGAAAGAATCAAGCTACAAATCTGGCATGCAAGAGCTTTAATTTAGAAGCACTATATACATTGTATTATAGTTCTGATTTTAATGTACTTGTTGCTTGAGGAAAAACCATCTGCTTTACATTATGCCTGTGGTGCAGAGTACATAGGTTTCCTCACATCTCTGTACAGAATAACAATAAATGGACTGTGAACTATTCTTCAAATATCTTCTTTAAGAATATAACAACCGGTATAATATTTCAAGGTATGAAAACCACAAAGAGAATGAAACAGAATAACTGCAAAAATGCACTTTGAAAGAATGTTTCAGAACGGCATTGGTCATGTTCCCTTTATTTTATTGTCCCTTTTGACAGTTGGCCATCTTCTGGTGTCACTGGAAAGATCGATTCAAAACTTTCACTTTATTCCTTCTCTAGAGATACTAAAATAGTAAAAGAATTATTATATTTGGAAGATATATTTATCTTCTGCGACATGAAAAGTGCTGGACATGCTCTGTGCCTTTTTTTCTCACAAGAAAGTTATTAGTTAAAACATTTAGGAAAAAATTTATAGAATTTCAGATTTTCAAGAATAGATTAAGACAGAAAATATTTCTAGGTTTTACAAATATCTGGGTTTAGAAAAAGTTGTCAGATTGATTTCTGGAATGGGACTTACACAACAAAATAAAAAAACTCAAAACAAACAAAAAAGCCTGGTGCTCCCAAGGGTTTTCCAAAGTGTTTTTACACGGAAGTAAATCTAATCATCTGGAACTGTCAGAAAAGCAGTATAGATGTGATGATGATCATAATGTTACACAAGCTATATAATTGTGCAAACATTATCTACGGCATAAAGTGACATACATAGTTATTATGGTCACCAGCCAGCACAAAGAAAGTTTGAAGTATGAAGCAACAAGGTGAAAGTAAATGCAAGTCAACGACATAGTTTTCCACTGTTTTGATGAAGTATGCTTGTTCCAAGCAGTGCAAGGCAATTGTACTACAGCATCAAATGTCAGGTAAGAGCCTGAAACATCAGTAGTAGTCAAAACAGAACTGATCTGGGCTTATGGGACTGCATTGTATGAGGAGCAGGCCTTTAGGTCCTGTTGTTCCATCAGTGTGTGATCTAGATTCCCCTGCTTTGGAGGAGAAATGATCATTCGCAACCATAGTTAGGCCAGTAATTAGAAAATTTGTCCTAACTATCAGAAAAATGCAGTGGTCTTGATAACTTTGTGTATGGGATGATATGAACATATTCCTTAACCACCAAAGATCTAGTGCTGGTGACCTGGAAGTCCTTCTCAAATGATATCAGAGAGCCTTTTTGTTTACACTAGACCAGACTCCAGCATCTGAATCACTCTCCAGACTTCACTTGACTGCAGGTTGAGATCTTTGCTGATGATAATAATAATTGAAGTACACAAGTAGATTCTAAAATTAGGCTGGTGCTGACTCCACACCCTTTCAGTCTGCTGTTGTTTCTGTTGCACTTTTTCAATTGTGTGAGTCAAGACAGAACTAAATAATGGTCATGCAGACTAGCATTCTGATTAATCCATGAATCTGTAAATCCAAAGAAGGTTTAAATGTTCAATAACATAGTCTCATATGCTGAGGTCTGCATACACAGAATGTGAAAACTTTTTTCTAACCCAACTTTAATTAAATGAAAGGAATACCTATTTAAGCAGGGAATCTAGAGAGGAGATACATTTCAGCACTGGGGTAATTCCCCTGCTTTGGGCCAGCCCCATTACATGATTCAGTGCTTCACAAGTGAGCTACGAAGAGTGCAGGTTCTCCATTTCCATCAAGATCTAGTCTCACTTATGGGAGAAGGTGAATGGATCACTTTGGAACAAAATCTGCCACTGCAAAGGCAATAAAAGAAAACAAATAACCTTTTCCATGGGAGCCCACTGTTTCTCCATGCTCAAATCAGAAAGGTCCATCTCTATCAGCTTCTATGACTGCGCCTGGCTGTGTCAGGGGAGAATGGACCAAGCTCTTCTGTGAGTACATCAAAGAAGTAACATTTCTTTGAGTCTATTTTGATGTATTTGTGAAGACAGAAAAACCATGAAATGTGTACTAAAAAATGAAATATATGTAATGGGACCCCAAACTAATTTACATTTATTACTTTACATTTTATTTTAGCCTGGAACTGAAAATTATGTGGATGCAGGAGATCATAGAACCATAGAGTATCTCAAGTTGGAAGGGGCCCATAAGGATCATGTCATACCCTAAGCCTTCTTTTTCCTGTTTGTGGACAAAGTACACTTCTTCCACTTCTGTAGGCAGAGGAAGTGACTATACATTCTAGTTCCCTTTTTGGTACCTAAAAGAAGACTATGAAACTAAATTAAATCATGCTAGCACTTTGTCTGATGTGACATTGTATATATTCTTTTCTTCCTCAATGTAATTCAGTGGGTCTCAGCATACAGCAGAATCCAATTAAATGTAATAAATCATGATAAACATAGACTCAAGTTGGAAAGGGGGCTTCCCCAAAACTAATCAAAGCAGTAGGGAGAGACTACTAAATGGATCAAGGAAATAAAGCAAAATATTATGCTATAATTACACTACATACAAAGAAGGAGTCTGAAGACCTGACTATACCTGGCATCTGTTGGGATCCAGATGCCAGAACACATCTACAATGTTCTGCAATGTTTAGAGTCTGGCACAAGTGGCTCTATGACTTCAAATCACAGTCATCCCCAAGCAAAGCATGTTATACAGAAAAAAACCCTTAAGTAAATGACCTTTCTGGAAAAGATCATGTTGGTATTTCAGGTAAATCAGACTGTGTTTATAAAAAAAAATGCAGTAAAACCTTAATGAATGCCTCTGCATTTGGCAAAAAGCCAAAGAAAAATGCTGTACCACTGCTTTTCAGAGAAAGCGAAGTTATTCACTTCATGGGTGTGGGATAATTGTTATGCACTTCTTTGAAGCCAAACTTTTTCAAAGGCAATTTAAAGCATCAAGTAAATTGCATGTGTTTTAAAAATAAAATACCTCTTTTATTGACATTACAGACATTTGGCCAGGAGGAAATCTATAAAAGAAGCAGATTCATTGGAAGAAATGATAGGAGGGTTTTTTAAAGATTAGAAGTCAATAACATACAATTTGAATTTTTTTGTTGAACCTTACTGCAACTATTCTAACAAGATGATTTCAGTGGTAATTTGGTTTCTATGTATCTATGTATTTAGGTATGTATGTATGTATATATCTATCTGTCTTTCTATCTATCTGTCTATCTATTTGTCTAAAACTCCCTGATTCGCCTATGAACCCAGACCTTGGTAAAAGATGGTTCTCAGCCATATTCACTTCATAATGGAGATTCTCAGTACAGTCTTTGAAACCTCTCTGCTCATGATTTATCTTTATTTAAAGTCTTCTCTTGGATAGATAGTCTGAATGATTTAATCACTAACAACAGCTGATATAAGGGTTTACATTCTGAACGTGTCCCAGGTGAGTCTTTTCACATAGTTCTCAGAATTCTTTGAGTCCTATGATCAGTTAGTTTGTAAAGCTGTGAAGAATTGTCCACAGAATTTTTGGCCCGGTCATCAAGCTTGTCTTTAGCCAATTACCTCATCTGCAAACAGAAAGTCTCTCCAGAATGAGAAATAGGAGATAAGAGCGGAACAGTTATGGCAGAGCTTCTATTGGAGAACTGGATGTATTGTCTATGAAAAATATCCAGCACTGTCCCAGCTAGCTGATGCTACCCAGAAACATGCAAGACATATCCTTAAGGGATCACAATCAGCTTTAAAAGACTTCGTTTGAAAAATACCTCTTAAAAAATGTTCTTCCTCCGCATGAGGCCAGAGATCTGAAGAAGAAAGAGTAAGCATAGAAAACTAAGCTGAGTGCCAGCAGTTCCAGCAGAGCTCAAGTGCTGGGATCATTGTATCTGGCTTTCATGCCTGCCTAAGGCAGCCTGCACTGATTGCTGTAACACCCACTGGTACTGGCAGACAGCCGGAATCTCTGTCACTGTAAAAGCTTTCTGGTCGACTTTTATATCCCCTGTCACAGAGAGGAGGACAGGCAAAATGCCACAGGCAGCAACAAATGGATGATTCCCAAGGATTCTCCTTGCAGAACACTAAGAAGCAGGATGCAATCTAGCTGAGTGTGTTGGATAATTGATAGAATGAGTTTGTATTGAAGGCTGAGCACCGGAGGCCAGAACAGATGCACTTTAGTGGGGTCACATTTGGACATAAATTCTGCATTTTCTTTAGTGAGAGGAGATTGGCAGTTTCTTGTACATAAAAATATAAATTGCTTCTGCATTCCAGATGCTGTGGTAATACATTTATGTCTTTCCAAATTTAAAAAGTTTTATTGGAAAAACGTTGTCCAGTTATGAGCACAAAAGGACTGTGACCTGGATTAGAAAGATAAGAAATTACTAATAAGAAATCTAATTCAGTTTTGCTCTCCTGATTTCCATGTCTGTGAGATGGTATGTAAATCAAACTGATTGCCTATTAACATGTTAAACAAATCCACATGCTGATCATGTCAGAATGTAAAAGGAATGTAATTATTTATTAACTTTTTTCTTTCTAAGTGCTTCTCAACAAAATGCAGATGCCTCAATGTGGTGGTGATTCCTATATCTGGAATAGGCACCAATCTCCCCTGGCCTACCAGCTGCTTCTGTAGAAGTTGTGGAATTGCTTGTGTAGATATTTTGGATAGCCTATAGCTAAAATGGCACTAGATATCTGTGTTTTAGTCCTTGAATATCTTCCAGTGTGTCATTCATTGACGTGGATAGGAGATTGAATTTAAGAGTTCAGAATTTCAAGATTTATTTGTGTAACCAATAGCTATGTATACTCTGAGTAATTAAATGGCTGATCTCGATCTTACACCCTAGTCATGCTCTTGATATTCTGTAAAATACAGAATAAAGCTACACCTAGCATTACATCTGGTAACAGAACTGTTCCATTTCCAACAGTGAAGTATTTCAAATAGTCACTTTTCATTACTCCAAGTTAAGAGCAAAATGGATGATGACATTATTGCTGAGTGAGGAGGAAAAGATGCATACCAGTAAGACTGTGTCAGTAGATTGTTAATTGCTGTGTCAGTAGATCACAAAAGTTTCAATTTCTCAGTGAAGGGCAGGGATTATATTCTCTGAAACTACACAGATGCCGAGGACAGGCTGAATGGCTGAGGAAAAAATTAAATAGAAAGGAGGAACAACACAAAAGCTGATTTGTCCACCTGGAGAAAAGATAATCTTCCAAAGGTGTTTAGAAAATAAACTACATTTTTTGTTCTATTGCCTCAACCTCTTCAAATAGTATAACATCATTTATGAAAAACATCTGCCAATTAGTGGCAGGACTGAAATGTGGAAAGATCTGTGGTTTTGATCTATTGTCATTATTTTCTATCTTCTCTTCTTTGATGCCAGAATAGTTGTAGCACAGGTCAGAAAGAAAGTTTTAAAAAACCCCACAGTCAGTGTTTTCAAAGTTATGAATATTGATTTTTAAAACAGGCATAAGAGCTTTTCCCTGTTTTGCATGAATGGCAATCAGCTCCAGCTTCAGAGGCAGTAACCATTCCTGCTGGGATGGGAGAAAATTTAGGAGACCCAGAGGTGACATTCAGAGCCAGAGACTGCCAGAATTGTTTTAGGCGCATGTGGATAGTACAGTTATTTTTGCAAATATGTTCTGTATTTTTCCACATGAACAGGCAGAAGTGATCTCTATCCTGAGGCAGAGTTTGTAAGTAAGGTGGGCCACTTTTAAACTCACCTGTCAACTTTAAACAAGGTAATTTTCTTACTTTGCAGACTGAACTAAATCCACTGTGACTGGGCCTCCAGGTGAGGAAGAACAATCAGGATACAGACACTGCCAGGGATAGAGGGGAAGACAGAAAGTGAGTGGGTAAATCTATACTTATCTTTTTGTTTGTTTCTCCCATAAGCCAAAAGGATTCCACAAAACATTGTCAGAAATATTTAGAAATGGCAAATATAGGATTTCCTGTTTTTGCAAAGAAGCTCAAATAACTTATGCTGCAATTTGACAAGTTCCATAAGGTAAATGAATATCATGAGCAAAGGAATATGTATGTCCAGCTGCTGTGAAAGCATCTCGATGATAGCTGAGAACACCTGCTGCAGGCTGGGATATGACACACAAAGGCTGTCAGCTAGGGAGTAAACACCTTCCTTTTCCGATTCTTCTGGATGGATTTTGAAATGTTTGTGTGAGTAATTTCCAAAGGTTTTGCATGAATTTCAAAAACACATGAAACCAAAAAGGAAAAGCAATTTGTCAGGCAGCTATGAGCCCTTTAAAAGCACACAAGCAAGCATCCACTCTTGAGTTGTGCACACATGTTTTTCCCACAGAATGAAAGGCCTCAGTCATGGACCAAGCAGAGTCATGAATAAAAGACGGGAGAAATCCAGTAAGTCATATAAATTGTTTGCAGAGTACAAGCTAGCTCAGTCTAGGTCTGTGTCTGACATGATGGCACCTCTAACCCCCAAGAGACCATTGCTGGATGTCCTACAACTCCCCAAGTTTGCTTAATATTTTGGTCTTCCTTCCACAGTTTTATGCAGCTCCTTGTTGCATCCTCTTCAGCCAGAACAGATCTCCCTTACCTTTTTTATCTTAATTGTTTGGGAAATGCAGACTTTCAACTCTTCCAAAGTACAAAGAAATCAAGGAATTCTTAGTGGTGGAGAAAGAGACATTGTATAGGCATTTGACATGAGCTTTCAACATAATGTTCAGCAAAATCAAACCAATACAAATCTTGCATGCATAAGGAATTACCTTATACAAAGAAGGAGGGAAGAGATTTTCCCATATATGTATGCCTCTAATATCATGAACAACCACTTCAACTGCTGTCTCTTTGTCCAGCACTGATGTAATGGACTACATTCATTTTGAGAAAAAAACCAAAACCCCAAATCCCCTAAAAAAACAGCTTGTTGAAAGAAAAGGATTTCCAAGCACAACAAAAACAATGGGCTTGTATTACAATGGGAGGTTTTTATTGAAGAATTATCTTGTCAAGAAAAAAATAATAGCTGGTCACCTGCCACTTCTGCTAGATCATTCTATTTCTTTTTACTTTTCTCTTCATGCAAATTATTTTATAGTGTGGTGTGTGGAAGTACCAGTCCCTAAATACACACTGCTCAAATTGACTAAGGGTGATCATCAAGAAATATTTTGTTGTGTGCCTCTCTGGAAGGCAGTTTCTTGAGATAACTATATAGAGACTAGAAGGAAGAAATGAAGAGGAGAAAAATATAGGACAAATGAAGGGAAATCCTTCTCAAAGGAGAGTTTTTACAGGCCTACTGGATTCTTGCATTAATAGGATGTACCACAGTGACCCTAGTCACACAGATGAAGCTTTTCTACAACAAGGAATCCTGTTCTGTCAGTGCAAGATGATGTAAGAGATCTTTGTACCATTCTGTGATCTATTAGAAATGTTTCTGTTTACTGATGCAGTTGATTGAAGTTAATCAGATGATGTACTTTTGTTACATGCTCTGCTGTGAAATAGCCATTTTGAAGGTTCCTGACTATTAAGCAGAGTTTGATCACAAGCTATAGAAAATTATAGGTCATAGTTGTTTATGCAGCTCCCCAGGAAACACTAGCAGAATGATGACAAGACTTTTCATGAGCAGGGTAAAGAGCACAATATAGCTGTAATTCACAGCACTTGACTATTTTTAGCTCCTAGAGCTTAAAAAGCAGGCTTTGAGACATTAAGAATCAGAAAAATCAGAAAAGGATGCAATTTATCCTGCAAGGCCAAAAATGTTAGCCTAAAGATCCCTTTAATATGATCTTAATGGCACTATACTGACATTCATCTGACGTGAATGATTTGATTTAGGCAGACTAACAAAAAAAATCTTGAAAGCCACAGAGCCTGCACTGTGGTTACAAATGAGCATGATCCCAGAAGCAGATAAGTAGCTGATTTGCTCCCAAATGTGCAGGATCTCAAAATACATTAATGGTGTGTGAGACTTTTTTAATCTCCAGCCAAGAGTTACTATTTTTTCTCCTTCTGCTACTAGGCAAAATATACCTGGACATTTTACAGTGTGTCATAAATTAAAGAACACCAAAGGGACCTTTCCTCTTTACTATAGCAATCTACACCAAAACCACAGTCTGATTTTTTATTGTAAATAGAAAAATATATCTGGTTTCTAATTCCAGCAAGCTGAGCAGCTAGTTGTTAATGTGGCACTGAAAAATCATTTCATGCATGATTTAAGAAGCTGAGTGCAGATAATTGTATCTGAAATTATACCACTAAAAATATAGTATGGTAAATGAAAGGTCAAATACTAGCTCTTGAGATGAAAGAAGGGTCCTTCATCATTTATTGCATGCAGTTTTTACAGTGTTTTTCAAGTTTTTGGTTACAACTAGGAAGTTATAAAAGGCTCCAAAGAGGTAATGGGTGGAAGAAGTATGTACAAGTTCCATTCCTCTAATGTGAGGAGTGACAAGGGAACATGAGTGGGCTGTGATACCTGTCTGGGTATGTTTATCTTAGCTAGAGAATTGCTACCTACCTCTCACTGCTGGCAGTGGCTTGATTTCTCCTGGGCAGGAGAACTGACTTGGAGCTGCATGAAGATTGACAGACCAAAGTGTTAAGAAAGATTGCTTTGAGGGAAGATGTGACTCAGAAGCAACTGGAAAAGAGAGAGCAGAACTATTGCCATGTTCTCAACATGCAGGGGGCAGAGGAGGAAGAATGATGACAAGGGACAGTCCCAAGACAGGTATTCTACTTGCCAAGTCTGCGGTAAGACTGATGGTCAAGGCCTAGAAAAAAAAAAAAAAACACAACTCAATCTCTCTGCTAAAGCAGAATAGAGGATTGATATGCAACAATCCCCTTTATGCTGCAGAGCAGGAAAAGCTGTTTAAGCTAACACACAAAAACATGTATGTTAGTTATCTTTATTTTCAGTGCTCTGAGCTGCTGTAGCAGGAACCACCAACATGCCACAGGTAAAGATAGCAGCTGTCAGAACAAAGAAGAGAGAGAAATGAGAAGTTGCAAAGAATGGTAGCAAAGTTTGAAAAAGCTACAAAAAGCAGATAAGCCACTTAGCAGCTGTTCAAATTGGGTCATGTTACCCAACAGATTTTATCGATTAAGGGCTGCTGCTTAAGTGGTATCTCAAAGTGGACGAGAGTTGACCTAGCAGTTGCCACATAAGAGGAAAACAGATTCTAAAATAGTGTGGTATTTGCTTTAGGCATTAGATGTTATAAATCATCCTGTTTAACCAACTTGTTGGAATTTTCTTTCTCACCCCCCCTCCCCCTTCCCTCTTAGATAACAACTGCTAGGTGATCTGCATCTGTTAGCATGGGAGTCAGTCATTTGGAACATTGAATAATTCAGATCAGTTATTCCAAGTTCCTGGGTGGAAGCTCAGCTGGTGTATTTGTTGCAAGGATCCACATTTGAATGCAGTCCTTCCTGCTGCCAGTTGAGCCCTGGCAGAAGGCTCATCCTGGAACCACAAGGCTGTTGCATAAGAGGGAGTCACCAGTCAGACAAGTCTGGTCTAGGAGCTTACAGTTGGCTCTGGGCCCTGTGGTGTGAAGAGCACTTAGCACTGCGGATGTCCCTGCAGTGCCTGTACAGGATTTAAGAGTCTTGGCAGCAATTCTGAGCCATATTTGTTCTTTGTGTATCCTATTAGTGACTTCAGCTACTGTGCAGTGCTGCTGCAGGAGTCTGGGTACCTTGTTTCCCTGACGAAACGGACAACTGCTCCAGCCATGAAGCAACTGTTCTTGCTCTACACACTCCCACAGGCTAAATTCTTCACCTTCCTTTGAAAGTGGTTTCAAGACATTCTCACCGTATATTTCAACCCTTACTGCAGAAGCTACACAATTGTCTTCGTGCAGAAGCAGCAGAGACTAAAAACTACGTTGATAATATCTAAACAATAAGCTCAGATTGGTCTCATTCTACGGATACCTATTGGAGCATGTTCTGTAAGATTTATATGGCCCCTGAGAGTAGGTAGGTGTGTCCATTAACACAAAAATACCCTAGTTCTAAAAATAAATAAAAGCAACGAAAAACGTTCCAGTGGTAGATCCACTCAGATCTGGATCTTTTACCATGTATTTAACTTTTTTCCAGATTCTAGCAACAGGCATGCTGACTTCAAAACACTTTGAACTTCCACAAGTTTTGAAGTCACAGCTGAGTCAGAAAATTTGTATCTTTCTCATCTGTAGCAAGAAACACATTAAATGCTGCTTTTAGATATCTAAAAAGAGAAGGAATGGAACAAACTTGACAAAGCCACTTCACAAAGTTATATTTGAGGGGAAAAGTCAGAGCTTAGAAGCATTTGATGAGGTTTATCTACATTCTTTAAACTGATCATTTCCACATTTTTGCTGCTTAATAATAATATTCTTGGTCTGAAGGTCCTATGCTTGTTATTTTACTTTGCAATATTAAAACTGAAATACAAAGTTAGCAAAACTTTTCTTTGCCTGGGAACTTCCTTTTATTTATTTTATTAAGAACTACTGAGGGACTGAAAATAGATTTGAGCCATAAAGTTAAGTACATAAAAGTTTATGTACTGATTACAAGTCTAGGTCTGAAGTTTAACACAGATCCCTTTTTGTAGTGAACGAGGTGTCACAGGCTCTTATTAGCCTTTCAAGCTTTGATTAGACACCAGTATAATTAAAACATTCTTTGGCACACAATCATGTGCCTTCACGATCACAGGCTGCTCTGTGTGCGTGCATGTGCACGTTGCACAGCACTGCTACCACCACCCACCAGGGACTCACAAATGCCTCACCATTTCATTCAGTAATTTTAGTTACTTCTGCAAACGAAGGACTGTTCTACTTTTTATAGCAATTGGCAGTACTGGGAAGTCCTGACCAGCTCTTGCCATTGTATTTGGAGCTCCACTGGCAGAGAGTCATTCTGCACTTACTCTACAGTTCCATCTATAACTTGGAAGAGCAACTTGCACCTTCTGTAGAAAAATGTTTGAGAGACAGCTATGATCATAATGTTGATGAGAACTTTCAGTATTTGTGCTTGAAAAAACAAGTATGTCAGTATGGACTGCTAAAATCAAAGAGAATAAACTCTCCAATGAAGCCGTTTGTAACATTTTTCAGCTGCAGAGATCCTTCATCTACTGCAGATGTAAAACCAAGTATGACAGTCACGCTAGTTTTTTGTTTGCAGGCTTTTATGTTTAAACCTCCATCCAAAATTGATTACATTTCTCCCCTCAAGAGAGTGAAAAAGATGCTGATGAAGAGTTGAATGAATGTTCTAATTGTTGGGCTATCCTGGAAATCCAGCACCTCCTCCTGAAGAATCCAATTGTCTTAAGTGCATATCCTAGATCCTAGACCAAAGGATACATCCCTTGGTCTCTCATTCTCTCTGTTTTTCATGAACTACTTGTTCCAAGTGGAATGACTTAAAAGGAGACTTTTTCATGTCAGGATATCCAATGAAGCACTATGAAGACCATTTCTTTCACATCCAAACTCCAAACAAGGTGGAAGATGGAGCTAACTTGCTTTGCTTGCACATTAGCTGCTTTTGATAGGCTTTCTGGCTGCTTTCTGTTGGACAAAATGTCTTGGTGTGTTCTGAAAACACTTACTGGTTTGGGCCCCATAGAGATGCAGGAAACACCTGACATGCAACTTTGAGGACTTTGTAGCCAAGTAGCTTGGTATTGCCAGGATCTGAGCAGTTATGGAATAATCAAGACAGCCAAGTAAGGACTCTGAAGATTTAAATTTTGCTCTTTAAAAAAGCATGGACTATGATTTAGAAACTAGAAAATAATGCAAATACCTTCAAACATCTTTCAAGTCCACTGAGAGTGAAATCATTCTTTCCCTTCCTACACCTCCCTCTCAAGACTTTACGGACAAATGTCACAAATTAATTTCACAGTTTATAATTTAGCTCTTACTAACAAGAAGTCAAGTTCTTCTGGTTTATACCATGTACCAACAGATGCCCACTACTCTGCGTTGTGGGAAGCCTGACTGTAAAACCATAACCAGCAAAAAGGAGAAAATTTGATCAAAAATTTTCATTCTGTAAGAATAGGAGAAACTTTTACATTTATTATTATTATTCCTATTATGCAGCATGAAGGATTCCAATTAGTCCTAACATCCTTCAGGCATCCTCTACTGTTTTCATAATTTATTTTTTTACTCATGAAACTTCTCAAACTTATTTTTATAGATTTCAGACATCCAGATGATTATAATCATATACAGCCTTCAAAATATGTTAAACTATTTGATGAAGTTATTAATTTTGAAGTTAATTTAGTAACTAATAAAAGTTATAAGCAGTGTTGCTTATACTTATATTTGCATCTAGGTCAGATTCGAGAGAAGATAAGAGTCTGTTAGGTTCAGCACATATTATAAAAATGTTGAAGGTTGAGGGACCTCTCCTCAAAGGAGAAAACTAAGTGTATATAACTTTATTTAATACTAATAACATTGTGTGTTGGACATTGAATAGAAAAATCAGGTTATTTAGAAGAAAACTCATTATCTCATAAGACTGGTCACATCTTTGATTTCATATATTTGGTTGAATCGTCTCACCTGAGAATAAAACAGTTCTCAGTTTAAGTGTGTGAGTGGAAGAGATGGTTCCTCACTGGGAAGATGTCCAAAATACCTACCTGGAAAAGCTTCCCTCTGGATAGAGCCTTGAGTAAGATGATGATTTCTACCAGCAGATTGCCTGAGCTTTTGATGTAGTGTCCTACTGCTGATTTGGTATCACCATGGTTTTTTACTTTCATGCTGAATTAGAGCAAAGAAGAAAAAACTTCAGAAATCATTAAGAAAATGGCTTTCTCCAGAACAAAGTAATCCTTCCTTCAAATACAACTGGACATTAAGGTCCTATACTTGTGGGAACAGGTTGATACATGGCTTGAAGCTGTACTTTTAACAAATGCAACAGACTACAAAGAAAAGGATAACCAGTGTTGCTTATATTGTTGCTTGATTATTTCCAGATGTTACTTTATAGATTTGCAGTCTTGTTGAATTATACTTGTACCTTAGCATGTCCTTTTGTGGAGTGCAAGAAGAGTAAACAACAGGACTGATATACAGGGTTCATAGCCTAGTATTGATTCCGGATAAGACATTTGTCTTAATACATTTTACAAGACAATGGTGTAGTTCCAGCCAATTAAATTATTGTCCATCATGAAACTAAACTGAAGAACTGTTGTAAATTCAGTAAACTGCATAGGGAATTACAGTGAAACATTTGATTTAGCATTACAAACAATATAAAAGATTATCATGCAAACCCAATAGAGCACACAGGAAACAGTAATATTAGCAAATATTATTAGAAATAAACTAATTGTTTTCTTAACTTAATGTCGCTATGAACTAGCAATAAACAGTAAATACCAGTGTAATGTAATACCAGTGGCCAGCTCCAGATCACAAAAAAGAACATACTTCTTTTCAGCAGCATCAATGCAGAAATCTGTTCCTGCTTCAGCACTGTTCAACTGTGAATTTACTGTGACTAAGCAATGAATATAAGAGCCTTCGAACTACTAATTGTGGCTTGCTATTTACAAACTTTATTTATAAACTCATTTTCATGCAAGTATAAAATACTAATTCCATGGACAAATACACATTTGTTCACCACTCTAAATTATATACATTGTATTTGCATCTAATATTCAGAGAAGTGCAAAGTCCACAGTGACGTAAATAACAAGTTTTGTAAACTATTTTAGATGACAAGCTCTCAAAAGATATTAGTAACCATATGATAACATTATTTTTTTTTTGTATACTGCTGAAATCAAACATTTTTGTAGTAAAAGAACATACATTTCAGCTACATTCAAGTGAATATTTTATTACCATGTATTATGCCTTACAAACTTTAGTGGAGATGAGCAAGAGCACTACAGAACCATACCTTAACGCAAGAGGTGTATTGCATGGTATGTGCAGGCATAGCGGAGGAGAGAGAAGAACTGGAAAGAAAAACAAAGCAAGAAAACTTGTACAAAAACGGACAGTAATACTGACTAACACTGGGTTATAATCTTACTTATAGCAGACCTGAAGGGCTAATAGAGATCCAACTCAGAAACACCTGTGCACTGTAGGTACAGTTTGGTGCAGATCAAGAGTGCACTAATACAGTCAACGTTGTACGCATAAGATAATGCACAAAATACGCTGATATGCATATAAACAACTAACTTGTTTACATTAAGTAGGGCAGCACAGTTGTAGCACTGCATCCTTGGCACTTAGTGATAGGAAAACATGTATTTGGTTTAACTAAATTCATAAACAGGGTATATAATGGTTTGTAAGATGGAACACATATATTATCCCTTTCAACCTTCTGGTTTTACAGCATTTTTCTGATTTTCCAGTTCAAATGCAAACATGACACACTAGCTAGATATGGAAGACATTTCAGATATTGGCTTAAAACATCACCTTCAATTAAAAAAAAAGACAGAATCAAGGATTAATTCAAATGATAGCAACTGAATTTGCTACTATTGTCTTGTGCTGAAAAAAAATCTGAAACATGGGGGGAAAAACAAAGCAGCAACCTTATAATAAAACCCACAATGTCTTTATGGGTTTTCCCTGAATAGTAACTGCTTCCTTAACGTCCCTTTCATATATGCTAATTTCACTTAAATAAACTGCTGAACTTATTAACCTGAAAAGTTGTAACTGAGAAGTTTGGCCTAATGTATCACATCACACAGAATGGAAGAAAATATGCTCTTCTTCAAAGAAAGCATGTTTCAGATATGAAAGGATTCCAATTTTAAGTGAAGGTCCTTTATTAAACAGTATTAACAACTATCTGGAGGGAGCCAATTTACTTTTGCCTGTTCAAACAAACTAAATGGCTAAATTGCCATTTTACATTATATATAACAAATGTAATAAAATTGTTCTTTACACATAACGATGTAATACTTTAAAATTAACTGTTTAAAATATTTTACAAAGACAGTTTATTATATATGAACTATACAACACACAAGAATATGAAATATCTTGAACATATACACATTTCTGTATTTTCACGTGGATTATTATTTTGCACCAAACATTGGTGTCTGCAATTTTACAGTCCTCAGATAAAATCAAAACAAAATTCCAGAATGTTTAGTGGATATGTTTAGTTTGGATTTTTTTCCTGAAAATAAAACCTATTGCAAGGAGAATTTCTCTAATGATTTTTTCTTTCCCCAATTTCGTATTTTGCACATAGCTTTTCAAATGGATCAACATACACAACACACAATACTCTCTACTCTTTGCAGTGCAATTTGCCAGGGATAAAACTGAAACCAAACCGACCCTTTCCCCACTATTAACATTAAAAATTGCAGTCAAAATAATGTAAATGCCAATCACTATTGAGACTCCTTTACCCCTTTTATTGAAAATGCAATCCTTTTCAATATCCATTTTAATGAAAATATTTGCATAGAGCAGCCTTGTATTATTTCTAAAGAACATTTATGAGCGTTTTAACACAAGATAAGGCACATGTTTTTCAGTATTAATAATCTAAAACTAATCCTGAGGATCTTCTCCTCCCCCTCAGCAAAATCTGCTTTTTTAATATACCCTGTATTACCTGAAGAAAGCAGAAAAGCAGTATAGAATAAACTCAAATTCTTTAGCTGAACTAAATTCAGAACATTAACAACTCCTGATAATAGTGTAACAAAACCACAGATGAATTAAGTCACTCTCTCAAGCAAATAATTGGTAGAGGGAAAGAAAAAAAGACACAGCCAGTAGCACTGTTATGTTAGTTAAAAGTTCATATACTAGAGATGACATTTATAGTGAGTTTTGCTAAAATAAGCTCCCATCAGAAACAAGGTAGCTAAATTGTGAGGCACTTAAGGTTGACATGAAGGAATGCAAGGGGTCTGTTTCATAGAAAACCTGAAGTTGCATATCATATCCTTGTATTAAGCCTTCTATTAAAGTGCTAGAAATGGAGACTTAAAACAAAAGGATTCAAATACAAAATAAGTGATTACAGAGCTTAGTATGCATTAAAATTAAGTGCTTTTGATTCTCATGAATTTTGAGCTTTTTAATAGTTTTTAAAAAATAAAGTCTGGAAATAATCCACGTGTGAAATCACCTTCCTTGTGCCATCAATGCTATTTGTAAAGTGCCCAATTATTTTCTAAACAACAAAACCATTTGCCTTATCTTATGTTGTATAGCATGACATAGCCTGTAGTATGTGTGTAATCCATACTGCAAGGACTCAGCCAGCCTGATGGAAAACAGCACATGCATACTTTTGATTGGAAGATTTCATTCCACCTGTCATTCTAAATAGCCAGGTCTTGAATTACATATCCACCCGTATATAGTGCAACCAGCCTCATATTCCCAAAATGTCATTTAGCTGTTCAAGTCTGATGCTCAAAGAGAGACTTATCAAGATTTTCCTCGGAGCAACCTGACGCCCAGACAAAATCACAGATGGAGCTCTAGATCTGAATCACATAAATCCACTAGATGCCAAATCTGAGAAGGATCTGGGTTCTTTTGGATGATGAAGAGGCTGAAGATGTGTGGCAGTCTGTGCATTACTGATCACATCTAACTGAGAGGGATAGGATTCATTTACATTTCCTCCATTGAAACCATTTGGGAACTGGCAGGAAAAAAAGAGAATATAAATGGTTAGTATATATGAAACCAATTTATTTAAAAGTATTAAAAAATCCTCCTAAAAACACATTGGATGAAATACATAAATATATTAAAATACATCTTAAAATACATTTTTTTAAACGATGAATAATGAGAATTTAATGTGCATTAAAATAGGGACTAAATCATTAGTGAATCTTACCCATGTTGAAGTCAATGGGAGGCCTACTTCTGGCTAAGTGAAGAAATAATTCTATTATCTAAAGTTGCAATGGAGTTTCTATTTCTAGAAAGTACAGTCTGAGAATTCCTAATTGCTACATCCAGCTGTAATATTTTAAAAGCAACCTATTTACATCTTTCTATGCCTGCAGTGGGATCCAGACATAACAGCTCCTCCAGGAATGCACATGCAGTCCTATTCATAAGCTGAAGCAATCCACTGGCTGAAATGTTGCAGGGTGGGCTTTTTGACAGTCTTCATATTGACAAGGCCAAGTAAAAGCAGTGAATGGCTTTCATCAGTCTTAACATAATTGTTCATAGGATTATTTTAATCACATAATGTAATGCTTCCTGTCATGCTATGGACTTTATCTACAAAATACTCCATTCGGTCATGCAAAGAAAACACAACAAAGTATTTTAAACATTTCCATCATCTCTTTAGGAGTAGCTTATATTGTAAGTACTCATTCCTTCAAGGTTTGTCTTTAAGAACGTGTCTTATGCATTCATTCATCTATCAAATTATGCTGGGTATTAGTTCTTTTTTCCTTCTATGCAAACATTGAAATTTGACTAACTGCACAATTCTAACTTTTTAACAACAAGACTTTAGCCATGTGAATTATGTTTTTAATCAAAGCTGATACACTTTTTCAAGAATATACACAAGGATTACTTCTGACAGAAGCAGGTTACTTCAATATTCTTCATTAATAAGATGACCACACTCATTAATTTTTTTAAGAATGCTCTCAACATGGAATCGAGTACTTAGGAAGGTTTCTCCTGCTTAATAAAGGAATACTGACCCTAAACAAGCAGCCAAACGATCACAGGCCTTTCTGCCCTTCTCCATCACTGAAAGTGATTTTAGACTACAGTGGCTATGCTCCTACCACAATTACAAGACAGGCAGAAAGTCAAGGCACATGACCACCATAGACCCTTCTGGCTTTCTAATTCCGTAGTCTTTTCACATAGAAATCCATGGGAGTTAGAAGTCTGAAAATATACCAATCATAGCTTAGTATAGCAAGATCTATCCTCTCTCTGGACTCTAATCACTGACAGGGATGTCAGTGTGCTAAACCCAGCCACCAAGACTGCCCTACTTTGGTTGGGCTGTGTGAATGTGGGCTCAGACAGCAGTATCCTTTCTGCTCAGTCACACGATTCTTCTGCTTATGCAGTGCTACTCAGTGCCACGCAGCACAGGAATACCCTAACAAAAGGGGCTGAATTTTCCTCTGAACAACTTAAGTAAAGACTATTTTTCACAAAGTGGCCTTTGTTCATTTTTTTACCACAAACTAAATGTCCTATTATTATTGCAGCACAGCATTCTAGTAAATATGAAGCAATAGACATAATTTCTTCAGAGGTGCTGTCTTAGTCATTAAACTTTTTATAGATAGATGTGAAAAAAACACAAGGAAGAAAATAAAAAAATAGAGGTCATAACAAAAATAATTAAGGAAGTGTAACAACAAAACAATCTGCAAAATAAATGTAATTGAAACCAGCCATTAAAAATAAAGAAATGGAGTTGCAAATGCAACGGCTGTTCAAAACTGATACATCACATTAGTACAGCTTCTGTGAAGAGTAATTCTTTGTTATTATAAAGATGAAATTGGATGGCCCTGGAGGTGCTCTGGAACCCTATTAAGAATCACTCTGAAAGACTAAACACTGAGCACAGCCAGGCAATGCACAGCCAAGCCAAGCTCAAGTTTGCACAGTGCAGTTTCTCAGTCACTTCATGCAATTTCAACCCTGGGCACTCAGGGAGAAGCCATTCATCTTGCTGAACTGTGCTGCATTTTAGGTAAATTTCTGCAATTCTGCAATTGCATTCTTTTCAGCAGTGAAGTAGTTTTTAAAAGGGAATGTTTTGTACTTGCATTAAACATGTAAAAAAATGGGTATGTTCTAATTGCATTCCTCACCTTTGTCTTGCATAGGTTAAATGCCAATTAATACTTTAATTCTATAAATGCTTATGCATGTGCATAAGCATTTGCAGGATCAGTACTTCAGAACATTAACTCATTGAGATAAAACAAAAAAAAAATTGTAGCTGTGTACTTTCACAGCATTAACAGAAATAAATGGTACAACAGAAAGTACTTCAAACAGGTTACTCAAAATCAGGAACTAGTAATTTAATTTTTATTTCTAAGTTAATTTTACCAATGAAGAACAGTGTTTATAACTGTAGTCTGTGCTACAGTCAGGATCCTCTCTTCTATGGCTTTTTTGTGCATTCTCCTTGGTGAAAATGGACCAGCTTATTTTACTATGAATATAACTTTTTCCAACTCTTTTTGCTTCAGCAGTTAATTTAGACAGAAGCTTGAGGAACAAGCTCACTTTCACTTATAGCAATATATAAAAATTCTTGCAGTGACATTGTGTATAGGAGTGAAATAATTCATATTTCAGTCCATTTTTATGATACTATAATCTAATACCTTCACTAATCCTAAAATCTTTGACGAAACTAAATAGCTATAGACAATACTAACCCTTCAAAAACATTTTTTTTTATCCTTACAACATATTTAATGAAACAGAGTGCGTCAAGGAAACTCAACTCCTCTCAAAAAAGTCTATTAGCAAATTCCAATAATTCAATCAATCTACTTTTCTTTTGCTTCTATCAAGAAAATTACTGGTAGGTACCACAGACTAGTTCATTCCCCCTTGATGAATACTGCCAAAGAGAGCTATCAGACTGCAGGTACACATATATATAAACTTGACCAAATGCAACTCTCTTCACTCTAATGAACAAATAAAGCAGACATCCACACACTGCTAACCCATCCATTCCAAACTCAGCAATTCAGTCACGACAAACTTTGCTCCGCCAGCAGTCACAGCAACCACAATATAAACTTGATTCAAAATGCAAGCAATGCAGCAATGCTGTTTACCATACCTTGTTCCCCAATGTTTGTTGTTGTTGATTTGTCATCATAGACTCATATTGCATTTGATCCACGCAGCTGGGCTGTGCCTCCTGCGTGCACGGGTACATAGAAACAGCGCCTGCATAGCACGTCTGAGGAGTGAGCATAACTGACTCAGAGTTTATCCCACACTCCAGGTTTTCAGGGACTTGCTGCAAACAACTGAGAAAATCCTCAAAGTTGGAAGGAGTAGAATAGGTCGATGCATCAAACCCTGCTGCAGGGAAATCCATTTGAGCAAAGTTAGAAAGCTGTGGCATCATCGCTGTGGGTTGCTTGTAAGGAACAAAGTCTTGCCTACACTCATAAGGGGAAGAGTTAACTTCAGATTTGTAAGAGAACTCAGATGTACTGGCATGCATGCCAGGGAACATGTATTGCTGGGGCTGCTGCTGTGAGCAGCTAAGAGGCATGCCAGAGCTCCAATTTGTGAACATCCCATTGACTTGCATATGTTTCATCTTTTGACAGAGCTGCTGTTGCTGCTGCTGTTGTTGCTGTTCCACAAGCTGTTTCTGGTGCTGATGAAGTTGATGTGGATCTAAGTCGTGCTGTACCATGCAACCTTCATTCTGGACCAAGGGCTGCTGCTGGTTGCAGTCTGAATATAAGAAGTCAGATTTATTTAAGGAATCCTGAACATAAGTCAGGATTTCATCAGTTATGTTGATGTCCCCAATATCATCCACATCAGATAATTCAGTTTTAAAAAACTCTTCATCCTGCTGAATACACTTTAGATCTTCAAAGTCAATACCCAGATTTTTCATGATGCTGTACAAATCACTGGTTTTGTTATCCTGAAAGAGTGCTGCACTGTCTTCAGGAAGTGGAACAGTACTGTCCTGGGAACATTCCATCAGCTCCCGTTTGAGAATGTTGTGATTTCCAGCAGGTAGGAGATTTTCTGTCCAGCCACTGCTAACAACACCACCCAGTTCATCCCTACTGTCTGCAAAGAAGTTTCGCTCAAAAGAAAGTTTATGTGATGCTGGAGGGCAGAGATAAACAGACTCGTCTTGCCTTAACATGACACCTAGGAGGGAGTTTGGATCCACAGAATCATCATGTAGCGTTGCTTTGGCTCCTTTTCCCACTGTGCTTTTACTCTTCAGTTGAGAGGGGTCCATAAGGCTCGACATAGGGAAAGATACCTCATATAACACAGCCTCACCAGTGGCAAACATGAAGGGCAACTTCATGTTACGCTTCCGTAGATGCTCTGCCCCTTCTTCATCTCTGAAAAATAAATCAGATTTATAGCATGGTACTGCAGTACTAAACAATTACTCTAATCTTTTTTCCCCTGGAATTAACATAAAAAATGAACTATTTTATTTGTAGGCATTTTTCGAATTCCTACCTATTCCAGCTCAACTTGGCTGAGTTAAACCAAGAGGCAGATTATGAAATAAGGAGCTTATGATTGTAATGCCACATTTACATATTACATTTGTAATTAAATCTAGATAGCATACACCATTTTCTGTGCATTATGGACTGAAATGAAAATAAGTGGGCTTTGTTCCATGCATTAAGCTTTTCTTGGTATAGTAAGCAAATCAATACTTGAAGTATCTTTTTTTCTCCATTTTATACACTCCTTAGCAAAAATTATTTAATCTATTTAACAAGGCTGAATTCTACATTATGCAGAATTTAGTTCAACACTAACATTCAGGACTGAATTTCTTTGTTATTTGTTGTCCCTTCTACACAACTGCAGTTGGATTTCTCCATTTTTGCTCCAGTGGATGGAATAACATCATGCTTTTGCTGCTGTTTTCTTTTTAAGAAATCAGTATGTCTCCAGTTTTATGCAAAAGGACTATGTCACAGTTCTGAAATATCACAATTCTTTACATGTTTGTTATCAAACTGAAAGAATTTTGGGAATTTGGAATATAAAGGGTAATAATTTAAAAACAAAACTTCCTTTGTGAATATAAACAGCCTCAAACTAGTTTTCAGTTATTGAAGTAAACCACTGTATGAAATGATGACTTACGTAAGAGGTCTTTGCGTGGAAATGATGTAATCTGGTCTTCCATTTTTGTAGACAAGACGTGCATTTGCCTGTACCCAGGCCCATCGATTTTCTTTGGTTAGAAGTCTAAATACAGTCATTCCACTCTCACCTGTCTTCATCACTAAAGAGTAAGCAAACTGTTTACTGTCCAGCAAACAAAATCATGAAAACTTGTATGTCATGAAAGGAATCCCATCTGCAGAGAAATTTTACTAACCTCATATCCTCAATCATCCAATGCATTCCCAGTGAATCAGGATGACTGATTGCTTCAATATGTCTAATTTACTCATAAAATAGAAGTCAAAATTGCAAGATATATGCTGCAGATTGGCAGCATGCTAAATGGGGCTTTGTCCATTATTTCTTCAATAACAGAAATTAACAAATACTAGAAGATGTAAATGACAAAAGCCCAAGTCTCTCTTACCTTCAAAAAAGCAACTATTACTTTAACAATCAGAAAACACATTAGTTCTGAATCCAGTTCTTTCAAATTCTGACTGGTTTATGCAGAGGTACTTAAAAATTTTATGCTTCATTCCCACTACCACTAACAATGCTTGACAAACGAACTCAATTTTCACAGTATATTTCTGTATTGGGTTTGCATGGCCAGGTTTTGGTAGTGGTGGGGAGGGCTACAGGAGGGGCTTCTGTGACAAGCTGCTAGAAGCTTCCTCCATTTCCAGTAGAGCAAAACCCTGGCAGCTCCAAGGTGGACATGCTGCTGGGCAAGACTGGGACAACTAGAAATTGTGGTAATGCCTCTGTGATAACATTTAAGAAAAAAAATAAAGCTATTGCACAGATGTAATTGTGGCCAGAGAAGAGCAGGGTGAGAATACATGAGACGAACAACTCTGCAGACACCAAGGTCAATGAGGGAAGGGGGGCAGGAGGTGCCAGAGCTGAGATTCCCCTGCAGCCCATGGGGCAGACTATGGTGAAGAGGCTGTGCCCATGCAGAGCCATGGGGATGCAGAGATCCACCTGCAGTCCATGGAGGAGACCCACGCTGGAGTAGGTAGATGCTTTAGAGGAGGCTGTGAACCCATGGAAGGCCAGTGCTGGAACAGGCTCCCGGCAGAGACTTGCAGACCCATGGAGAGAGGAGCCCATGCTGGGGCAGGTCTCCTGGTGGAAGGTGTTTTTAAGGCCTTATTTTACTTCATATTATCCTGCTCTGGTTTTGTTCGTGATCAATTCATTTAATATGCCCAGATGAAGTCTGTTTTGTCCATGATAGTATTTGGTGAGTGATCTCTCCTGGTCCTTAACTCATGAACCATTCATTATATTTTCTCTCCCCTGTCCAGTTGTGGAGGGCAGAGACAGAGAGGATTTGGTGTGCACCCGGAGAGAAGCTTTGGTGGGTGCTTAGCATGCAGCCAGGGTCAAGCCACTACCGTTGTTTTGGTGCTAAAACCCAGGATCATGAGGATTTTGAGATAAGGATAGTAAACGGGAGAGGTAACAGACAAAACAAGTACTGAACAATGTTAGAGAGCAGAATTATCGTGGGAAAGTTTTGTTGTAATTGTGATGAAGGGATAGGGGTTGGTTTTTGTGCAAATTGTCCAATTTTGTTCTGTGTTGGGATGAAGTTATCTTGGTTTTTGTGTGGGGAGCTTCATTTTGGCTGGTTTTGCTGTTCTAAGTAAAGCTTGTGTGATGAATGAGGATTTTAAAGATAATTCTTAAATATATGGTTCACAGAGGCGAGGGGTGGAAGTAATACAATTGCTCAAAACCCCTGTATTTCTAGACAGAAAAATTAAATAAAATGTATTAGGAAAGTCTAAGAATCTAACAAAAAATCCTTGCTACAAAACTTATTTTCTTTCTTTTAATCTTAGCATCAAAAATGTAGCAAAACCAGTTTTAAGACAAAGTTTCATCCCCTTCTACTCTGGAACCATCTCTTTGTTTTTCTTTATGAAAGAAAGAAAACCACTGATAAGCAACAGTGACTGGACTACACCTGAAACAGAAAATATGCTTAAATAGGTTGAGAACAACCTGCTGAGGGGCATTATCTAATTGTTTATGAGGGCATAAAAGAAAAAATAATGACCTTTTCAAGAGAAGTCAGTAGAAAAGAAGTACCATAATATTCTGAAGGTGATTCTGTAAGTTCTGAAGAAACTATGTTATAACTAACAATAAAAGTAAAAAATGGCATCCCCTAAATAGTTATACATCAGATAGGTGATGCTTATTTCCTTAACACTATACTTCTCTCCATAAGTGTTACTTAAACCAACTCAAGCTGCCAAGAATCAAACCCAGAAATGTTTGGACGCTAGCATGTTAAATCAGAGATTAATTTCTGGTAAAATTTTACACCAATATCAAAAGAAAATGCTTTATTTAACTTGCTAACAGGAAAGCTATCTTTGGCCAAAGAAAGTTGTTGAAATAGCACAAGTTAGGTTGAGCAGAGAAGGAAGTGAGAAGAGCAAGATGTGACAGAGCCTGGAATATTTATATTAAAAGGATCTAAATAGGAATATTAAACATTTCTTCAACTAGTGTAAGTTTTTAGAAGGACAGATAGATCATATGAAATGAACAGTGCTCTTTTTATTAACAACATCTTTTTTTTTTCTGTAACTCATACTGCATTCATAAGGAAAAAGTACTCCATGCTTTGATTTTCAGCCCTTCTTAGGGAATGAAACTTACTTCGGATGTGATTTTCAGCACAATAAAGCATATCAGCTGCATGAATGAACTGGTATCCTGTTCCTCTCATACACAGCTCTGCTTCAGTGTAACCCAGGACAATCTTTCCTCTGGAAGGTAAAACCAAAAAATTGCAACCCTGCTGATGAACCAACCCACAGAACTAATGTCAAGCAAGTTAATTATGGCTAGAACATTTCAGATGCAAATGCTACCCAGAGTTTGTTGCTCTGTCAATTGTATACGGAAGCAGAACAGCTCTAATAAAAAATAGAGTCAACAAATCATAAAATTTTAACTAGTCTGCCAGGTTGCCTTCGGTGACTAGGACTGGGTTCACACAACCATTGGACCATAAAAACAAGTGGATGCCTACAGCTGGACTCTCAGTTCCATACTCTGAACATACTCACTCGTAGCAGGCAGCTTCCATTAATTCCAAAGAAAGACACTGTTTTCTTAGCCCGGTTTCTTATCATTCACCTATAGGTGCTTGTGAGTAGAATTAAGTAGGGATTTAACTTCAGTTATCTAAAACTTCTTGCCTAAATTAGAATTTTTAGCAGCTTAAAGTTCAAACCCAGATGTATCTCAGAACTACATCCCTTTTGCTGTTGAGTAGTTTGGGACCCCTGTGTTTGCATTTAAACAAGATATGACTCAGAGGACCACTAGCAGGAGTCATGTTTGACCCTGGGAGCTAAAATTAGAATATTTTACTAGAGGTTGGTGAGATGAAAGACTTAACAGAATTCACATGACCTCTGTGTGATACATGATAAAAAAACATAGTCATAAAGAGACCTAAACGGGATTTGAAACAAAGAAATGGAGATTCAAAGACAAAAGGTAAAAAAATGGGGGAAAATAGGGACTGGGGACAATATACATAAAACCATAAAATATGACATAAACTGAACATTTCAAGTGAATAAAAATATCAAACAGAGGAAAGAAACACTTGTGCTAACATTTTGTTAACTTGCACAGCTTAGAGAAATAAAATATTTTGGTCTCTCAGTAGACAAAATACCAAGTAATTAAATTCTATCCTGTAAATAGGCATGAAAACGCATATGAGACTCCACCGAAAATGAAAGCATTGTCAGTCCTTCCTATTGTTATAGAAAGGAGAGGAGAAGGAAGGAGGTCAGAGGCTTTTATTTGGATAAAAAAGCATCCTAATGACTTCTTGCCATGTTGATGCATAGTAAATTATTTTGATCTAGTATTGCAGTAGTGTTTCCAAATTTTACATAAGGAAAAGAATGCTTTGGAAATGTGTAAAAGTCATTGTACAAAAAAGTATTTAATCTGTTTATTTTGAAGAAAAAACATTTCCATTGTATTTTACACCTATTTGAACTGAAGGAGAAATGTAGAATGAAATGAAACATTTGTTCTATCAGTTCTAAAACCAAATTTCAAACCAGATTTAACATGAAACTTTTCTTCTTCCCTACTTCATTAGTATGCTGTCTTTAGGTTTTTCTATTTTGCATTGGTTTTGTGGGTTTTTGCTTTTTTTTCCTAACAATTGAGTCAGAGAGCAGTATGCCATTTCCAGGAAATAGACAATGGAAAACCCATTTCCCTTTACTTGATAGCAGGGCTGGAGAGAAAAACCTTAACAGCTTCTAAACAAACATCACTGAAACAGCTTATATACCAAAAGAGTCACCTGCTTTATATTTCCAACACATACTTGAAACCTATTTCATCGGTAAATTATTAGATAATTACACACAATAATTTATACCTACTTTGCATCACAGCCAGTAGGTGTGAAATCCAGTTTGTGTTTAGTTCTGAAGATGAAGTTTTTGGTTCGTATCTCAAGGATAGATGGTGGCTGCAGGGGAGTAGCTACTGCAAACAGTGCAAGCTGAGGAGACAAAGTAGCACCATCCTTCCCTTTCTTGTTTTGTCCATGGAGAAACTTCAATCGTCCTTGAAAATTCATAGCCTTAGGATGAGGAAAAAGGTAATTTTTATATGCCAGAGATATTTAAAAGCAAGATATTTCTGTTAAGATGCAAAACATGCACGTATTTTTCATTTTTTCTTAAGTTCCATCAGATCCAAGCTTTATAGCATGGCACACATAAAAGTTAGCTAACAAGTACAGAATACTGTTGTTACACCCCTGAGTGTGTCATTCCAATATCTACTAACAAGCCTACTGAAAAGTTAATTAATGAGAAGATTATTCCACAAAAAAAACCCAAAAAATCCCAAACAAATCAAGTATCAACTGGAGCTTCTAATATTCTAATGATCATACACACATATAATTATTTCATTATTTCTCTTGTGAATTTGTATGTTCAATTTTGCAATTGGAAAGGAGTCTATTTTGTAAGATATCACAAAGAGTGTGATAAACCCATACTTGTTTTAAAATCTAAATCACTGACTAACAAAAAAATGTATTCAAAAGAGCACGCAAAAATTTTTCCAAATAAGGAAAAACTACAGTCCTCTTAATTACTGTAACTTATTGCATCTCATGATACTCAACTTGATACTAGAAAATACTCTTGTAATGCTTTTTGATCTACAAATCACACAGCACTTTACACAAGCAGTTGATTATTGAAACCGGGCCTTGAGAAATGAGAAAACTTGCACCTGACAACATGTTAAAGGGGAGACATTCAGTGTCACTAACTGAAACACTGTGGTTCAAGCAGCTCAGATATCTTTGGATACTTAACAAATAAAGTAAGTTGCTGCATCTCTTGTTAGGATAATGCAGACTTTTAAGTGTATGTGGAAGTTTTTATGTAACTCCATACTTACCAGGAAACCAGATGAATTATCCAGGAGACATCGTAACCTGCAGATGAAATTCCTTTCCATAAAGGAAGAATTCTCCGGAGGAAGTTGGTCTGGGTTATAATAAGTTGCTGGCTGTGAAAAGCCATTATCTCCTGCAGGAAAGGATTATTTATAAGGATTATTTTTAGAAGAACACCTAGTGAAGGCTATCTATAACAAACGATCTTATGTCTCATAAACAAAGCATTAGGGCACGACGTGAGCAAGAACAATCTAAAATGGAAACATCCTCAGAACCTATAAGGATTGCAACACTGAGGTTAAGCATCAGTTCTTCTGGTGGGATTATGTTTCACAGGTTATGGTATTTGAAAACTGAATGTAGTTTATTTTTGAGCATTTTTTTCCTTTGCGGCTTTTGTTTGTTTGAGTTTTTAATTTATTCATTATGTTTATCAACAGCCTAGATTCTGGACCAGTTGCAAAGAGCAGAGCTCTCAGTAGAGAACACTCCCATGCTCCTGCAATGGCAGGATCTGCAAAAAGGCATAGCAACTACAGGAACTGAGTATTCAAAAACTCAGTAACAGTATCAAACTGTGAAACTTACTTTCCAGACAGCCAGGTGAAAGTAGTAGTAGCAATAAATAAAAATCAGCAACCTTAGGAAACCCCCACCAAAAAATCAGCATTTCTCTCCAACGAAGGCAAAATTACCCTACCAAATAGTGAAAATACTTCTGGGCTCTGCTGATCAAAACACCATAGTTACCTCTCCAGATATACCTGGAGTACTTGTGTTTTGGGGGTTGTTTGTTTTACAAAATACTCAAAACCATGATTGTTAACTAGGATAACAACATGGTATCCTTCCACCTTCTCAGGACACGCTTTTGTTACTAAGTGGTATTTACAAAACATACTTAAACATTTGGAATATTAAGTAAAACCAGAAGGTAAATCAATAAACTTCTGATAAAACACATATGTTTTACATGAGACTACATACACAGAGATACCAGAGCATGACTACTCACTGCAAATTGAGCAAAGCAATCTTGTTTGCAATATTTATTAAAAAACTCAGTAATTCCCTAGGAGTTCATACATGCAGAATATTGAAAAGAAATCCAGCTTAAAAAGACATTTTATAGTAAAATAATTAATTTAAAAAACAGTCCATGTACTCTTAGAGAACCGATTATCAAGTATGGACAAAATAATAATAATACAGATTTTAAGAACCCATATTGACCTTTCAGACATGGAGACACGGTCAGGGAGAGCACGTCACTTAATAATACACCACATTATATTTTCTGGAAAATAATTTTGATGCATGAACAGCTGGAAAAATTTACAGACAGGCTCAGAGGTTAGTACACTGGCAAAACAAACCCAAAGGTAAACAAATCATTACCAAAAGCCAGTTCAATTTAATTTTCTATGAATTCAAGAGACTGAATTGGAGCCAAATAAGATTGCTGATGTCTTACCAATAGGCCTTGCAACCTAAGGCCATCTAAATCCTACAAGTATGCTGGGTTATCCAGCTTTTCAGATAAAATCAGGAAATACCTTTCTTTTCCTAAAAGAACTGCTGTGCAAGGTCAATTTTTGCTGAATAAACTTCAAGATATGGTGAAAAAGAAACTTTTCCTATCCTAGCTGGTAGTGTGACAAAAAGGAATAATCTGAAATTACAGTCATCTAAAGAACTATATTGGCCAGTCACCAGTATGAACACATCCCATAGGCAGACAAACTCTGTAGCAGTCCAAGACAGTTACCATATAACTCGAAATTAGAAAATAAGAAACTCCCACACTCATCATATGGATGGTTCTCAACAAACAAAGCAAACTTACTTACTCACTACTGCTGCGGGTTTTTTTGTTATAAATTGCTAAATTGATGGTGAGAATTTTCAACACTTCTGAGAGGGTGCTTCTCTAAGAAGGTCTCTGTAGAAGCAGTGATTATGCAGAAAGAGCATCAAAGAAACAGCTTGAAAATCCTAAATAATATTTCAAAAATGCCAATTTTAACCAGGTGAAGATCTAGTACCCAATGAACAGTGCCAGGGTTTCTGCTGGCATCTTTGGCATTGGTAGGTGTGTCCTGCAGCATTTCTGCCACAGGAGAAACTCAGTGTTATTCTTTTGTAAATACAGAGCTAAAATTTGAAGGTTCAACAAGTCCAGCTGGATCCTGTGGAGTTTGTCAAGTTCCATAGTCAAATGCACAGTTCTCAAGAGTGAGCAAAGCTGTGGTGAAAGAAGTGGCTCCCAACAGGAGGGGAACAGAACTCAAAACAGGAGGCAATGGGCTTCAAAACTGAACCTCCTACACTTGTGAAAGCAACACTGCTGCACTTTTCCAGGCAGACAGAAGGCAGGAAGGTTTTACTGCTAGGATCTTGAAGTGATTCACTGTAAGATGGCAAAGAATCTTACAGAGCATCTACAATCCCTAGAGCAAAGCTAGCAGTTAACACTACAGGGGTTAGAACCCATATCCCTCATGAAGCTCACACTGGATCTCATCAATGCCATGGAGCAATGTGCAGAGCATGCAGTGCACTAAGTGCTTGTCTTTAAACTCAAGACCATATGGTTGTGCAACATGCAAAGCTCAAAAGATAATCCAGACTTAATGCCCCAAAGCAGATATTTGGGACAGAAAAATCAGAATTTTGCAAACTTCTCTGGGAACAAGTTGAAGACTGGGAGGCATGTCTGGGAAGCACAGTAACAGCTGAGGAAAACAGTGATCTAGCAGCATACCAGAGTATTGAGTGAGAAATTACCAGTTCAGGCTAACTGAAGCAGAATCAGTTCCCAGACTCAGGATGGAATCTGTGCCTGAGCACAACTGTATCTATAAATATCTACATAATGTTAGCTGCATGTATTAAAACAGAAATGGATTAAATTAGCAAAAATGGAGGGGATCCCTATGGCCATAGCACTATCCTTTGCTATAAATATGAATTCAGTTTAAAAATCCTAAACATCCAAACATTTTATGCTACGTGAGGCTCAAAAGTCATAATTGAATCATAGAATGGTTTGGGATAGAAGGGACCTTGGAGAGCACCTAATTCCAATTCCCCTTCCATGGACAGGGACACCTTTCACTAGACCAGGTTGCTCGTAGTCCCATCCACCTAGGTCCTGAATGCTTTCAGGAATGAGGTAGGATTAGCCACTTTTAGTAAGCTGGAAACACAAGATACAAAACAAAGAATTGTTTGTAATCCTGCTCAGCACTTCTGTTGGTCAGTCAAACCTGAGGCCAATCCACCTGGTGTCATACTTTTCAAACAACCTTTTCTAAATTAATATGCACTTGCTTAAGGTCCATAGAACACAATTTCAGTCTAAAGGAAACAGGATGAAAATCTGGTTTCTGAGAAACATACTCTGCTGTACTGAACTCTACTGTTAACTAGCTGTGCAGCAGGCCTATGGAGATTGATCTAGAGATGATACAACAACGTTGACTGCTAAATGAAAAACTGAAATAGACGGAGGTGCGTTGCAAACACTGTAATTTTTCTCTATCAAATCATGGCATTTCCATACTCTAGTTTTTTAAAAATTAAATTACTATAAGGTTTATTTTAAAAAGGGACTTTTTATAGATTAATAAATCCCCTATAATCAAGTCACAGTAACAGAAGATTTTACCTACATGTTTAAACAACTGTTGTGCAAAGGGAGCATTAAAATGGAGCAGTTGTCTCAATGGCTTTGTTGTCATTATGATGCAGGCACGTGCTTTCTGTATTACACACAACTATCTGTACCTACACATCTTTGCTCTGATACACAGGCAATGTGTTTCTCCTTAGTTGTTTCTCAATATAGCAACTCACTTAAGCATCAGCCAGTAACATGTGACAACTCTGCTCTAACTACTTGATCATAAAGGCTCATCTATTTAACCTTTTATTTCTCTTCCCCTTTTATCTCTAAGAGAAGTACTGTCTATGTGGCAATGAATCCACTATTCCCTATAGTAACACTAACTAGCACATCTTTAGACTGATCAGTCTAACAAACTGTCATTTATACTTCAAATTACAGTCTCCCAATTTAAAGTATAATTAGTATTTTAATGGTGCTGTGCTGTGAATAACAGTGCTTATTTAAAGTACAAAAAAACAGTAATTTTCACTGTTGGCTAAATATGTCTATAAAATTCAAATAAATTTGAAAGATGCTATTTCTTCCTTTATTCATCAAAAATTAACTAAAATTTTTTACATAGACAAAAAAGCCCAAAACAACTAACAGCTAATCCAACAGGCAAACAATAAATTCTGTTCTCACCTTGTACACTTGGTCCAGAATCTCCTGACTGGGCAGGATTTAATGCCCAATGCAGCTGTCGTTGAAACTCAGGTCTGTCTTCTGTGTGAATCAACTCAAATACACTCTGGTGTATAATATCTGACTATGAACAAAAGGAGAAAGGAAAAACAATAAGAAAATTATATGACAATATGATACAAGTTGTCTGATTGACAAGGTTGTTATGGATATAGCGAAATCCATTTTGCTCAGGGATAAATACAATCACATGGAGGTGGCAAAGCTTCATGAAACAATTTTTAGCAGCACAAAGAGCAGTTCAGTTACACCCATGACTGTAAAGATGGGAAACAATAATAAAAAATATTGCCGTAGAAAAAAAAATTACATTATGCCAACTATTTCTTTACCTGCTTTTACCTAAGAAGACCTGGAAATGCTATGTTTAGGTTCTGTTTAAATTATTTAATTTTACATACTGGTAAATAAAGTACTTGCCAGCTAGTACTTGACTTGACCCGCTATAGGTGCTACAGGAATACAAAAGAAGCTAAAGATGCTGAACCAAACAACTGCCAAAACTAAGCCAAGCAAATTATAAACAGTGGATTTCTCTGCCTGAAAGCTTTGTCACTTCTTAAGGATGAGTTAAAATACTCTTATTAATACCCTTATGAGTTAAAAAGCCCTCATTCCACTACCAATTGTATGGTTAGGAATGGGATCTAAATGGCAAAGGCTCAAGAGAAAGGATTAGTGCTTAAAAGAATTTAAGGGGTAAAAAAACCCCACTCAAATTATTCAAGAAAAGACTTGATTGAGAAGAGCTAAGATCCGTGTTTTCAGCATGTTTCAAAAACCCAACCATTATATTAATGCAAAATATTTAAATAAAACATAGATCTAACATAATTGAGATGAACTGGGAAAAGCAGAAGCCTAGGTCAAATTTTGCTATGATGAATTTTATAAAACAATCAGTATTTTCCAGAATAAATTGGCAGAAATGCTAATTTTTGCAACTTTAGGACTTCACTTCTATATTATGCACTTGATTTACTGGCATTACTTCACTAATGTTATGCCCAATTTGTTTTCCAAGATTTTGTCTTGTTTCATTCTCCAACACTGAAAGAATATATAACCCCAGGAATAACCCTGGGGGATTTTTGAAATACTTTCTTTTACACAAACTTTCCCCAATCTCTTGTCAGTTACCTGAAATTGTGGACCCAGCAAGGTTCCTCACTATTGTTAGACAGCAGCTGAATCTACCAATATGCAGTATTCATGGATATACATTGAGAACTGTAACTATCATCTCCATTCTATCATCTTCACGTAAAGTAATCCCAGGAGTTTTCTAAAAAAGGCAGACTTTGCCTGCTATGCCTCTGTCTTTAGTATTTTGGTATCTGGTTTTCAAGCCCAATGAAGTCAGGCATATGTGATCTGGACCACAAATATTAAAAAAAAAAATGCTTGTTTTGCAATTAATAATTATATAAATAAACATGAGTAAGAGAAAAAATTCTAAAAATACCAGAATTACTCACTTGATATTTATAAATCTCAAGGCATATGGAAATAATTTATCATGAAAGGTTTCTATTAAAATAATTACCTTCCCATTGAATTATGTCTCACTCAGAATCATAAACCGGGTAACACCACAGTATAAATTTCAAACAGTTGTTCCAGTAAAGAATAATTAAGCGTGAAAATCTCCTATTTTGCCTAACTCAACTTTGGAAATTATATTCCTGTTGTGCTTGGCGTGACATCCTGGCTATGTAAGTTAATAGAAAAGTAATATGGTTTCAAAGTAATTCAACCTAAAGTACTTAACTAATATTTTTATTACAAAAAAAAATTAAGACCCTAAATATGAACACTGATGTTCTCTGATATTAAGCAAAACCTCTAAAAAAATAGAAGAAATAAACTTACTTGTTGGAATCCCAAGTAATCTTGGATAGTAGAAGAGACGTAAAAAACCAGAGCATCTGCTGTAACAACTAACACAAATCCATTTAATGCCTGGGGAAGAAACACAGCAATTTGTCAGCCTCAGAGAAAAGTTCCAGATAATTACTGTGGCTCTAGGTCTACCTATACTGTACTCCCCCAATATAATGTGAAGCATGCAAAAGCACATCATTAACAGCACAAACAGAAGGATTCCTCACTGCATCTCTCTACAGCATATGTGTTAAAATGAAGAAAACTGGATCTAGTAAAAATACCCAAACTTTTTTTAAAAATTCAGAGGAGAAGTCAAACCATGTTGATGACTTTTAGTCTTGATTGCACAAGATGAGGGACAGTAGTATGAAGAACTATAAGTTCAACCACACTTCACAATGCTTGTGTGGCTCAAGCATTGGACATCCCCAGCTGCCCACAGCACAAACGAGAGCCATGTCACAAATCCAGTCCCAAAATCCATTCTATTCATAGTGCAGACAGGCCACTGTGGAGAGGAAATCAAGCTATCAAGATCCCCTATATAGTCCAAGAAAACATTTTATAGTTTACTTAAAATAGAAAACCTCTGCAAAAGCAGACTGTTGCAAGTAAACAGTGTTTTTGAAGAGATTTCCCCTCCATGGAGCAGCAGACCAGGCGGCTCCACACTCAAAGTCACGCAAAGGGCATTTATCTGAACTCCCAATCAATACAGTCCATGGCAATTGTTGTGATAGCAAACTGCACATTTGTGACTTGGCAGCTCATCTGAAAGGTGCCGAGTTACTCCAATGGATTTCAGTCAAGATTTAACAAAAGGCAGTCTCCAGAGGCTGGATTGAGTATATTGTGCCACTTAATTTCCTCAGCTGCATTCAAAGGCAAATTTGGCCAGCATACTCAAAACACTTTTTCAAAAAAACCTCTTCATTTATGCAGAATTATTGTATACAGAAAACATGAAGTAAATGAAGGATAGCCTATATCTTGCTGCAACAAAGTAATAATATATAAATGAAATATCTGATTAAATGACTGGTCTTTAAATGCTATGAACCACACCAATTTCATGTGTCGATATTATTTAATCTACTCTCATAAACAGTTGTTAGCTCCACAAAACTCTTTATAAGTTTAGTAAATATTACGTGAATAAAGAATGATCTAAAAAAAATCAGTAATAATCTGAAATCAAATAGCATAGCCAATCCAAGAAATCTCGAGTGGTTACACAGAATCCTTGGTTTTGATGAAGCTTGCAGTGATTTCACGGGAGCAGAATGCTGCAGTTGCAGGTGCTCGTGTCCTCTGCTGACCTGTTCTGCAGGGCATTTCACCTCAGCTGGTTGATATAAAAAAATCTGCAAGCTGCACAGCAGCTAACTTTGTCTCAAATGTTAAAATTTGTTATTCTGGTCCATTTCATACAAAGCTACGTACATCTTCTGTACCTGGAATTCAATCACAGTTTGCAGTGGTCCTGGTACACAGCTCATCTCCAACCAGGATTGTTTCTGAGATAGCCATATGTATTCTTTAAGCCAAAAATTCTGTAAAATGCATATATCTGCATACACCAGTAAGTGGGAGATGAGTTCTGATGGAGGCTTTTGCAAAATGCAATCCAGAAATAATTCTTTTAAAAGACATATCAAAATTTCTCAGTGAGCCTATTATTCTGGAGAAATGAAGATGATATTTGTGCCTCTAAAGATTATTCTCAATGCTCCTAATAAAAAAGTAATTACAAAATTGTACATTACTGGAGATAATTCAGTTTTAAAAATTTCTCAGAGGTCATCGTTTCTCTTCTTATCATAAACTTGCTTAGTCTATAATAGATTAGATATTTAAAATAAGAATTTGAAATAAGCTAAATAAGTTTAAAGGAAACGTAGCTTGATTTTAAGGAAGGCAAATTTAGGTATTTGATCTCTACTTCTACAATATATTGAATTTATAAGACAGTTTCTATGTTGGAAACAAAAGACAATTTCTGTTTGTTAGGAAGCAAGCAAAAATCTGAGAAACATATAAAAGAAAATACAAACAACAGGGTGCTCATATCAGCTTGGCAAAACCAAAAAGGTAGAGAGATAATAAAAGGGAAATGTTCATCATCAGTTATCATTTATTGACACCTGTGAAAGACTTCTAAGCATGAGGGGAAGGGAAGGACTTTGTCAATATTAATAAGTTACTGAACCCACTATCTTCTAGAAAATTCCCAATTTCATCACACTCATGACTTGTTACATAACCTAAGAAAATTCTATCTGCATATTCATTCTCATAAATTTTTTCACATGTATAAAATATTTACAAAACAAATTCATTTAAGACATTTGGTTCATTTACTTCCCAAGAGAGCCAGAATTTTCAATAATAACTATAGCAGCCATTTAATTTTCATATTGGAAGAGTTCCCTCATATAACTTCTACTCAGAAGTCATAAAAACCCTATATTTCAGATTAAATATTCCTCCAATATAAATAATATATTTTAGCTTTTTAGCTGTTCAAAACAAATCTGGTAGTAACTCCACAAGAGTTCTTTGCCACACTTTATTAAGGTTAGAAAATTAAATACATGTCCTAGATTACCTATAGCTGTAATTTCTTGAGTTTAATCTGAACTTGGTATTATATAATTATCCATAAGCTTTGACACTCTAGGACATTAAAAGAGGCTAGATAATATTTAAAAAAACCCCACAGTTTAAAATTAATATTTTCCATTAGTTAATATAAAAGTTATTAAAAGTATTTTAAAATTTGTCCTGGGTCTAAACTATGTATGCTGAGTTCTTCTAAACTACTGAGAAAGCAAGATATTTCAGAAAGCCCAAGGCCTTTTAAGGAGAAATTGTTTCTTTCAGACAATTAGTCACCAAATTTACAGCAAATTAGTAACTTACCTAGCCCTTATAAAACTGTTTCTTTATATTACCATCTTTATTAACAACAGATGCAAAGAGATGGGAACCCCTCCTCTAATAAATTACTTAGAAACATTGAAGAGAAACCCATATTTCAACATCCATTCTAAAATCCCTACTACCAAAGAAAATCCAAGAGCTGCTTAGTATTATCCTAAAGAAAGTGAAATAGTAATTTGACAATAAGAAAACTTACTTTTTATATCTCATCAGTGAGCATCTAGAACAGGTATTTTTTTTTTAAAATTTAAATCTTTGTACAATATGTCTATTGCAAAGCATACCTGCAGTAGGAGTTCTCCTTCCAGGATCTGCATCCCTTCTCCACATTTTCCTGTTCTAGAAGTTTCCTGAACGCCATTTCTTTCTGGTCTGGTAGAGTTAGATGATTTTAATGCAACTAGAACAAAGAAAAGAAAAAAAAAATTGAGCAATCTTTAAAAGGCTCACTAGATATTTAGGTAATGATCTACTACTTTGTGCAAGAAAAAAATGTATTTAAATATATATATGCTCATGCATACTATAAATTCAATCTAATGAAGATTTTTGTTTCCATATCAAACCTTTTCATTACCTTTAGGGTGAACCCTCCCATTTTGCCATCCTTCTCTTTTCTATATATAATACTTTCACAAGAAAATCAGTATTATTGCAATCAACCCAAGCCTCATTATTTTATACCTTTTTTCCTTCTTGTGCTTCGCTTTACTATAAGACTCACTTCTAGTTTGTCACTCTTGTGACAAATAAAAGGCACTTTTGTTTTTGTAGGCCATCCTCCTATGATGATAGCAACTCAGTGTTAAGGCAGGAAAACACTTGCACTTATTCTTATCCCACCTAATTTCAGACATCAAACTATGGCTCATCAGACAGGTAAGCCTGCTCTACACCTAAAGCTGCCTTCAGGGAAAGGAAGGAAACAAACATGAACCCTAAATGCATGCTACTAGTAAAAAAGCCCAACAAAACAAAGAAAGGTATTTCAAACAAAAAGGCGTGGGTATTTTCTGTCCTAGTTAAATTTTAACCTTTTAAACAACTAGGCACTCTTTCCAACTTCTGATAAAATACTATAACAATGACTCATCATTATTGAGATCACAAATATATCTAATTGAAAGAAAAAATTACCCAATGACTAAGAAATGAAGAATCAGACCATATTGCTATGAAGTTCCTAAAAGACATTCCCATCTCTATATCTTTCTAATAAACAAGATGCTGTCAAATAAAACTACATAATCAAAGATCATCCATAACTCAGAATTTACCTACTTTTCACTGCTCCAAAAAAGAGGGGCAAAAAAAAAGTCTTCAAATCTGAAATTAGTCTGAGTAGGTCTCTAATGTCTAAACAGCTCAAACTTACTTGAGCAATGTACTGTAAACCTTTACCATAAAACAAAGGCCACTACCTGCCAACCCCAAAATTCTATGATGGAAAGCAAGAGAAATTTATAATAGAATAAAATCTATAAAAACAACTGCACTTCTGAAAAATACAAGTTTCTCATAATGATGGGATATTCAGTCTAAATTTCAAATGATTTTTCAACATGCTGAAAACCTTTCTTTTTTACACTGTTCAGAACTTTAGTCTAGAATCCTGAAGAACTTCTGTTCACTCACTTTTAAATTACATTAAATTATATTTTACACTACATATATTAACTGAAAGATAAATGATGCCTTTCGCATTTTTTAAAGCTATCATGGCAGCTAAGAACTTTCAAGTCAGATAGTTTTCATTAAAATATACCTCAGAGGCACCACAGAGGAAAAACGTGTTCTAAAGAGACATTTACTGATTAATCAGATTAGAATGTGTCTAAAGGTTTGCCTTGAAATTAAAACCCTAATGTTGTTCTTCCTACGAGCTAGTCAAAACGTCCTGCAACAGGCCACACGGAGGTACAGTAGCATATTCATGTGAATAGGTTACATAGCCAATTTTTTTTCTAGCATTATTTCAGAAGGATATATAGAATAGTCACTAAACACCCCTGAAGCCAACAGGCAGTAGAAGAAAATGTTTTAAAATTTATATTGTATGATTATTGAAAAGCTCCACATTCAGCTGTGAAAGCTGCAAAAATAGATGCCTAATCACCGTGGCCATTCTGAAAAATACTATATATCATTAAATAAAAGTGGGTTTTTTCTTTTATGATATCTGATAGGATAAAATACTGTCTGAGAGAAAAATCTATCAGAGCTCCTGAGCTCAAACATAGCTGATGCATTGGTGGCTATATTTCTCCTACCTTTCAAGGTGCACAAGAGGTATGTGTGAAGTTAAACATTTTCCTGAATTGGAATATACACCTTTTGCAGAAATCAGAATGTGGATGGAATCAAGGTGTTTACAACAAAAGCACATGGAAAATTGCCAACAATCTGGATCAGTAAAAATAGAAGATACAGTGGAAATTAGAGCTCTACATCAATAATTTGGTATACAACTCCTGGAATAAAAAGAAACAAACTCAAATTTACCTTGTTCTGACAGATAAGTCACAGGCCTGTCAGTGCCTGCTACAAGCCACCCAAGTTCTTGGCACTGAACAAATTCAGATATCAGGATGCACACTTGTAATGTAATGTGTGCTTCTATACTGTCAAATTGAAGGTTACCAGAAACAAGGAACCTTACAGCAGGGGAGGACCACCTTGCTAAGCAGCAATTCTGAACTGACTTAGCCACACAATGACATAGCCTCAGAAATACAAGCTAGAGATATAATAATAGGTAAAGAAAAGGAGAACTAAATCTTAAAAAGCATAACTCATCCAAAAGTAATACTACAGTCAACATCACCCAGCTTAAAATCAGCCATGTGTGTTCTGCTAGTTCTCATAGTCTATTTTACTCATGTCATCAGACAAAATAATCTCAACAGTTCATTACTTTAAAGTCTTTGAATCTCTGAATTAAATAGAATTCATTGTGGGCTATCCCCTCTTAATTTTCCTACATAGGAAATTAAAACATGAATACTCCCACAGATTAAAGAGGAAAAATCTGTACACTTATTCTAGATTATATTCAAATATTATTATATTCATCTAGATTATATATCAAATTACTTCTCAATTTCCCATTAATAATTTTAAAGCATCAAAAATAAACCAAATTTGCCTATATTTGTAAAAAAACTCAAAATCAAATATGCAAATAAAAAAACCCCAAACCAAAAAACATCTGTTACACAATTTTAGCAGGAGGGTTGGATTGTAAGCACCTGCTTTCCAAGTAGGTTAATGATTGTTATTTAATCCTATGTCCAGCCACAAGGATCATTTCCATTGCCTAGACTTCCCTGATTTGAAGTGCATGCTGAACCTTAAGGAAAACTAGATAGTGATATTTAAAGGAAAAAAATTATATATATATTCTGATACATTTGTTTTATGATTGTGAAATGCTTTAACACCCAAGCCAGAAAATGTAAAAGACAGTTGCTTTTATATTACATCTACAAAGGTAAATTAAATAGCAATGGTTACAACAGTATTTATCAGCTTCTTATCTCTGAATTTAACTGTTACATTCAGGTGATAAGAGACTTATATGGAGATGTAGCGTACTTTATTCACAGTGTGTCGTGGTGGGGAAAAATGTTTGACATACAACTACTTCTTCAGATCTGAAACAGAATCCTAGCAATTGAGTTCTAACTACTGCCAAAAGCCATCTTTCATTTTAAAATCATGTAAGAATTAATTAAAAAATTATTTTCAATACATAAGGACAACAGGTATTAGGTGGTCTTCCTCTTTCCAGGGATCAACAGGCAGTATAAGACACTACATGAGTTATAAGGAGCTTGCTGAATCAACTAACAATTCATGATAGATTAATTTCATTAATAATCTGCTGAGATGTTCAGAAGGTAATCTGAGGAAAATTATTGAAAAACTAAGTTTATCCATCATCTCACTTAATCTCTACGCAGTCCTTTAAGACAGACTCTAGTCCAAGATGAAAAAGGTTTTTTTCACCTTCAAACACCTGATCTCTAGGGTTTGTACTTGGTAGGTATGCTCCTCTCAAGCTTCAACCCACACCAGCATCCTCTTCCTTCCAGGCTGTCACTCCTGTTCTCAATAAGAACCTTTGCCATGACTTCCTCACTTGGCAGGCTGCTGCTCAAGTTCCAGCTCCACTATGTCATCCACTTCAGCTTGCAAAATCAATGACCAGGCAGCCACCTGTACCAGAGTACCTTCAACAGGAATCCTACTGTAAACCATGATTCCTTACTCTCTTTAAAAGAAGCTACAACAGTAGAGAATCAAAACTAGTCACAGAGGAAGTGCAAATACACTCCAACTGATGTACTTGGAGAGGGTCCTACCTGTACTAACTCCTGCAAAGTTCATAAAATAAGTGAAGATGCAGAGAATTCATCATTAGGTGTATATTAGCAACTATCTAGCCAAGTTTCTGATGAGCATTCATGCAGAAGCCATATTTAACACATAAATACTTTGAACTCTTGAATTTACTATTACTTTAAAAATACAACATAGGTTGTTAAATTAAAGACAAAGTCATTCAAAAACTGCTCCGCTTCCCCTATTCATGAAAGAAGTGACACACCTACAACACATATAAATATTCAAAAGAAATATCAGTAACAACGAAATCTAATAAAAACACCTTTAAACTCTATGTGACTAATATTTTATGTAATAATCTGACCATAGAACAGAGTAGCATCCATCAGTGGGTACCAGGACACTGCCAATACTCAACTCAGCCAAACCAAGTTTATTACACTGTTTTCTTCAAATCTAGAAACTTCCAAATTTGGAAAAAAGTAATTTTTTCCCAAGTCAACAAAGTAAATGAGAACAAATAAATAAAAGTTCTTTTTTTCTGTGTTGAGTGAATAAAGAGGTTCTTCTGACATAAATGCACATTTGCTGGTGCTCAGCTGTAAAGTCTGGAGAGATTTTTCTCCACTGAAACCTGAGCATTTGCACACCAAATGTCTCTTATTATCAAAGGAGTGAAAAAATGTATGATTAAACTTTCCATCTCAAAATTCATCTAATCCAGCCACATGTTATTAGAGTGCTGAATAAAACCATTTCAGCAACTGCTGGCTGAAAAACTTCATGGAAACCATACCAAAGTATGATGTGTTTAGAACCTTTTCCTTTCCCTAGCTTTTCTTCCCCATACAAAAAGCATAGCAAATTGTTTTAAAGAAGTCAGGGTAGCTCACTACTGAGAGGTGTAGAGAACAGAATATCAAGATGCCAAATTTTAAACAGACCTTTTAAAATCATACTGAGATGCAACAAACTTCTTTGAATCAGACTTGAGATAATTTTTACTTTTAGGTGAATGACCTGTTCAAGCCTGAAACTGTATTGAAGCAACACTTGTCTAATATTGCAAGTATATCACTAGCACATCAGTCACGCAGCCCTGGAATTTAATCTTACAGGGTTTCCCAGAATTGCTTTAAATCAAATCTTGGCACAGTTTCCAAAATCCGGCCAAACAGGTCAAAGTTTGCAGTCAAAGCCAATTGAGACCGTTTCATAACCTTTTCAGTCGATTTATAAATTCTATTTGTCTGTTCTAGATTACTGTACAAAAACAACAATTCTCTTGAGGGGGGTGGTCTTGCTCCAGCAACAAATGCTAAGCTTCAACACAAAGGTCACCAGCTAACACAAGGCAAGGAGGGCACTACTGAGAAAACAGTAGTTTAATATTAAACTCTTGCCTAAATCATTAACATAAGCTAAACTGTTTATACTGGTGAAAGATCCATTTTCAGTGGGAGAAAGTATTATATATACGCACCCATATATCTACATGCAACCTTATCTATTTCCATAACTTAAGATTATATAAAACATTTTGCACTTGCAATCTCTGACACTGTCAAGGCAAAAATGTTTATGAAAGTTAAGCAACACAAGGAAAAAATGCAATTATTTTTCTAAAAAGATAAAAGATGCATCTACTTCATATTTTGTAAATAGCTACACTTCTAGATAGAAGAAACTGTACATTTTAGTTATAAAACTTGTGAAGGATTGCTCTGTATTCAGAGATACAAAAGAAAATAAATAAAATTCAGAATTATCATAACTAGTTCAAAATTTGTAGTTATGTTACATGAGGCAAGATTGACTTCTGTGTAGGCTGCATTTACAAGCAAAACACGTTACATATAGGGGAGAACAGGTTTTCACTGTGTTTTGCACCCTTAAATTTTCCATTTCCTACCTTTTCATTTATGATTCTGAATAATTGTCAAGATAGATTTACAGTGGGTCTTCTTCCTTACATGTCTGAAGATTAAATAATTTAAGAGCAGTCTCCCTGGCAAACTGTATTATAAATTACAGTACAGCCTCTAAATTACAGTAAACTGGATGGACGGAGCAATGTATAACAACGTGTGTTCTCCACTACTACTGAAACACCTACATGTAAATACGTCAATAAAAACATAAAAAAATAGATCACTTTTCTGATGTGCAGAGCAACATCAGAAGATTTCAGAGCAATATCAAAAGAAAACACCTTACAAAAGTAGTCATGGAAGCTGAATAACCAGATTTTGTAAATATAGGCAAAATGAGGATGAAATTGTATATTTGGTAGCGACTAGTAACAAAGGATACATTTTTCCGCCTTAAGCATCAAGGAATGCACCTAATTATGACAATACTGGAACTGCCTTCAAATAATATATTTTAAAGCAGAAAAATTACCAAGAAAACATACCCAGGAGCTGTCTTTACCTTCCATAAAAAAGCCAAATATACTTTAAGAATTAGTAACAACCAACCTTCAGCCTCAGAAGGCATGGTACATTGATTCATAAGCATATTTTCAGCTAATGTGGAAACATATAAATACATCTACATATGTAGATACATAAAGCTACTGAAGGAACCAATAAGCCACAGAAGACAGGTATTTCTTGATTTGGCCTCAAAAATATTATTCATGGTTCAAGAGAGAGAAAATGCCACACAAGAAAGAGAAAATTCATCCTCACAAGAGGATAAATCATTGCACCACAAATACCTTTTAAAGAAATGTTAGCAGGCTATGGTTGGTGAAAGAATAAAAAAAGAGGCTTAGGGGGAATAAAACTGTTACCGAAGTAAGTTTTAACAAGAGAGAGGAAAGGAAGGGGGGGGTGGGGAAATAGTTTCCACTATATAAAAAAGGAGAACAGAATGAAGGTAAGTGGTCAGGTTCTGGCCATTTCCTGGGCTTTTGAGAGTCAATAACATAACTGCTGTGCAGATACAGATTGCTTACTGATGTTACAAACCTCTAGTAATCAAATATTTCCAGGTGTGCAAATTTTGTGACAGCGACCAGAGCCCAGCAGCACCACAGACCTGCACTGGATGCACTACAAGTTCTGTGCATGTGCACCCCTGCATTTCCAGTCATCCAGTACTTTCTTTTTAGCACAAATTCAAAACAAATAAAATACATACTCATCATCTATACAATCAGACACGGTAGAGAGAGCACAAGTCTACCCATCTGCAAGGATGCTTAAGTATAAACAGATTTTATTTAAGGGAGGAAGAAACTAGGACTTGCTCAAAAATGCTTAGGTTAAGAACAGGAAAAGGAAATTTTCATCTCTAAAGCAGATGATTCCAAAGGTTAAAAGTGCCTTAATACAAAATGTTTCAATAGAAACATTAGTGTTTCTATTGAAAAACTAGTGGAAATGTTTTAATAGAACCTACAGTGGCTGCCACCAAAGCACCTACTACAATATAGCCATATGTATTTGCTAGACTATAGAGAAATATTTATACTTCTGGCATAATCAATACAAAGATATTTCAGTATTAAGGTTCTACTAAGAATCCTATTTAAACATTTCAGAGACCATGGATAAAAACAGACCTACACACCAAAAATAAACCAGTAAATATTCTGCCAGCATTGGACTGAAATTACTCAAAGTACAGCTCCAGAACTTCCCAAGGGCCCCACTGTACTTACACTTCAGACATGTCCTCATACATATTTTACACTCAACAAGAGAAAAGCACAGAAGTGTACACACTACTTGAACTGCTGCAGGAGTCTAAAATAGTCTCTTCATTGCAATCAATATATAACAAATATACATGAGGAATAAAAGCAGCACACAACATTTTTCTCAATACAAAGGACCATGATTTTTGAAGGTGTGATATTTCACATTCACCTAACAAAGCCCATCTAAATTTAAAATGACCTTGTGTTTCTCCTACTATACAAAAAAGGTCCAAGGTGTAAGATATTATTTTTCATTTATGCGTGATTAAATAATATGCTTAAATAATTTAGCATGAAAGCTATTTTTGGCATAAGGAATTCTGTTGCTTGCCCTTTCAAAATTGACATGTCTGGAGCTCAGATCAGTTCTACTTGGTTTCCAAGTCTATGGCAAGGATACATTTCCAATGCTCAGAGTTATAAATCATAAAACTGACAAAAACTTGGCAGGAATACCACCTTTTTTTCTACCTAAACTTCAATCAAATTTCATTGGCCAAGACTCAAAGGGAGACACAAATTTGCCAGAAATTACATTTCTGAATCACAAGATTACTTATAAGATAGTAAATGAGTACATTCATTTGTTCTACTGGGGGAAAAAAGAAATAATCTTTTCTCTAAATCTAATTTTGCTGCTTAGTAAAATTTACCAACACTAACAACAAATAAAAGCACAAAAAATCCTTTCAAAGAGTTTCTAAACCCAACAGCTTTTGTTGATAAACCACCATATCCTAGAAATACTGTAGTGTAGTATTTTAATTCCCCTTACTTTATGATATTTTGTATTTGAACATGCTATTTGAACATCTTCTAAAGAACAAGATTTTCATTAAAATTTTCATTTTTTTCTCATTTAAATAATTGTTAAACTACATATATAGAAAAAAATATAAAAGCCCATATCAGCTACTTTTCAAAATATCTTGAAGTTACAAAAGGTGAACCAGCAAGTTGGTAACTTATTTGTGGTTTTACAAGTTGTGTGTTTAGAGGAAACACAATTTAAATCCTAAAACTCATTTATAATAAAACAAGGAGATATATTTTAATAGTTGATTGTACTGAACAGTTACTGTTCTGCTAAATGCATGACTACACATGAAAATACTAAAATGGAGGAAGAAAACCATAAATTCTTTCTTTCTAGAACCTGAAACATGGGAAAGCCTGTATGAAACATTTCTAACTCTTCCTGGCATTATTTTTATACCAGCTAAAAGCCTCTTAGAAGAAATGAGCCCTAACCTCAGTCTCCTATGGAAAGCTGAATAGGTAACAGCAGGTAACCAGGACAGGAATTAGATCTTACCTAATGAGTTTATGATGGGCTAAATGTGTAGCAACTTCCTAAGCCAGAATTTGGACAAGATACTGGGTCTCCACTGTTATTTTGGAGAAACAACCAAAACTTCATGGTTAAATATGCTAAAAGAAGAATGCTGTAACTGCAACAGCATGCAAAAGTGGAGTTCTCTTTCCCCACAGCTTCAGTCATGGCAGCTCTTTAAGACAGCAGACCTCTGCATCCAAAAGTGAGGAAGGCAATAAATAGTGCAGAATCTGTGGCTTAGGTATATTTTTTATTTTTCACACAGTAACAGGCACAATTATGCTTTTCAAGTAAATATAGGATTATAAGATACACTACAGCATACACATGGGACAGGCTGGGTGGTAGGCAGGCAAGAAGGACTGAGAGACTGAATATAATGAGGAAGTTATCAAAAATATGTCTAAAAGTTGGAAGGAGGAATGGTTTTGTGGTTCTGACATCATCTTCCTGTGCGTTATGGTGGAAATCATACAGGCACTGTACACTTCATTTCCTTAACCATGAAACCAGAACAGGAGCACTTCAGCTCCACCAGCAGTGCAAGGATCTGGAAGTTCAGACACTCTGATTGGGAGGTATTTCAGTGCTCTGTATGAAAATCACATTAGATTACACAAAGCTTATAATTGCACAGTATTTCAAATTTCCTGGCAATTTTGGTGCACTACGTTGAACTATAAAATTTATAAATTATAGACCTATGAATGGTTATAGTCTCCATATAACAAACAAGGTAAAAATTTCAATGGCTTGCTATATAGAAAGAAGAAAAAGGGAAAAAAGTCAGACTGGATTTTATCCCAGACACTTTTTTTGAAAACTGTGCCTAGGAGGTTGCACAGGACAGAGATCTGTATTTCTGATCCCAGCATCAGAAAACAGAAATAGTAACAGCAAGCATTATGTAACTTATGTTGCTAAGGGTTAGGCTGTGACGCAAAGGAAAACTATATTTTATTCATTACAACCCCGAAGAGGAGGGAAAGAGAAAGCCAAGGAATCCTGCAAAGAAGGGGAACTGGAGCACACAGACAAACTCTGGAAGAAGAGGACTTAGGGCAACAGGAACCTCTGCCTCTGTCATCCCCACAGGGATTCATTTCACAGGGATTCATTTCTAGTCTGTCCATAAGTAAACCTGATAGAAGCAGTCTGATAAAAGCACAGACAAACCATGGGTGTAAGTTTGCAAAGCTTATTCCAGGATTTTATATAATAATTATTTTAAATATTTAAAACTTTAAATATTAAAACACACCCTAGACATCACAAGTATTAACAAAAACTTACTAATGGAACAACTCATTTACTCATCTTTCAGCAACAACTGCTCAATTGAGTCAGACATGAACACTAAACATAAAGCAAAATGATATTTTTATTAATATGTTACCAGGTAGGTCTACCAGTTCTCATAGACAGAACCTTTTCTTCAATACCATAAAATATTTTAACATACTTTATGATTTTAAGATTCTAAAGTTATTATATAAATTTTTACTTACTATTTAAAATATAACTCCAGTTAAGGTTCTACTCCCAAGAATTCTAAATATAGAAATGATATGTCCCTTTCATAGTATAAGCTTTTCAGTAAACCAAAAGGTACACAAAATTTTCTTAGTATTTTTAATGCTTCCATTCTACTTTTAATTAACTTCTTCAGAAATTAAGACAGATACTTAAACGTTACTCCTTAAACATCACCACTAACTTGACCCACAGATAGACATAAACACAGAAAACTCCTGCCTTGATGAGATTGCCCTGGAGGCCAACCACACACACAAAGAAAGATGAGTGATAGGACAGTATCAAGATTTCAGTTTCTCGTTGCAGTTTCATACTTTAGAAGAACCATGTGGCTTGTGTGGACTGGCAGAATTTTTTTGGTTGGGGAGGGATTGGGGGGTGTTGAGGATTTAGGGGTTTTGTTTGTTTTCTGTTTGTGCTGTGGGGAAATTCTGTTTATTTTGAAACTATCTAGAAATACAAAGATTGTTCTGGGAATCTGACAGCAAAAAGGACCTCTCTGGAGCTGTGACACTACTTGGCCATGGAGCTCATAGTGTGTTGTTGCAGAATCTGGTATCTCTGAGGTTGACAATACTACAGCACAATTTAAAAGGGATTTCCATCTGCTTCCACATAACTTGGTTCCACAGCTTTATAGTAAACATAAGATTTTGCTAGATGCTCAGAAAGAACAGCCCCTTTCACTGACTCCTCATTTAACACACATTCCTTTTTTGTTTGTGAATTCCATAAATTCTTATTTCTAAAGAAACTACAACATTGGAAAGGCTGTACGTAAGTAATTACCATTTCCTCACAAAATGCTTTTTAAAGCATGCTCAACTTTCCCTGTACCTGAAATGCCATTAAAAAGCTAAGCTGGAAGATGCAATTAAGGAAGATGCCCTTAAAGAGCACAAAACAACATTTTCAGACAATAACTGCTGTTACACCACACCACCACAGTAAATATTTATAAAATCTCAATATTACTTAGTTGTTTCTCTTTTTTTATTTCTTTCTCCCCTCACTGACATTCTAGTTAGGCTTATTTTGTTTATTTTACTAGAAAACCTCAAATCACCAGTGACCATTTTATCATGTCCAGCTTATGTCCTCCTGTAATAACACTGCCCATTAACTTCAACAGCTCTTCTCCCTTTTTGGCATTACCCTGCCTGGAATATTCACAGACAGCAATCATAACCCCTAGCCTGCCTTCTGCCATGCTAAACATGACAAATGCAGTCATCTCCTGTAATATGTACTCTCTAGGGCTTCTTTGTTCCTGTTCCTGTGATATTTTTAAGACCCTAACTCGATTTGACAAACTGAACAACATCTCTCAGATCTTCTGGAGAATCTCAGTAGTTTTAAACTGTTTGATAAATTGAGTAACCCTGCTCTACAGGAATGCACCCTTCAATACTCCCTTCAAGAGAATCTACCAAAACCTTCAGAAGGGAGGAAAAAAAGACAGCTAAGTCCAATTTAATAAAAAGTCTTCCACATCACTTGTTTTAGTCCCACCAGAAAAGCTGAAATGAGAACAACTACAAGTTTACAAAAATACTTATCAGTATTTATTAACTGTAGCTACTGAAGTGAAAAACATCCTTAACATCTTAGTTTAGCCAGTTATTGTCTGGCTCCCAGACTTCTGAAAACAGTTATGTAACAGGAAACATTGTTTTAACGTGGACCATTGCAATGGAGATGAATATGGCTGTAGGCCAGAGTACTGTACAATTCCAGAAGGCCAGATCCATATAAAGGACCTCATACACGAAATTTGGGGTTCCATATCCAACATACTATTTAGAAAACAAACTTAATTTAAATACAACATGTATTTCAGTTTCCTCAGTTCCACTGTAAGTCCCACCATGCACAGGTGCTGTACCTCCCTCTGGACGGGTAAGAATGGCTTGGCACACGCTTCACCCTGACCCTAAGCATGGTGCAGAAACTGGATTTCTCCTGACTCTTCCCCCACATGGCATAAATCCAAGTTCTTCTGACAGCTGGTAGCCACTGATTCTTTTACAGGTCTGAAGACAATTACATCTCTTTTTTTCAGTATCAGGATATAAACCCAGGTTTTATTCACCCCTCTGCTACAGGTGGTTCCCACTCCTTCCTTTTCCACTGCAGAAGAGGTCTGAAAGCTGAGGGTAGACGTAATATCTACTCTTCCTGTTGAAAAATATTTCCAATGTGGAAAAGAATAAAAAAAAAGGTTGCTCAAGCCTGAAAATTCAAATCAGAAAGCATGTTCAAACTGGGACACTGACCAAAAAAGACAAGATAAGTCCCTGACCCGATCCCCGTTGAAAAGGGACCACTCTGTTATGGGACGAGTGTTTCATGGGAAATGCAAAATCTAGTCCAGAAAATTCAGTTTTCACAAGATTTTAGATCTCATAACATAATAAAGAAAAATCAGAAATCGTGTAAAAGAGAGCATACTGAATTAATCTTGACAGAACATTTTTTTATGTTGTAAAAAGTGGTTTTTATAGGTAAGGCTATCTCCCCACAGAGTGGACACTGCAATACAGAATTGGCAATCACTGATATTGGCCTCCACATAGAAAAGAGAAATAGAAACAAGCTTAGAGCCAAAATTTGATTGCAGTTTTATTTATAATAAAAGGAATAATGTACACATATTTTCTTGTGAACACCTGCATGATATTAAATTTGTTTTTACAGTTACACAGACTGTTCATGTTCTTACCAAGATAAATGTACTTTGCTTCAAAATTTCAGTTAGAAGTTTGTGCCATGCCTTTATCAAGCATATTCAGATTCATATTAGGGTAAACACAAATCAAGTAATATTTTAATGGTGCCATCTGTCATATTTTTTTGTATTCTGCTGCCAAAGCAGCAAAAGATCAAATGAAATAAAATCTAAACATGAGGTTTCATTTACCCTGCCACAAGAAATAATTTTCAAGGTGGCAAAGACAGATCTATTTGATAATTACATATTTTCTGTTAAATTGTTCCATATGCTTAGAATATTTGGGATTTAGCCAAGAAGAAAAGAAAAATCACTTCTCATAGTTGAGCAGCTCGTCCCCAAAATACACATCAAGTTATCTTTGTGCAGTTGATCCTTAGATAAAAAAAATTTACATTGACTTTTTCACTATGTTCATCAGGAAAAATCCCAACATACAGTTACAGAAATATATGCATTTAGTTGAACAACTTAAAATGTAAGCTAAAATAGAGCAAAAATACATTGAAATACTCTATTGACAATTTCACTCAATTGACTCCATCTGCATTACTAAGCCATTTGAATTAATACCAACACTTACAAATATGTTCCTTTGACAACTGTCATTGACAAGATATATTCTTATATAAAATAATCCAGTTGCAACTATTCACCATATCTGTTTAATCTTTTAATAGAAACTAAGTTTTACTTCCATATTTAAGACATTTGCTTTAGTTCTAAAATTAATCCATCAAATTACAGATTAGCTTTGATAAACCAGAATGAGAATCTATTATTAGTTTTAATATGTTAGTGAGGGAGATGCATATAGGACAGATGAAAAGATGACACAGAGCTCTTTGCAGGATTCAGATGGTGACTGTTAGTGAGATGAACCCCACTTCCTTCCTGCATCACAGCCCTTTGTGCTGAAATCACCAAGAGTGTTTTAATTTGAGTTTATAAATTATGGCATATTCTGATAATAACTTTTTTGTTTTAAATATACTGCTGCTATGAATTTTTTTGTAGAAATAACTTCAGATTGATTCCAGGCACAACTTCATACTAATTTCCCTGACCTTACAGTACAAAAGAAGGAAGAGCAACATGCGAATTTTTGGCAAAAGCTATACACATCCCCCTTACTGCCTTGCACATCACCATTTTTTAAACACTACTGCCAATCATAATTTAAGGATTTAATTTTGCCATTACATTTAATAAATCACAAATTTATAACAGGACTTAAAGGATGTTTCTATTTCTAAGCAGTTTTCATCTCTGTTGGAGAAGAGTTTGTATACAAACACATTCTGGATATAGTTTATTAATTCTGCAGCTCAGCTTCAGATATCTGCATTCCAAATGAATATGAACGATCCTTGTTCTTGTTGCAAATCACAATTAAAAAGATGGCAAGAAATGCAATGTTTGAAGAACAGAAGAGTTTGATTTAGAAAGGTGAGACAGCCCTCAAACACTTCCCCCCAGCTTGCTTTCCAACCTGAGAGTGGACACGGTTCGCTCCACAGCTTGAATAGTTTTAGCAGGGAACATATTTGCCTTTAAGTTACAACAGCCCACAGGATACAGTGCTCAGGTAAAACAACCCCAATGATTCTTCTTGAACACAGTGAGTAAGTAAATCACCACAGCCCAACATTCACCACCACTCAGCTTCAGCCAGGGCTGCAGAGTCAACAGCTAATGCAAGCTTGGAGCCCAAATACAGAACATATATGGCAACACATAGCTGCAACCTCTCAATTTTATAAGCTTTCTTTACATACATCAAATAGTTGCACATGTGAGGGCCAATTATTAAATGTCACTGAATCCAACGTTGCATTTAACAAAGAGTAGAAAACAACCATTACTATTTTTCACTACAAGTTTTAATATTCGATAACCAGTTCTTAGTTGTCTCTGACCCAAACATTCGACTAAAACAACAAGGCTGTGCAAGGCTACTGGAAAAGTTTATGATTTATGTTATTTTACCAGTTTAGGAAAAATGAAATTAATCTACTGTTTCAGCTTTGTGATACATATGTATAAACTACTCAGAAAAATAAAATGAAGTTCCCCCTGCTAAAAGCTGGTTTCTCGGGTATGTTTAAACTAAAAAATTCAGGTGCAAAATGAAATTAAAAATATATTTTCATTTATGTAAAAATATAATATAATATATAAAAAGTATAATAAAAATACCATATTACTGGTGATGACTATACTAATGTACGAGCAGAGGAAGGTACTGACCTGTATAAAGATAAAATAACAGGTGGGATAGACATGGTCTATTTTGCACAAAGGATATACACAGCTTCTGAGATTTAACTGATCTTGTTCAGTCTCACAAAAAGACACACAAATTTGCCAGGCATTCTTTCTTCAGGATAGCTTGGCTTCACAGGGAAGATAAAAAGTTAATATTTCTATGAGCTTTCCTAGTCCACTTTTAGCTCTAGCAACAAAAGAAGTTATTAAAAAAGCAGTATCTAATGTATCAGATTTATTTTCCTGCTCTTCATGCAGGCTGTGAAAACTATTGATACTTGTCTCTCTCTTCAAATATAACTGGCACAATTTAGGAGTGAATTAAAAATAAACTATATGTAATGTATTTCTTATGAAAGGAACTGTGGGTGTTTAGTCTAGTTAGTTCTGCAGTAATTTACAGTTTTTTGCTTTTATGTACCAAATGGCATTTCCATCCTTAGATCCTAGTGCCAACAAAAATCTACTGTTTCATTCCAAACATTTAGCAGTATTACACTTTGCATACATAAATATATAGCTGCCAGTCTTGCAGAATAAATTCAAGTAACAAATACTTTACATCCAATCTGGAATCAACTCGCTCTGCAAGTAAAACAGCAAAAGCTTCTGCTATAAGCAATTCATCCTGCTCATAAAATAAACAAAAGAATCTGAACTGATTGCAACTTTCACTGTCGCATGGCATAAAAATACAAAAATAATCAGATTTTATAAAATAGAGATGCAAATAAATTTAGTTCCATTTATCTTATGCATGGAATGTTCTCATACAGAACCTTTAAGTGGGGTGACAATCTTTACAAGTAACATGTAGTCCATTAACACATTCGGAAAGTAGACAGCAATATTTATGCTCAGGGATGTACATAGAGAAGGTGATGTTGCAGTAATGTTATATTTGAACTTACTGCACCAGCTAACAATTTACCAGGCTGAGATTCATTTTTGAGTTACTAGAAATTACACAATTATCCTTTAAGTATAAATTGCTTAAGGCTATTATCAATGCCTTAAGAGGAAGAGAGTTCAGTGGCCTTATCTAAATGAAGTAGATATCTCATTAGATGGATTTTCTTTTTAATTTCCTAGGTTGTTTTTACAAAAGAAAGTGGCATTTTGGGAAACTTGTTAGTGCTCTGGCTCCTGATTACAATGATCAATAACAGAAGGAAAACCATTGAAATAAGGACAAGCTATTGAAACGCAGAACTGATTCTCTAAGCATCTCTCAGATGCTGCCACATGGGGTACATCCTGTTAAGATTTAAGTTTCTAATTAGGGGAGATTAAATCATCCAGTGTTATATCTTGGAAAGTGATAATCTTGACTACATATCTTCCAGAGAACTTTCCACATACCTATAAGCCTGAAGTAAATCTGTGCACATTAAATAGTATGTTTCACATATTAAAAGTTCTTTGAAGGTTGAGTTCAAGTTTTTAATGCAGAGAAGGTTCTTAAGTGCACCTACTGAGTTCTTCCATCAGAGAAGGCAAACAGAAAGGAGAAAATTTGGTCATGACTTATAAAAGTCAGTAAACACCTCTATAAAGGCAGGAATTCCCACCAGGGAATCCTAGAAGTATCCCTGTAAGAATCACATAGCCTGCAAGAATCATCATGAAACCATGAAAATGTCTGAAATGTAAGTGTATTCTCACTTCTAAACCTTCACAAAAAAAAGCAAAAGAAATTGAAGCAATTTCTCCAAAAGGCTCTTGCACTTAATTTAAGGTGTCTCTACTTTGACATTTACTTTAATATGCCTAGAGAGTGGCGTTAGCTAATGCAGACAAAGAATCTTCAGAATACTTGAAAGACATCTCAAGTATGAAAATATTTATATACAGTGTAAATTCCAGTGTTTTATTTTCGTCTAGAATGAGAACATGACCCACTTTATGAACTCAAGCAACTGTGGGCTTGGAGGCCACTACCAAATCCAAAGGGAGACAAATCTTTTCCTGTATGATTTCACCCAGATAAAAGTTTTAAGCAGCACGTGGCTTTCAACAGCACTGAAAGAGTCTGCACAAGTAATTTTCTCCCATATGGGCTTAGAGCAGTAGTCTTTTCTGAACAGTTATAACCATCTAATAGTGTATCATCTGAATCTGTCACCTTCCAATTGATACTGCCTTCCCTCCCCATCATTTATGTTCCTTAGTCAGACAAATCCTCTCCAAGAGATTATAAAATAATTAACATATGCGTTCCCTGGGAGAGAAGAGGCAAAAATGAACATGGCTATATTCTTTTCTAGGACACTTAGGAGCTTAAACTGGGAAAATAAAGTGAAGGGTTAAAACGGAAGGACAGTCTCAGCTATTTAGGTTAGTCCAACCAGCTTAGTCACTAGCAGCCAGGTATCCTCAGTTAGAGGAAGGCACAAAAGGACAGCAGGTAGTTTTCTGTCTATTAATAGAGAGAGACACTATTTGAAGTGCAGGAGTGAGAGTCCTTCCAAAAACATATTGTACAACATGAGTGAGATGTAGTGGCTCACTTGAGCCACAGTATTCCAGAGAGAAGATGCACTTCACAGGGTTAGCTGCCCCTCAGCACTGCTACCTGATCCCAGAAATGGGAATGTAAGTAAATATGTGCACAAGAAACACATACAAACACGGACTAGCATGGGTATTACAGGTGACATAAAAGGATGGCAAAGTAATTTGAAGTTGCAAGGCACAGAATGAAAACATTTGCTAAGGTTACTCTCAAACACAGACATGGTTTCTTGATTTTGTGCAAGTTTTTAATTGCATTCTTCTGTTTTGGTCTAATTCAGATGGATTCAAATCCTGCAAGAAACAAGCTTGTAAGACTGAACCAGCTGTCTTGCACACAACAGGTAGAACCTAATTCTGTTATTAATACCTCTAATGCTTTCTTCTCTTTAGTTACAAAAGGCACTGTAAGACCCATTGCATTTTTTTACATTGTTAGTAATCCAATCCTTTGCCTGAATTTTTTTTTCTGTATAGCTTGTAACATTCATTACAATATTCCACTGTTTTCCAGGCTTCCTTATTGCTTAATGTAAAATTGTCTTCTTTGTTATTTTAATTATGCTTTTAAACTTCTTGTTTGTGCACATCAATTTTACAGCTTTCTCTTTCTTATTTAATTCTCTGATATGCATCCTAATGGTTTTGTGTTTTCTATTTTCATCCAGTCTTGCATGAAATTCCATTTTTTTTACACTTTATATTCTATTGGGAAAACAATTCAGAAAGAGGTCAAAAATACAACTGGGCCATATCATGCATTCATGACTATTTGAAAGTTTGCCACAACTTTTGATTTCTAACATATCCTAAATCATACATTTATGATGAGTAGGCAGCTTGGAACCATTTGGTGAAGGGTGACCTGCTTGCACACACTGGCCCACTCAGAATTTTTTTTTTTTGTCTACAATCAAGCCCTTTTAGCATTTTCAAAAGTTAGCCTAATTACTTGACCTGTCCAGCAAAACCAGATTTTCTTTTTTAAGTCTATTCTCATTACAGCAAGCACTTTTAATTAAGTAAGCAGAAGTTGTGTCTGAGAAGGAAACCACTGAGCACAGCATAATACTCTAAAGTCCAGACAACCATCTTTTTTAAAAAAACATTTTCTCAATCCATATTCCTTTCTGTATCACTAATGCAAAAACATTATATCATCAACAGAAACACTTAACATATCTTGAAGTGAAACAGCGTAGCAACCTTTTCTTCCAATAGGGTTTCAGAGAAGCAAATGTCTATTTTGCTCTTGAATTCTGAAGTGAGTTGAATATGTAAGCAGTGGTTTTAAAATGTTTTCAAAATATACAAATCAGACTAAATGCAATTATAAATTTCGTTGACAATGTTCTGCTGAACTACTCTTAATTCAGCTCAAACATGCAAATCTCGTAACATCAGCAGCTTATCCTCAAAAAAATTCTTGATGATGATCTCTTGACTTTTGAGGTACTAGAAATGTCATGTATGAAAGATCACATTCTAGTGCTAGACCCACTAAAATGGAAAGCTAACATGAACATCAGAGTTTAATGCCTGAGTTCTTAATGTCCTTTTTTCCTCCCACCCAGGCAAATGTACAAAATGTTGGCTAAATCTCACTCCTCAAGTCACAGTTTCTACTGTCTATAAAATTAACTACTAACAAACAGTAAATTTGCATTACCAACTACAGAAAAATTATGAATAAAAGTAATGAATAAAAAAAATGCCTGCTGCATGCTTAGAGCAAAATATTTTGCAAAATATTAGTTGTACAGTAATGGAACCCTTTTCCCTACAATATCACACCCATGTAGAACATGTTTCTTTTAAATGCATTAACAGTAGCTATGACATTCTTAAATTTTGGCTGAAGTAATAACATTGAAGCAATACACTTAATGGTTTTAGAAACATTTTACAGAATGAAGACATTAGATTTTACTAGATTTGCCTAACATATATACCATACTCTGTTTTAAAACATTCACTTAACCCACGAACTTGAAGTTTAATCAGATTGTGCATGGGATGATTTTCCTCAACTTTTACAGCATACTTTCTTTTGAGCCATTCCAAAAAACACAGCTCAGCAAGCCCTAAACTGCCTGTTGAACTAGACTGGTGTTTCTCCTAAGACCATTAAAAGATTAAAATAAATAAAATATCTGCTGTTAAAAATCTCAATTTCTCACAACACTGATTAAAACCAACCCAAGCTCTGCTACACAGGTCAGCTGAACTCAGGTTTTTATATGTTTTTAGCCATTTTAATATTGCTTTTTAAAGAAAAAGTTAACAGCATTATTAAGTGTGGAATGTTAAATGTTTATGCAGTAGTCTTCCTTAAATGGGGGACATATCCTCTTGCTACAAAGTGGTACTTAACCCTGTTTTCTTAAGTAGAAGGTAAAACCAACAACCAAGTTGTATATTCTTTTTTTCCTTAAGTGACTGATACTGAACTTATTTCACAGCATGATAATTAATCAGTCCAGAAACAGCACACTAAGTTAATATGCACCAACCTACAAAAATGAGAATTCAGTCACTGAATTTGGAAGACTCAAGTCTTTGCTCACACAAATAGTTGCAGTTCCTATAGCAGATGCTCCCAAACCATGCTATGCATTAGGAACCACTGCTCCTGATCTGTGTGTGAGAATGAAGATCAAATAAAAAAGAATAGAAAAATAAAAATGGAGTCATAAGTAGTTGCAATCATTATGCAATAAATGCTCATTCCCTTAAAGCCTAAAAGCATGTGTGTGCATCTTGCTGAAAATACCCCCATCAGGCTCCCAGATTCAGGGAAGGTAAAAGGAAAGCAAAGTGAGATTTATATGGGAGCTGAAAGGCAGTTTGCAATTTCTGAGAGCAAGAAGTGGACAGAAGGTTACAGGACATTGTAAGTACAGGAACTGGAATAAACTATCATGTCTTTGTCAGAGAGGATCAAATGTGGGTGAGAACTTCTAAGCTTCTAATGTGGTAGTTCTCCTCAACTTAAAGCAGAGTTAAAGGAAAAAACAAGCCTTGAGAATGATTGCATATGAAATATGGATAATGCAGCAGAACAGCAGTGTGCAGTGTTCTTATGGTTAGCCACTTGAACCTAGTCACCTGATAAAACTTTGGTTCACATTTGTTTTTAAAACACACATAAGGAATAAAACTTCTCTTTTGCTTTTATCTTGTACTAAAAAACAGAAAAGCAAATCTCAGGAAATGTACAATTGTTCAAATTTGTAATCTCTCACTTGGGCTTTGAAGCTTAACAACCACATACCAAACTGCATAGTGCTTGTGGTTTCAAGACTTAGAGGCAATGAACTCTTGTCCCCAACTATCACAGAGATGTCAGTCACCTGCTGAATCAACAAAACCATATCCTGGCATACACACATTTCTCCTGAGCTATTTCCCATTCAGTTGCTTCTCTTGGTATATCTTCTTTGCCTCTTCAGAAAAAAAAGGTCATCAAGAGGTGCATGTTGGTAAATTGCAACTCATCATCAGACCTATTAATGTGATACTGATTTAGCCACAAAAAGGGGAGAAAAAAGGGCTTCCTAATTTTTTTGAGGTGAGGCATGAAAAATCAAAGAAGAAAGTGAAGTAATTTAATTCCTAGCATAGTAAGATCTATGGGAAGTTGAACCTAGATTAAGAGTTTCCTACTTTGGAGCCTTTGGTTTCCTAAAATCAGAATTTTCTCTTCCTATAACATTTTTTCAGTACGTTAGAACAAAGCCAGAGCTAATCAAATATTACATATTGTTTAAACTGCCATTTCTTAGGCTTTTGTTTTGTAGAAAATAAAAGTTAATAGCAACAAAAAGGTAACAGCTAATACCATAAATTTTTTTAATAAATCACTAATTCTGAAATAGTTAAACTATTTGCTTTAGAAAAGAATCACATTGAAATAACTGCTCCTTTTTATACATCAGTATTAATTTTTTATTATAAAGCCTAGGAATCAAAAATGGCTTTTAAATTCTCTTTATAGTTCCCAATTATTTTCTTATCCATCACTTTCAATAGGCAACTCACCTCATGCAAACTTGGACCTGGTACGCAAACATTAACTCAAATTTTTTTTTTTCTTTTTATTTAATTGAACCAACACCTTAACTTTATCTTCATTGAACTGATGGCTCAATAGCAACTTCATGGTATTTTTGTCTGGAGAATTTCTCTACCATTTTAACTGAAAAAACAGAAACTGTCAATTATATTCCATACATGAAAGAGGACAGCTTATTCTACCAGTAAAAGGCAATGTTGAGTTTTACAACTACTGCATTAAAAGGGTATGGAAGTGAGTTTGGAAGGTTTCTTTACAAGATCATTCAATTCCAACCCCTGGTACATAAAAATATTAATGAATAAGCACTTTCTAACAGAAGTATCTCTTATTTAAATTGAGGGAGGAAAAAAAACACCAAAAGAGATGAAGTTGTATTTTTATACCCGTTCATAACTTCTCAGCAATTTAGCAGAAGGCTTTCTGAAATGACTGAATTATAGCAAGAGAATTAAGTGGGCTTTTGGAGGATTCCTTCCTTTCCAGACCAAGACTGTCTTTTCTCTGCTTGGGATATGGGAGTTACCCTCAGCTTATTTCACTGCCAGAGCCCATGGGCTTATCTTGTTAAAAGCCACATGCGTGTTCTTGGTCTGAAAGACGATTCCTTCCTTGTCCTTTGCAGAAACTTCTAGTCACTCCCTGAACTTCACAGGTTGCCATTGAGATTGACAGTGAAACCTTAGTTGTACTACACAGGGGGAAGTGGAATGGATTGCTTGGGGCAGAACTGGAGAGATTCTCTGGAGAGATGTTAACTCACCAGCTTGGTGATACAAAAACAACATTGAAGACCCTGTAAAAGTCAAGGGAAACAATATTAACTGCTCTCCTGCTGTCCACAAAACCAGATGCTGTTCATAAAAGGCAGTTTGTTTGCCAGGTGTGATCTGCCTCTAGCCTATAGGTGAGACAATTATTATCATGGGATAAAAGCTGAGGAAGAATTTCTTCACTTAACTAAGGCAGTAGCTTTTCCATAGCAGTACAGCCATGTTACAAGAAGCACTGAGGGATTCAGTGTAGCTGATGCTCCTAATGCTGAAGGTAATTAATTGCAAGGGTTCCTGCACAGGGCTTACAGTCAGCTAATATAGATCAAGACAAACAGAGGGAAGGGGGACACTTCAGAAACACGTAGACTTAACACATTCCTAAAAACTCTAAGCCATGGGTCTCAAACCCTTCCTGCAGGAGATCATTAAGCCTTGATATTTACCTTCAAATGATGATGAGGTGCATGAAGAGGGGGAATTTTTTTTTCCCTTCTACATCACTAGGTACAGCTCATTAGCATTTATGCCACCTGATGACATGCTGTCCAAGAATTCATATCCTTCTGAAAGATCAGCTACAAACCACACAATTAGGTGACTGACCATCTGACCTATTAGAGTTCACTTGTTTACAAAGTTTCCATTAACTAGGTCAAGAAAATATACAAACAAAAGCCTTCAGTATCAATGTGCTGTATGAGACCAGATGCATTTCAACATCCTTTAATGTGATCAAATCAACAGCCTGGTCCCTGGTAAGATATTACACATAGCACCAAACAAAGCATGACAGTATCAAAGCAAAATTCAGAGCAGCTGTGAGGACAAGCAAGAAAGGCTCTTTGTTTTGTTCTAGGCATGTCTCTTATCATTGTCTCGTAAAAGTAAACCAAACAACAAATGGTATAAGCAAGGAGGAAACTGTGGGTTAACCTTATTTTTTCTTCCAATTAAGTAAAATACAGCATATTAAGAAATGCAGCATAAAGAAAAGAATCAATAAAGGAAAGACATCATCATTCAGTTTAAAGCTCAGATGGAGACACCAAGAGGAAAAAGGGAATTCACTCACAAAGTTCTGGTGACCTACAGGTAATGTACTACTGAATATGAGATGGAGTTTGATGGGGAAATCAGACTATTTGACCAGTCAGGCAGTGGACTTCCTCCAGTAATCCCTACTTTATGCAATCAGTTAGAATTTGTCTTGAGGGGCCAAGTATGTATATATTTCAGCTTATTAGATGTTATACAATGCCATGCATAAAATGTGCAGTACTGTGCAATTCAAAAGGCACATGGGTTGAATTTCAAGAGGCAATTATTCAGTGGAAAAAAATGAGCATCTCTTTGTTCAATTAAAAACAGAGTTTAGCATGCATCACTAAGGGCAACTAATTCCTATTTGTAGGTCCCCTTTAATGTTCATAGCTGGCAGGCAGCAAACCTACATTTTCTTAAGGCAGTTTCAGATAACTATTCATTCTAGTTCTTACAGTTTACTTCATTTAATTTTCTAGAATTACCATGGTTAAGTTTTATCATTAACATAATACCTTGTTAGACATACAGATTGGACACAGCACTGATGAGCAGGAACTCCCAAGAGACTTTTCCCAGGAAACACTTATCAATACATTACCTGAAACTTTGAAGAGCACATTTGAAATTCTTTTTTTTAACCTCTCTAAAAAGAGGTAACTAATAAATCAAACTATTACAATGACCAAGCTCTGGTTAATGGAATTAGCTTATAGTTATCTAGCTGGATCTCCAAGACAATTCACAAAGCAATCATTCTTTAAGTAAGTAGTTTATGAAAGTATGTATGTACCAGAAACTGTTCTAACAGAGGTGAAGTTTTTTTTTACTCAGGAAAAACAAATAGTGTTATAACTGGCTAGAACTGTAAACATCTACAGAGCTCAATCATACATGTCTGATTTCCTGTTTGACTTTATCTGTATTCTGATAAGGAAAAGCTAGGGCATTTCTCCCACTGGCAAGCACACAGAGGAGGAAAACTGCTGAGTCACAAACAGCACAGACAGCAGCAAAAACTATTCCAGTATTAGTAGATTATTTGCCACATTTTTAAAGTGTACTCATACTGAAGCCTTAAATAATTAGGACATATTTCTAAGGTCATAGTCAAGCAAACCATATTTCTACAAATTCAGATGGATGAATCATGAAGCCCATGGGAGACAGATGTTGAGAGCCCAGTGCAACCTCTAGTTATAGTTCTCCACTCAAACTGTCATTAGAGGAGGGAGCAACAGTTGTGGTGATTTGTATAACAAAATCAAAAAGTTCCAAATTGCATTATCTTTAGGTGCTACAGTACAGGAATAACATTAGCAAAGATTACAAGACTAGGAATACACAAAGCCAGAAGGAGTGGTAATTCCTGAGGCTGGGCTTTTTATCTTACTACGTGTTCTAGGTCTGAATGTCATACAACAGTGTCAGTCTCCAGAACAACGATGTTAGAACAGGCTAAATTATATTTTAGGCTCTGATCTTGCAAACAAGAGTCAAGAATCTAGAGCAAAGCCCAGAACAGTATAAAAATTTATCTCCCTATTAACAAGGCCTATAGAGAAAAAACAAATGCACTGCCTACTGGGACAGGGTTTTCAAGAAATTTTACAACAGTTTTGTGGAACATAAGAGGCTCCTACACTGACTTTTCATATGCCTTTGATTAAATAATACACATAGGGCAGAGAGGAAGAGATAACCTTTCATTTCTCTTCCTTGCAAAGGGAGTTCTAACAATGATTAACATCAATCACTGAAATACCAGAACGTAACAGGAAAAGAAAATCCAAAGAACACATTAGCTGTTAGCGTTTGCACCTGGTTTCTCATCTTATACTACAAATACATAAAGATTTTAAGTTCTTATTTTGTTATATAAACAATTTTCAATACATAAAGAATTTTCAATTTTAGATGTTCGGTTTGGGTTATATTAAATTGCATCAGTCCATAGGAGTATAGAGCTGCCCAGCTGCATCAGATGCTTCGTGACACAGCACTCCTAAAAATAAAAACTAAGATTGTGAAAACATACACATTTTGAGATTGAGTGATGTCACAGCTACATGGCTCTAATCATCATTTTTGAAGACCAGAATTTAGGACTTCAAAGCTTAAATCCCTACTTATCGTCTGTTATGTAAAATACAGGCTAAAACAGTCTGTAGCAGACAGTCCCCAATGGTCAGTGTGAATCTCAGGGGATTAGGGACAGGGGAGGAGGTTTGGAGGGAAAACAAAAAAACCAAAAAAAACAACAAACAAACAAACAAACAAAAAGAGAGACAAGCAGTGAAAGAACAAGCATGGATTCAGAAATAACTTGAATAGTATGGTAGTCTGATGCTGAAATAACTATACAATTCCAAGATTTGCATTTTGTATGAATTTTGGATTTGGGCTGGGGGAAGACAGCACAAAAGTAAACAGAGTTGGTTTGTTTGGGTTGGGGCTTCTTTTCCCAACTATTTTCTTTCCTCCAACTCTCAGACAAGATTGATAGATTTTCATTCAAAACTGTGAAAATTAATTCATGTGCATGGTATAAAATATCAGAAAAGGTAATTAGAGAACAACCAAACTAAGGGGTATTTTCTACCTTGGGTGTAGAAAAACAGCTCAAGGCAGCCATGAATCAAGTAATACTAGCCAGGCCCACTAGAAGATGCTGGCAATTGCAAATTCCTATGCAGCACCCACATAAAGACTGAAAGCAGTGAGTGCAGTCTAACTCCACTGCTCTGCAGGGCTTTAGCTTTACCTGGTGTGGAGGTCAAGTATCTATGTAAGCAGCAACAGGAGCAGGGAAAGGAGGTAACATGAAAGGAACGTCACACTTTTAAAAACGTATGAGGAAAACTGCATTAGACAGACACAGCAGGCAAAGATGGTAACTGTCTAAAATAAAAGTAAGTCAGGACAGAGCTACTGTATTATCCTGGTCTTACTGGGCTGTGTTTTAATAACTTTTGTACTTTCAGGTTTCTGCTTCAGACTGCCACCTGACACTTGGCAGAAAGGCTATTGATATCTGCTAGACTGGAAATATGTTGCTGCCCTTCTCAGTGTGACAGAATAAATACATTGTCTTCCACTTTGGCTGTCTTTCCCATTTCTACATCTTAGCCATACTCTCCAGAACAGGAACCACATGCAGCCTGTTCTCTCCAGCAAATAGTATGATAGAACAGTGGGCATGACAGGAAAAATACATTATCAAAAAAATATATTTTATGTGATGACAATGACTGCACTGCAAATTTAAGCCATACAATGCCAAGGAATGCGTGTTAATTATATTACAAAGTTAAAGAAAAAAGGCAATGCAAACTTAGTGGAAAAAAAGTCTTAATTATTTTGTTATTGCTGTGCTTGCCAGAATCACTAGCATCCCACATAAGAAACCAATTCTAAACTAATTTTGAGTGGAAACTTTCTTCTATAAATGCAGAATACTGCCCAATAAGCAAGAGGGGGAAGAAAACCCACATACTTTAAACCACAGGAATTCTTAGTGAAATGGATGAAAGGACAATTAATAAGCAACATGTTGAATTTTGTTTCTAATGTATTGATACACACACATAGCACAGCTACTTCATTTTAGATTCTGCAAGCCTCTCCTTTATTCTCAGTATACCTTTAAAAAGAAAAATTATGCCCCTAACATTAAAAAAGTGATCAGTCATACAAACCCTGTTTTTAACCCTTTAATCTGTTTCACCAAAATCCCAAGAAGAACAATTAGGAATGCTTTTCTTTACCACAGTAAAGTATTTAAGTGATTATCAATTCATCATATAAAGACCAAAGCTAGAGGCAAAAGGGCTTTTTCCTTTAGTATGCATGGGGAACACAGGCTATACCTAAATGATTGTCCAGTTGTGCTCCAGATGCTGAGCTCACACTAACCTGCATCCACACAAAGAGCTGTTGTCCCACATTCTACTTTATATTTTTCACTGCTGAATGCACACATGCATGGGCACTTAACAGCAAAATGAACTGAAATAATACCAGGAACAACACAGAGTCTTTACTGATTGTCAGCAGACACCTGCCTGATTCCTCCTAGTCTCTTAAAAATAAAAAGCTTGCCTTAAGCCACTTTCAGAAAGTATCTTACATGCACAAAATAAACACTCCAGCTGTGATTTAAGCTAACCTGCTTGACTTTGAGGACTGCTAATCCACTTCAGTAGAGCATGTTTAGAAGTGCACAGCTGAAAAGTGACACCACCCTAAAACACTTTTTAGCTTTGAATTGTCACACAAGACCTTATAAAGAAACAGACTTAAGACTGACTATTTTAATGCACTATTACGATTTCTTTCATGAGTCAAGGTCAAATCAGCATATAAAAGCATGCCAGAGTGCCTGACATGAGCATACAGAAAGTCTGTTGACATCATGTGGACTTGAGACTAACCTGATCAGACTAAACTATAGTGCACGTATAGGGTCACTTAGCAGCATAATAACTTCATTAACAAAAAGCAACAATCCAAAGCAACTGCTTAACAGAATACAATCACCAACACCAAGATCTTTTGACGTTGTGGAAGAGTAAAATGCATATACCTATTTCCTACAACCTGAAATATGGCAAGCATAAGGAAGTCTACCATATTTCACTAGATACTATAGAAAAACTCACCTGTCTCTAGCTCCAGAGAACATTCTGTACCACTCTACCATCTTAATAACTAGGGTCAAGTAAAGGCGTTCTTTGGTGGTGTTCTTTTATTTTTATATATGTACATTCATACATATAAAATATATATATACATATAATAAATATATAAACACACGTATATATACACACTTAGCTTTAAAGTAACACCAAAAAAACCTTGTAGGCATTTAAGTGAGGCACGTTTATTCAAATTGATGTAACTTTGAGATGTCTTTCACAAAACAGTTCTTTTTCTCCCCCCAGACTTCCGCCTTCAGAAAACAGACATTCACTCTAGATTATTTAAACTTGGAAAAATGCAAGTGTTTTCTTTGAAAAAAATATCTATTGTTGCAGCAAAAACTCAGGTTTCCTTTCAAGCAAGATCATATGATTATGCGTTTATATTTTACTTTCCGCAGGAATTTACACACCCCCCATTTGCATCCTGTTATTCATTTAGCGTTTCCCTTTACTTCAGCATGCTGCGTTAATAAAGTGGAGCATTGGCTCAGTCTAGGCACTCAAGGTGACAATCAGTGCTCCCTCTTGCATTTGTCAGATTTATTCTACAGGGTTTTCCGCATATACCCGAGTACACAAAACGCTCTTTCAAAAATGCCATTCTGAAAAGCACTGCATAGACAGAGCATGAAAATCAAACCTAGGGTTTTCAGGGTTTTATTGCTAATTCTGTTTTTCAGAGTACAAATTTTCCTTTTGGAAGGTGAATTTTACTGAAATAGATTCCATATTATTTAAGACAACTAAAATAGTATAAGATGTCATTTTCACTCTTCTGTCAGTCACAAATTGGTTACTTTTGTTTATCTTCATTTAAGTCATTGTTAGTCTTTAAATACCTTCAGATGGAGACTACTGATTTGTAGTCCTACAATAAAAAGGCCTTCTTTTTCCAAAGTAGCAAAAATACCTTTTCTGCTAATAAAACCCATTAAGACAACTTCCAATGAAGGTATCAATTCTTTTTTTCCCTGTAGAGAAGTCATAGCCTTAAACTTTATTCCAAGACCTTCAAGTGAAAATTGGGATGAAGAGGCAGGAAGAATAAATATCAAGCAGTCCCATTGCACAAGAAATTGACATAAGAAATTAAGATAAAACTTGGAATTATTTCAGAAAATATAACTAAAACAACCACAACAAGACACATTTTATTGAGACAAGTCTTCAATTTAGCAAGAGAACACAGACAAGCAAAATAATTTCTTTTACAGTAGTCTACCTCAGATAACACCTTGCAAAGATTTCATGAAACTGAGGTGCCAAGAGAACTCTCATTTGATGGGAGAAAATGTTTGCACTTGAAAAAAGCACCACTGGAAATATTTGGCCAGCTCTAGCCTTAGAGCTTAGACTTCATACTAAGAATTGTCCTGAACAAGCACAGAAATCAAGACACTTTGATATATTCTTTAAGCAATAAAACAGAATATAAATTCATAAGCACTAATAAACTGAAGCCAGTTTACACAATAAGTGAAAATAAACATTCTGTATTCCTGCAGGAAGGAGTGGAACTATTTTTGACAGGTTTCTTGAATCCTTTCATCCGTATTTTGGAGGTTGAGACAATCTTTAACTGATGAGGACAGAGGGTATTTTAATGTCAAAGAAAGTTTAAAAACAACTTGAAATTTAACATCAATTCCATTGCAATCAAGATCCTTTAGCTACAGCTGATCAATAAGATTTCATCTTCAATATAATAATTGTAAAATCTCAGTGACTGGTAAAAGAAAAGGACAACTAATTAAATACAAGCTCCTTGCTTTATTCCTGCAATGAATAGGATCAGACTATTTCTGCCTTTGAAGAAACTGGCATGAAGCCAACCAGTGCATCTCACCCTACAGAGCAGCTCAGGTAGCGAAGGAGAGAGAGGGAGAAGACTCCTTGGCCAGCTGAGAGGTGACCAAGGACACACACTTCTGACCCCATGACTACTCTGAGTGCTACTGTATTACCCTTGCTAGGACTGGAGTTAGCACACACCTGCCACATAAGTGGAGAACCTTAGCTGTCGTTTTAATGCCTCATGTCCTACATTAATCAGGGCTTGGACGTAGGAAAGATTTTATCTCTACTCTTTACATGTCACCTTTGCAATAAACTGTAGGAAGTGGCACTATCAATTACTTTATATCAAAACAAAGTCATTTTTGATGCATCATTAAGCAAAATACAGCTGGATGGAAATCATATGACATATTTTGAAACAGTAATAGTTTTACTAAGGCAATTTTCAGAGGGAGAAAAAAGAAATCTCTTGGGTATCTTTGACAGTCTGATGAAAAGGATTGGAGGACTCATTAAGGGCAATATTACTTCCAACTGCAAAGCTTTGAATGACTGGTGACCTAAGTGAAATGTAAGTAGTTACATTTGGTTTCAAGAAAGTGGAAAGCTTACTTTACACAGTTACATTGTATATATTCATGCAACTGGAGGTTCCATTAAAATACAGATAAATTTAACAGTTTTAAGTACTTAAACAGCTGAAATCAACATACAGTATAAACTGAATTTTACGAGCAGTTGAAACCCAGATAAATTCCCAATGCTTACCGTCAAAAAAACTTTTAGCTCTCAGGTAACTGACGCTAAGCCTAAGCACAGACAGCTTATCCAGTTTGGCGATAACATCTTGAGGGAAAGGCAGCAGGCTCGCCAAGCGGTCCAGCTCCGCATTCAGGCGGTCCCTGTGCCTCTTGGATGGATTGGACTTGACTCCTTCAGCTGGGGACGGCTTTACACTGCAGCAGAAAAACAAGCACAATATAAATGCCAGCTCCTTTCCAAAAACGAAGGCAAATATTTGCCAAGTCTAATGTCACATATTGTCTCAAACTGCAACAACCAAAATGTTTTCCCAAGTGACTTTTTTTCCCACTGGGGGAAAAAAAAAAAAAAAAATCTAAAATGGCCTAATCTCCCCTCCAACACATTGCCAAATGAAGCAGTTAGAGCTACAATGTCTATTTGAATTTTCGAATGAACATTTGAAACCTTTGAGATTCAGCAATTTTTACAAAAAGCTTCCTATGTTTTCAGTCAAATGTCACTTGAATTCTTCCAAATGTTAGTATTCCAAATATATCAATAACTTTTAGCAATATTTCTGTACAAAAAAAAAGTTTTAGAGTACACTTTTTCACTTCAATAACAATTTCTCACAAATGTCCTTAATTTTTATCAGTTTGGAACAGGCTAGTATTAATTGAATGCAACAAAAGTTCTAGCAAAACTTGCCAGGCATCCAAAACTATACTAAAAACCATGAGATATAGCTCAGTCAGCATGTAAAATCTTTGCAGGAAACACCAGGAGCTCATCCTTTAAGTCATCTCTCAGCTGAAGGCATTTCATTTGAGTACAGCACGGCAAAAGCATGCCTTTCTACTGTACAAAGAACAATTTTAAAGGCTCTGTGTTATGAATTACATAATGAAGTTTTTGTAAACTTGCTATTTTCCATTCATATCCACGCTGAGCTCCAATTCCAGATACTTGGATACTCACCCCTTCCCACATACACAGAAGTCTGGGAAAAGGTTTAAACCCCTACTCATTTAAATTACAACTAGTCATTACAAGCCAATACTGAAACCAAATAATTTATCTGCCTAAGCCATAGTACATTTTATGTTCCTTATTAAACAGTTTTCTAATTAAAGAGTGACTCATTGTCACTTTTCCAGTTCTGCAGTTCTACGTGAGATCTACAGCAGTTATCAATTTATGTTGCTCTCACAGAAACGTGGGTTCTGCAAGATGCATCACTCAAAAATACTGAGCAGAAAGACATTCAGCAGCTAATTTCTTCAGTATTTCATTTAGTCTGCTCTCAACTGTCATCCTTATATCAATTATATGATGAGCAATTGCAAAAGTTCCAACAGTTATTTTTGCCACTGCTTAAAGTAAACTACACAGAAAAGTAATTTCATCTTGTGTTTTCTGTCAAATGAGTACTGATAGAGTGGACTTCTTTTTAGCTTGTTTTTACTTTATGTTTCAATCACACCTCTTGTTAGTTTAAATCCAAGCACTTCTTTCTACAGACACTGCTTATCCAATTGTCACTTGTCAAAAACTTGCACTTAAGCCTGACTGCCTGCTCCCCAGCACAACAGACTCCACATTAAAGGAGCCTTATGCAGAGCCTGGAAATGCAAAGATGCCATAATGCAAAATGTTGATAACAGACAAATATACCAGCAGAAATTACTTCCCAGATGGATAAAATTAAACTTGCTGCAGAGTAAATATTGTAAATTAGTAGTGCTTTAGCCCAAAAACATTGGAAAAGTGGGTGAAACAGTTGAATCAAGAATTAGGAAAATTCTTTCTCTTGAAAAAAAACATAGGTTCATCATCAATGGCAATGGATGACTAACTATTTGTTTAGATGTGTGCTTCAGTCACAAATCATGACTTTGACACCAGCAGTTCACCACATTCCGAAGTAAGCATTAAATAATTTAGCAAACTTTTCTTCATATTCTCTTATGCTGGCAGAAAATTAACTTGTACAAGTCATATGATTAGCAAAACTTAAATACTGCCCTAAAAAAATAACGTTAAAATTATTAAACAATAGCAGCAACATTAAAGGGTATTTCTTAAATATTTTTTATGTATTAGACTGTTTCTAAAATGTAGAAACAAAATAATGAATTTCAAACATTAAGCACGTAACAGTTGTATAACAACTAGTGAACAGCTAACTACTATCAAATCAAAGTGGTCTGCTTCTGAAAAGCAGAGGAACCCAGAGAAACCATTTAACACACACAAACTTTACAAAATAAATCAGCACCAAGTAACAGGCTTTTTTATCTTAACAACTGTCCCTGCTTTGCTCTAAACTTGCAAATTCACCAAGTAGTTGAAACAATGTTCAACTTGCAATCATCTCATCAGATTGTGAGTTAGATGTGATTGTTTTTCTACTTTACATTTACTTTCCAAAGACTTCTCTTACTTTTAACTAACTCAAAGCATTTCTGAATACTAAGTCACCAGTATTTGCATGATAAATCTTGCCATATTCTCTCCCCCAAATCAAACACTGATTATCTCTAATTTTCCCCTCTGTCACACAATTAAAATTCACTATATAAAAATGGATCCTTCAGTGATGAAGGGAATAAGGGCAAAAGTGCCAGGGGCATAAGCAGCAACTTAATCATTTTCCGTCCACTTATATAAAACCTCAATGCAGAAAATTATCTTCAAGGCAAGTTATGTGCTATGTCATGATTAAATCCATGCAAGTGCTTTATTCAAAGGGAAGAAAAATGGGAATGTATTAAGCTGATCTTTCCATTCTTAATCTTCCACCTTCCTTAGGAAATCTGAATTCTCTAATCAAAGGCCAGAGGTCTCTGTACACTCAATGCTGCTAGACTTATCTACAACCCTTGTTACCCAACACAACAGCTGCAAGATGAGCAAGAACACTTAATTTTTGATTTAACAATTTTAAAGGATTTGCCATCATGAAACCAGCTGACTGCTGTTTTCACAGGTCTGCTACAGCATACTTAATCAGAAGTTTTCACTACACATGCTCATCACATGCACCTTTGTAGACATTAACCCTAAATTTTTAAAAACTGTACAATCACCTGGGCCTTAATTATTATTAAAAGGCCAAATTAAGTTTCAAGATTTACATGCTCATTTGTATTATTTTAAAGGGAAATTTTAGCAGTTTCTGAGAAAATGCAAAGAGAACACAAGTTTATTTTGTTCATAACATCATAAAACACCAGGGAAAAAAGTAGAAAACCCAACAATCAAGTACTGAAAAGCATGATACCTTAGCAACAAGACTGGAGTGTGAAATGAAATCAGACAATAAAAGAATGAGTAAGAAGAACACTAGAGATAGAGATGTATTTTTAAAAAACTAATTTGTTAAAAACCCCTAATTATTAGTTCATCAGAACTATCTTATTGCTTAGGAAAGAGGGACATGAGGTAAAATGAACAAGTCATCTAACTAATGGATTTAATCTTCTCAGCTTTGAATGCTTTTCATCTCATATTTAATAGTACATGCAATAACGTATCTTTTTCTTATGCATAGGATTTCACTCAGTGAGGCCACGTATATAAAATCAGTTATGACACTAAGCAACAATTAATAGAATCCTTAAAAAAAAAAATCTTTATTTACTTTAGCAACTGAAAAATACTTCTAAGCATTTACTCTTATTTCCCACACTGAATTTATGATTACTGAAAATTCTGATAATCTCTTTGGAAACAACAGATAAGAATTACAGACTATAAACCTCTTAAAGTTATTGTCAACCAATCTTGAAGGCACAGACACCCTTTCCAGTGGCTCTTTCAGCAGAGATTGAAACCAGTCAAGATTCAAATTGCTGAAGGGATAAAGCTGTTTTACTAAAAAAACCTCAATTCAGTGACATGCTACTCATCTGATGCTGGGCTACTTTTTTTCATCCAGTAGTAAATAGTTCAGGTCGGTTTGGTGCATGAAGGATTCAACCAGAGTAACAGAAACATCCAGAACACCAACCAAGGATGGAAGTTTGTCATTCAGTTTTAACATATTTCATAACTTTCTTAGATAACAAGCCAACATTTATTGGAAAAAAGAAACAAAAAATATATTCCTGTCTGACCATGTTACTTATAAGTATACGTCCATTTGCTGCAGATTCTCTTTTTAGGAAGTATTCTTTTGCAAGAAACATTAACCAAAACCAACCAATCAAAAAAAAACCCACAAACCTTAAAACAAGTGACTTTTAAGTATCAGTCCATGCAACATACAGCTATCCCAGGACTGACAAACATAAATATAAGAAGTTTATTCCACGTAAGACAACAGTCTTACTGCCTTCATTTCAAATAAGAGGTGCAAACTGCTTTGTAGTAGATACCACTTTATACAAAGGAATATTTCAATGATTATTTTTCTTTTCTGATGAACTTCCTTTTTGAAAGCTTATTCTGGCACTTCTTATTTGTTTGCCTTGAATGAAAACATAAATAGTTCCAATTGTTTTAAATTAAAATGTCTCTGCTCTGCTTTCTAACATTACTAGGACTACTCATCACTAAAGATCAATCAGTCAAAACTCTGGAGTACTTAATGTCACAAATATGTTTAAGATGACAAAGAAGAAAACCCTATCATAATTTTTTAAATTTAGTCTACAACATAAAAAAATCATTGTGCTTTTTGCCTCTGCATGGCATGAAACATTTTGAACTCCCCACCCCATTCCTTGTCTATTACATTTATCCAGTTATACAAAACAATTCCTACCCAAACACTGAAAAAAGAAAAACAAACCAAATCAGAGCTAGTAGGCAGAAAGATATGAGAGCTGCAAGTTGGAGCTGTACTTATATAATACCTTTCAACTCACGTTAGAATCTATCAGCAGTAAATCCCCCTTCCATAAAACTTGCATTTTTTTCCCTCCAACTACAATGACACTATATTAGTTCACTTAATAATTACTAGGAAAAAGAAGTTGAAGAGTTGGAAAAAAAGACAAAAGGAGAAAGCAGGAGCCACGCATTGCTCCCCAAACCTCAGTGGGGAGTGAAATAACCCCCAGCCCTGTTGCCACCAGGGGGACTCACAGGGTTTAAACCTTAAGGAGGGAGGAAATTGAATGACTCCAAGGTATTGAGAAAGTGATTTCTGTAGCATATCATAAGTAATTGAAGTGCACATGTTTAGCATCTTTTTTTCTCTTCCCTTACATGACAACATAACAAGATTAATTTCAGGAACAATTACCTATTATGTTCCCCTGCAATTGCTTTTCTTTTTCAGTGGCAATATTGTAATTCCCAACTGAATCAAAAAAGCACATTTCAATACTTGGCACAGTCAGACACAGTCTGTGATTCCCTCTCAAATTCAGTTCTTTACAGGGCACATAGTAAAAACTGGGAGTAGTAAGGAAGAAGTTTCTTAAATTGTTCTAGAGTTATGACCATGGCTTTCATGAGTTATTTGTACCTGAAACAAGAAGTATTTCTTCTGTTTTATTTTTTCCCATGGCAACTATGGCATTATATTTAGACATTTTTCCATTTCTACAAGGTGTCTACACAGATTACTAATTATTATTCTCTACTAAGAGGTGCATACATACAGCAAACAAAACATCAGAGCTATCAACAGATACAGTCTCTTCTACAAAATATACTAGTTCCAGAAATGTATCACCTCTACCTTTTCCTCTTTCTTTCCTCTTTTTTTTTCCCGAATAACTGTGAATTCTACTGAGGGGAGGAAAAATTGAATTCAACCAGATTAAAATGACAGTCATGTCAAACCTTTATTAGCCAGCACCAAGTACATCTTTCCTCTCTCTTGCAATCAGTTAAAAAAAGCTTATTGCCTGTCTCACTTTTTTGGCCTAAAGGTGTGGTCTGTAAGTAGTTATGTGAGAAATCAGAGCCCTCTGACCTACTAGCTATGTTCTCCAATGCTGGCCCAATAGAAGCAGCAAGCAAAGAGCATAAGGTATTTTGAGATGAAACAAAACACATGAACACAGTAACTGTGTTAAAAACAAGATAATGTCTTACATAAAAATAATTTCCCGTAACCCTAGCAAGGTGGGTTAATAATCAGCCTCCACTTCAATTACAGGTGAACAAACTGTTTCAATATCAATACTTTTATTTTCAGAAGAAACTTCACCCTCTGATCCTAAGGGAAAGTCCCTCAATAGATAAATAGTTCCCATTAGTAATAAAGTTTCGAGTTCAACTAATCACAGCAGTTCAGACAACTTACGTAACAAGGAGATACAGGGGAAAGGATCACGTACATAGACACTACAGTAATGTAAAACAAAAAGGTTTCACATCCTCTAGCCAAAGCTAACCAAAATTTAACAATAAGCTAGATACTAGTGTTACCAGCAAGGCAGAACACTTCATCCTTTCACAATCAGAACCACTTGCCTTCAGCTATTAGTAGGCTACAAATGCCACCAGTACATTTCATTTCCTCATGAGCAAACACTGATTTTTTTCTTAAAAATACAAATCTACAGTGTGAATTTACGTCTACATTTTTATCTAGAAATGAATGACCAAAAAAGCAAGCATTGTTTTTTTCCTAATTAATGCATTTTCTAATAGGGGAATTAAATATATATATATACATACACATATTTTTAAACTTTTTTTTTTAATTTCTAGAGTAAAAAAAAAAAGCTATATACATACATTCATTTTAACAACTCTAACCATAAAGAAGCAAGCACTCAAGCTAATTACTTTCACCCCAAGACCAAGTTGTCTGCTGTGAATCTAAAAACGTGTAATTCACGATATGATTTAATGAAATATTTTTCATTCTCTTCCTTAATGCTTTTGTAGCTCTTGTAGTTATTTTACGTCTACAGAAGTAGCCCACAGAAATGCACTGGGACTTTTTGAGCTTTGCTTATTTTTTCTTGCAACTCAGTAATTTACCTTTGCTACTTTTTATGACCTATAGATTCTTGACTTTCAGTTGAAAGTGCAAGTTAAGCATCTCCTCCAGCCTAAAAATTCCCCTTTCATGAGAGCAACGTTTTAGTGAAGCATATAAAACCTAGGATGCAAACCTAAAGCAGGTGCATCATATAAAATTACTCCGGCACTAAGCTGTTCCCATAATTTCAAAAATATAAATTAACGAACAAAAAGTCATATAGCCAGGCCTTTCCTCCCCCCACCTCTTTCGACTAGTCTACAGCACTTGGGTTTCTTTGGCTCTGCACAAATAAACGCATCTCATGCGGTACCGGAGGATTCAAGAGGAGCGTTCAAGCCGGGGGGGTTCAGCCCTCCCAGGCAGGCCCTAAGCGGTGGGAACCGGCCAAGCCTTTCCCGCCTCCGAGGCCGTGTTCCCGCGGACACCTGAGCAG
>VXBI01008531.1:79228-137851 GCA_013397375.1 Toxostoma redivivum
GCATGGGCATGGGGATGCGGAGACGGAAAAACCTCGAGCCTCTGGTGGCCGGGGAGCGATGTGAGCGGGACAGTGAGAAGGAAGGTCAGCTCCGAGCGCTCATGTAGCCCAAATAACAGAAACAGTCGTAGGGGGGGAAAAAGAATCACACCGTTCAGGTTGAGAGGCAGGTGACACCAGCTCAGTGGCACTGTGAGCTCCGTGTCTGTCACTCCTCCTCCCCCGTCGCACCCCGCCTCCGCCGGGCGGACACCGTCACAGCCGCAGGTCGCCCCAGCAGAGAAACCCAAAATAGCGCGCGACAGCCCAAAATAGCGCGCGACAGCCCAAAATAGGGGCTTCCTGGGGGAGAAGCGGAAAGGCCCTGGGCACTACCGAGGACAAAGAAACCGGGACACCTGGGGACAGAACTGGGAATCACTGACGGCAAAGCTGTCGCTCGCCAAGCACCGGGAGACCGGCGCGTCTCAGTGACCGAGGCTATGGCTCCTGTCTCATTAGGTGATGAATCTCCGAGAGATTACGCTGACGTTTTCGGCTAAACACTTGTTTCAAATGAAAGGAGCTGTATGGGAAAGTTACTGCCAAATTGCTGACTAGTAAAACCGTCCGAGGAGAGCCCCGGTGCCGCTCTGACCCGCCGTCGCTTCCCCCCACCCCGTTCTCTCCCTCCGGTCCCTTTCGCTGCCGCTGCCGCAAGCATCAGAGCTCTTCCTTCCCCTGAAATAACCGCAATAAATTTTGTCTCAGCGCTAAACTTGAGAGCCCGGGAGTCGCCCTGTGTAAACACGGGTTGTTCGCGGTCACGGCTGAGACGGGAGTCCGCAAGAGCGTCCTAGTCTCCCTTTCCGACGCGCCCGCGCCCCGTGGGGACGACCCTGCCCCGACGGCAGCTGCGGGCTCGGCCCCGGCCCCGCGGTGCGGTGCGGCCCGCCCGGGCGGGAGGCCGAGGCAGTGTGGCCGAGGCAGTGTCCGTGGTGCTGCTCTGGCTGCCCGTCCGCAGGGGCTGGCCGGGCTGCAGCATCTCACCCGCGGCGGGAGGCTCGCCCCTTCCTTCGCTGCCTACTGGAGCCCCGTTTTCACGGGCGTTTCTGCTCCGTCCTGCCGACAGAGGAGATAGCGGTGGTCCCGGTGTTATCGCACGGCAAAAACTTAGGGCTGAGCGCAGCTCCCGCCCCGCGGCTGCCCCGGGGTGATGCTTTCGGTCCCGCGGGGTCCTTTCGGGCCGGGCTGTGCCCCGCCATCCTGTGCCAGCGGCAAAGTACACTGAAGCCACAATAGGCAGATAAAATTAATTTGACTAAACCTAAACGATGCCAGGTGGGCTTGTCAAATACCAGGGATTTGTCAAATGATGTTTTGAAAAAATAAGTCTTCAGAATACAACAGTTTTGAAAAAATGTAGTGGGAGGACCTTATGCGTTATGAGGTCACTGCCTTGCAGTCACAGTCCTGCCAACTTTCTGACCTAACATTTTTGCAGGGGGCGCCAACTTTTTGGTAGCTCTTTTTCTCTGTCCCTTTCCCCTTCACTCTCATCTCTCTTCAAAAGATCATACCAGCATCGTAGAAGAAACAAATGTCTTACTTCCTTCTCTTTTCCAGCCCCTTTCTTCTTTTGATTTTAAAGCTGAAACTGGAAATTCATGCACTTTCTTCACTCCAAACATATCCATCTATGGGAGCACTCGATTTCTTCCAGCCTAAGCTTCCCAGTCCCCTTCAGTGCTCGTTTCAGCCTAAGCCTCTTCCTATTCACTGGTTTCTTTCTCTGTTAACACAAGTGGGCTGTGATCACTCCATACAACATAAATTGCTGCTCTGCTTTCATTCTTCTCTTCACTTACATTACCTTCATGTTGAAAGGTTACAGTCATTGTTCATGTCTTCTAATTTTTAATTTAATTGCTTCCAGTCTTTTATTTATTCACTTTGAGATTGAACAAAGACTTCTTATTCTCCACTGGCCTCAGGATCGCAACTGTTTCATGATCTCTTGTGCTACCTAGATAGCAGAGAGACATCCATATTTATGCTGTCTTATTTGCTGACTCCAAATCTGCTGGGGATTGCATGAAAAACGAAGTAGCCTCCCATGATGGACTTAATCTCCCAATTCCCTTCTGAGGCCATGGGAATTACATAGCACAAGCAAGGTACTAATTAAGGTACTAGCTAGTACTAAGGTACTAGCTCCCTAATTTGGAAATGGAGAGTAAGGTAAATTCATGCTTCTAGGCAGAAGTTACATCTTCTGTACATTTGTAACCCAATCCACTGCCTGCTGTTAGAAATCCACTCAGAAATGTCATATTTGCTGTTAAACAGGCAGCCACCTGCTTAACAGCAAATGTGACATTTCAGATGTTCTGCACACAGAGAATTGCAGAATGCATGGAGAATGTCCTTATCTGTCACTGGGGCCTTTTAGGCAGTTAACTAAAAAATTCTAAAATTTACGCATAACTTTTGCAAATCAGTTTCTCTTCTGATGTTCTTACTGTCTCTTTGCCAAATGCACTGTCTCAGTATTTTCTATTTGATAATTTGGGTACAGTAGAGATGTTGCCTTATACTGAGTGTAAAACAAAAAAAACTATACAACCGTTATTCAGCAATCTTAGAATCTCCTTCACACTATATTTTTTTGGTTGGGCTTTTTATTATTTTCCTTTTTTGAACTAATATATTGTCATGTTTAACAGCATGTTTGGTCTCACAAAAGATGACTGTTGTTAATGTCATGAGGACAATTTAAAAGGGCTTAATTCCTGTGGAGATCACTTTCATGCATACAGTACTCTAATCTCATTTTTTCTTTAGGCTACTACCCCGGTGTTTTACTATGTCTAAACTGAAGAACACATCTTACTGGAATAAATTCTCTCAAACCACTAGCAATCATTTTTCTCCTGATACTCAAATCCAGCAATTTTGCACTTAGAGATATGAGCTGATGCCAATCAGTGATGAGATTTTTAAGAAAAATATTTGTTCTTCTAGTGAGCTGTGCCTTTCCCCATCCCCAGCATATGTGAGGTCCAGTATCCAGTATTGCAGTTATCATCCACTTAAACTTCCAGAGCTCTCATTTGTCAGCAGTCACACCTGTTGCCCTAACTCCAAAATCAGCTCTATGGTTTTGTTCCACACAATTCTGCCTGATTTCTGCATCTCCTGCCCTGAACAGTTCCCTCCTAAGCTCTGTCTCCTGGCCCCCCACTCATTTCATAACATAGGGGCTATTTGGAAGACTTCTACTAAACAGAGAGAAATTCCTGAGAGAGCTGGAGATTCACAGGGTCACTATGAGACCAACAAAAATCTTGTCATTTGAGAGGAATTTATAAGAATTATAAACACTGCTTTTTATCTTAGGGCCATCTCTGACTCATTTCTAGCTTTTATCCTACTCTTTCTGTTCATGTCCAAAATTTTACTTCCGTCAGCTTAATTCTCTGTGCTGACTTGTTCTAGCTGTTTGCAGTGTAAATAACACAGAAGAAATCTAGGCTGGCTATCTGTGATTTGTTTTCTCCTTCCCTGGAGACATGGAAAGGAGATTGGGATTTAAAACTTGTGATTTATGCATCTCAGGTTTTATGGATATTCAGAACTATTGCTGATTTTGCTGTTATTTTCTGTGTTCTGCAATGAAGGAATATCTATGGCAACTCAGATAAGTCTCTTCCTACTCATTTCAGGGAAGTAATCATCTGTGAAAGATGAACAAGAGTTAGTGAATCACATATATATATGGATTCTTTGGTGACTGGAAGAGTCAGAGAAACATATCACTGTGAGAAACAAGGATTGTTGAAGGAGATTCTACCCCACTTTTTAAAACTTAAACAGAAGTAATTATATAGAGAACAAAGAAAGTCAGTAATGGGACTAATATTACAGAAGCCTCATTTGCTGGTACCAAATGACCTGTCTAGATTTTTAATGGGAAAATGGAATTGACAATAAACTTCCCATTCCCCCACCCTGCTATTTATATTTTTGTCAACATAGGACAGAACCACCGCATTCTTTTTCTTTTCTCCCATCCAGACACCTACCTCCCCACTCCCACTATCCTTGCAGGTGCTTCTGATGTGTTAGTGTTTAAAATCACACCCAGTTTCTATTGAATATTAACTTGGGGAGCACTTCCAGAAGTTGAAGAGCCATATCAAGGATGAAAAATATGAAATATAATTAGTATTTGGGCAAGTAGAATATAATTCTCACATAGTGGCTCCTGCTGGTAGGTCTTGGTTAATAATGGTGTTTTAATTATTTTAAATGCATTGACTTGCACTAATCCAATGTAATCTATAGCCTTAATTGTTCTAACAGTGCCCCAAAAAAATTCTTGAGTAGATGAAAAACACATTTAAAGACTGTAATCAGGATTTTTCAACTTGGGAAAAGTTTCAGAAATTAGTAAGAATTGTCCATAAGACAGGAGCATGATTTTGCTCAGATCCTATGATATATAAACCAAAAAGCATATTTTGCCTCTAAGTACAGGGATAAAGGAGCAGTATTATTATAAATTAAGTATAAGAGTCAGTACATTGCTTACTATTCTCAGGTTTTTTCTTGTATGGAGAAACAAGTAGAAGAGAACAAATTTATACAGACTGCCTCTTTCTTCAAGAGAGCTCTTTTTTAAATCTGAAACCAAAAAATTCTGAAGAGCTGTACAGATATAGCAAGCAACTTAAATGAAAGTTGCCTTTCTAAAACATTCATCAATCCTCTTTTTCCCACAAGCACTGAAAGTAAATGTTATGTTATAGCTAAAATAGTCTTCCATTATTATGCCCAAGGACCTTTGTCCTGAAAAGTAAAAAGCCACTCATTTTAATCCATCATAATCCACTCCCAATCAAGTACTGAAAGACATAAAGCAATCAGTGATAAGAAGTCATCTCTTCCCAATGGCAAGCCAGGATGACCCAAGAGAACCTCTTAATCAAGACACCAGCAGTTAGACACCAGTATGACTGACAGCCCCTCCTTCCTCCTCCCCTCCTTCCTTGGTGATGGAGTAGGTTTATGTTTGTTACATGAGTATACAAAGCGCTAACTCTGCAGCTACGAATCCAGTAAGAGAAAAATACTGGTTTTGCATATATTGTATTATGTTTCCTGCAGTCAAACTGCCAGGATCAACAAATACATTATATTCCTGGGATCCTTCTCTGCCACTGAGGCTCACTGGCACAACAGGAATCAGATCCAGACTATTATATTTTCTTAGTTTCCAAATTAAGGTGATTGCAAAATGTCCACTGACCTGTCCTACCCCTGAGCTGCCCCGGGAATCATGTGGGAACATGCTGAAGCTGTCTAAAGGATGATTTTAACAATTTAAATCTACCAGTGGTTGTTTTAACATCTTGCGAGTTCCACTACACTTGTTAAATTTACTAATACAGATTTAACCTCAGAAAACATTTCTGATGCTTTTGGCCATAAATGTTCCTAATAGCCTACAATCACTAGGACGCAGAAGCAGGAAAGTTCTGGTCACAACAATAAATCACCATGACAATCAGAAAATGTGGGCAGCATATGATCCAGCTGCACCACAAATGCAATCTTGTTGCACCAAGACCTTCTGTTCTCTTATAGACACAACAAATGTGTAAAGGGATGATAATTTTACTTCTGCTTTAAAAACACTACTGCACTCTATTTATTAACAGGGCTTTGTTGCTAAATTGGCTTATAATTTTAACAAAACCTGTGGTTTGAGAGGTCCTGAAACAAGCTTGCAATTATGATGGTTGACTCAGTAGGCTGCAATTTCTCTTTCTGCTCTCATTAAGAGGAAAGGGTATACACGAAGTAAGACTAATGAGTAGAAAAATTATCTAAATTAGACATGACAATGCTGTTTCCGTGCCAGAGTTTAATTTCTGTGGAAAGAAACTTGAGCTAATTTTAATAAATAAATTTAGGTGTGATGCATTTTATTTTAACTTTATAAAGCCTTACCATGATTAAGATGAGCTACAGGTATTGTATCAATGACAATTGTATTATTTCTCATTCTTGGTCTTCCTATTGAATCTAGTGGGTATACAAAGAAAAGAATAAAACAAACAAAAAAAATGCAATAGGTACACAGATATCTAAATGCCAAAGACCAAGGCTAAAACTAATATGAAGTCTGTATAATTACGCAAAGAGATTTCCACAAACATAATGTATAATTAATAATAGATAAGAGAAAAAAACCAAGAAAGCCCAAACTCAGTGATTTTGATACCTGCTCAAGAAATAGCCTGCTTGAGAATAAAATTGTGGCCTGTGTTGGTTTCATTCACATTATTTTCATTGACGTGATACAAAATGCAGTCATTCCTTGAGTCCATAGTTCTCCAAAGCATAGTGAGCTGAATCTGTGTCATCCCTAACAGCTAATTGCCCTACCCATCATTTACTGCCTTCTGTCACAAGGAGGCTGCAGCCTCCCCAGGTAATGTGCTCAGGGCTTACTCCTAGAGACTTCTTCTCATTGAGCAACTGTAGTTTTAGAGGCTTTTTAATTGACATCTAACATACTTTCCCATCCAGAGCGACTACAATTTTCTGTCATTCCAGCTATTTTTTTTTTTTATTTCATCTCTGACTGAGCCACCTGAGGAAGAGAGAAAACAATGCATCTGTTAGGGCAGGAAAGTAGGGAAACAGCTGCCTTTGAAGAATTGAAGCTAGCATGGATCCTGAGAGCTACCACATTACATAGAACAAACAATAACACTGGAGAAAGGGTAACAGGAGCAGGTATCTTTTCAGATATCTGAAAAACTTGAATGCTTTTATTCTGCGAATAGTAATCATGGCTTGTTATTTCTTCTTAGCATTAACAGAGAATATGCATGTACTGAAAACTGCCCACAAACTATTTGATGCATTGTTTGCTTTATCCTTTCTATTTTTTTCCACATTTATCCTGTTAAGTGTCCTAACCAGACTGTGTTTACATGTATCCCTAAGCAAGCCACAACTGTTGCTAGCTACATATCCTCTTTATAGTCTCATTATCTCTGGTTCTCTGAATTCTGTCTGGCTCACAGACTGACTTTTAGTATTTAACACTTGCTTGTAATGAGTCTTCCCAAAGCCTTCTAATCAGTGTGCCCTGCATGCAAGATAAATTTTTAGTTCCTCAGTTATAGTGACCTGCATGTTCATTTTCCCAACTAGCTATCTAGTATCAGCTTCAGAGTAGAGCCTCGGGTGTTGTCTGAAAAGTAAGATTTTAAAAATCTCAGCTATGCAGAAGCTGTCTCTTAAATTTTTTTTTTATGTTATACACATACTAAAGAACAACAGACCAATGCCTAGCGTGTTCTTTTGTAGTTCAGAACTTCCTCAAAATATTTTTCTGTTTACAATAACGAAGATACTGAATAATGAAGATACTGAATTATAAAACTATCTGTCCAGTGGAAAAATAAAAATGCAGTTCTGTTTCTTCTAAAGAATGCTGCTTCATTTATAATTTGTATTTTGGAATATATATAAAACATTGTAAATAAATGACAAAATGCTGGAGTGGATAAGAGATATCATGGGCATTCTTTGCAATAAAAGGTCTTTTAAAAATAAATGCTTGTTCTTAGTGTATGTCTTTAATCTTCTACAAACACTAGATTAAAGCAGCTTTAAAACCTGCACATCACCAGGTTTTTTATGTCAGTTTTCTTAGCAGTTCTGATAATCTCAGCACAATAGTGTCAGAACTGTTTCTTCAGTGTTTTGCACAAATATTCTTATTATCCTGGCACTACAATAGATTGCATCAGCAAGATACCATGAAGCTTTACAAGTTCACCATTTTCCCTAAATAGTCAATGGGTCTGTTTTCTAAACTATCTACCAGAGATTAAAAGTTGCTCATTTCAGAGGTATAAATTACTGCTTGTTATTTCTGAGAGTGTATATCAGAGCCAGTTCACAGATTCTTTCATAAGGAATACCTACCAAAAGGGATGTCCTAGAGGCAGCAAAACTCCAGCAAACATTAGTTTTCCATTACTTTTTCCAGGATTCCTTTTATAGGAGTTCCCTGAGTCCACATTTATTAAGTTTTAATCTGAGCTCTTTCAGTTTACAAAGTTATGGGTGCGGATTCCCTAGTAATGTGCAGTATGGTAGATGATCCTTCAAAAGTAGTTGATAGTCCTTTTATGGAACACATGACAATATTTTGAAGTAGAGTAGGATTTGAAAAGAAACCAAGTAATAACCACAGAAGTTGGGTGAGGTGATCTCCTCTATGTCAAGCAGGACAAGCAGCTGCATGTTGGTCTATCTGAACCTTCCAGCTGGCCTTCAGGCTTGCCTTAAGGGGGCCTATGGTCTGCAGAATGTCTCAAGGCCAGTGTGATGTGAGTTTCCAAAGATGAAAGAAGTAATTCCTGTATTTGTTTCTACCTCAGGCCTAAAAGAATCAGGAGTTGCAACCAAAGGTTACCTCAGCTACTGAAGTTATCTTATTGAACAAAATGGAACAACTCTGACAAATTTTCTGTTTTATTTGCTTTTTTCCTGATAAACATTCCTACTATACCTGCTACAAATATGAATAGTTATAATAATATGAAGTGAATTGAGTCTATGTTGCATTCAGTTCCCTAATTCCATCAGATCAGGATATCTGGCACAGTGTTTTGCATGCTAAATAATAAGACAACACTGTGTTGTTCTTGGTGCGTTTATTCATTCCTTATCTGATAGAAGTAATTAAGCATCTCTAAACAATCTTGAGATGTTTAATAACAAAATGTCTTGGGACAATTTATCAGAGTCACAGAAATGTTTAAGTCTTACCTTCTGAAAATGGGATTCCTATGGTACTTTTCTAGAAATGCAACCAGAACAGAACAGGAGGATAAAATTGATGAAAAGCAAAGAGAATAAGCACAGCAAATAAGGAAATCCAGAAATAACAATAAGACAATAGTTTAAAAAGGTAGGTATTGAAGAGAAAACTAACAACGGATGTGGAGCAACTTGAGGCCAAAAAGAAGACATTAAAAATATCTAAAAAAATAGACAAAAGAGAAAATTATTGAATTCCACTAGTAGCTCATAGAAGCACGGAAGCTATTATCTTGTAATGGCTCATTTAAAAAAGTCACTGTGAGAGCTAGTCATCAATATGTTGTTACATTAAAAAGAATTTTCCTAGAGATTTTATGCCAGTAGTTACAGTGGCAGAGAGCCATACAAGGAATTCTACAAATTTAACAGTAAATATGTCTGATCAGCAGTATCTGAGTCATTGACATCTAGACTCTCTTTAATTCCCTAGGTATGTTGCCTTTCACACTCTTGTTCTAGAATTAGCCAGTCCAAAAAATCGACAAATAAAGGGAAAGATATGGGAATAATCTTCAGCTTGTCCTCATAGAGTCTTCTTGTGTCTTTTGCCTCCCAGAATATATTGTGAATTTACAATAATTCTTCCTCAGTGAAGCCCTCAGGGAAAAGCACACACAGGAAAACCTCCAGCTCTCTCATCACACAATCCTTCTGCAATAAACTGAAGAAAGAAAGCCTTTCTAAAAGGAGACCTGAAAACAAATTTACTTCAGGATATTAGTCTTCCTGTCAGAACCTCTCCCCAGTAACAATTGTTTCAGCAACCCATGTGCCAGAATGTTATAGCTAGATCATATTTGTTAAAGATGTATTGCTACCCTTGTATAAAATATTTATGTTATTCCCATAACATTCTCAATAAGTAGCAAATATATATTTCGTGGTCTCCATTGTTTCAGGGCAAAATTTGAACCAAAGTCATGACAACATTTATAATAGACACAATGAGGCAATTATCTTGATCAGGGCAGATCCTGGTAGATACCTATGTGTGTTTTCCCCTTGCTTTTCTTCCCTTTGTTATTATACAGATGGAAGAAACACAGCTCAGTGGGCTTTTTGCCCTTCATCTCAATTTTTTCAACTTTAGGCAGAGCAGAGTAAAGAAAACTGCCAGTTTAGGATTTTGCACCTAAAATAGTGCAGTTCCTGATGATTGGAAATATGGTTACCTTAAAATAATGGCTGCAGGTCACTTGAACTGCTTTTATAAAATGAAAACAAGAATTTCAGATATGTTTGTGCTATTTTGCTCCTGTTATGGTTATTGATGCTCTGACTTTGCTGAGTTTGTTCCTCTAATACCTACGTAGATTCTATCCACAAGCAGCTAAATAGTCACTGCCCTAACATAATTCACACAGGATACTGAATGGCATTAAACATGAAGATAATGCTCTAGATTGTTTAGGCTTGTGGTGTCTGGAACCACCTCCTGTGGTCCTCTCCAAGCTTCTTACAACTGCATTATATATGTGTATATATATATGTACACACACACACGCATGCATATAAGCATCAAACTATCATACAATGATTTATATGTGCCTAACATAGAGTCAGATAAAACAATAATTTCTTACACCAAGCTATATGCAAACCCAGAGCAGAATTTTACATAAATTAATAAATGCTTCTGGTTTAAGCCCCAGTGTGTCATGGGGGAGGGAAAGGAAATATTATTATATCCTTTTTACTCATGAGTTAATATTATTAAGACTAGGGTTTTCATGGAAATTCTTGGTATGCTGTGAGAACATCCAGTATTGGTAATATTTGATACATTATATTCATTTATTTGTGGTTTTTTCACACTGATAATATATTTGCAATGTATCCAAACAGCAGACATAATATCTGTTTTCTGAAATACTTGATAAGGATGACATAACTTTCAAAATAAGCTTTGTACAGTACTGTATATTCTAAGTCACCTGTGTTTTCTTTATGAAATAAAACAGTATTTTTTTGTAGCTAGGTCTTTTCCATCTATAAAAAGCACAGAAATCAGTGTTTTGTCTGGTAGTATTTTCCAATCCCTTCAATCTATTTAGCTTAACAGATGTACTGAGGCACACAGATGGAAACAACTCAATCTTTTTCAGGCTTGATGCTCAAGAAAATAATCAGGACAGTGAGCTGGTGACACTATGCCTTGTCTCCTTTGTAGCTGAAACTATTGCAATGGTGATATGGGAAAACAAGTATTATTTTTTAGAAAACTATGGATTTGATGTTGGTTATCTAATATCCAACCTATGTCATTCACAGAAATCACTCCAATTTGAAAGAAGTGGCTATCCTACTCAACTGTGAGCAGTGTGCTGCTTCTGTTGAAATTAATGGTTCATCCAAACTGCAGGTCCTGTTAGACCCCAAACCTGGGAGCCGGCAGTGGCTGCATTCTCTGGTGGAATAAGGTGAGCTGCAATTCAATATAATTTTCTCTCTTCCTCCATCTTTATTTCCTATACTCCAGTTTACACTGGAAGATGAAACACCAGTAGGGAGGAAAGTCAGTGTGTGCTGTGTACAGGATCACTGCAGGATCAGGTACAAACTGCTCAAGACTAATAGTCTCAATGCAGTCCAGGAAAAGATAATAATGAATATAAATTTGATAGAAGATAATCAGTGAAGGTTTTTTGCAATTTCATCATACTTTTGTAAGGAGTGATAGGATTCAAAATAAATCTCCAATGGTGCTCCTTGGTTTGATGAGCAGCCACCTGTACTGCCAGATGTACAGATCCTCAGGCTTTTCTACCTTTCAAGTCAGTATTCAGCAATCTAGTCACTCCAACCAGCAGTCAGGTAGCAAATATTCAGCATTGTTCACTCAGGAATTCCAGCTGGGATTTGGACCCTACAGGACTTTCCTTGGGGGAACTTGTCACAGCATGTTTGTGCTGACACAGAGCTTTAGAAACAAAGTAATTTATATTACCTTTTGCAAGGTAAAAAGCCTTTGGGAAAAGTAATAAATAAATAAATTCTCTTTGTGAGCAAAAGAAAACAAACAAAAAAATCATCCTGTTGTTTTGAACTGATATCAATGCCACATTTTTGATAGCTTCTTCTTTCTTTTCAAGCTTCCAGCTATTTTCAGGACTTCTCATATTTGTGGTTTTCCCTGACCAAGGATTACTGACTTATCTGTGTTTTATTCCTGCCAAGCACCCTTATCCCAATCTTGCCAATATTCAAACACTTTTCTCTATATCTTTGAAGAGATAGAGGGAATTTGTACCAGTATCATTATCGTACCTTTCTATCTCACTTTTTAAAGTCTTCCTTTATTGCTTTCTTTTATCTAATGCCTTACTGTTGAGCAGACAGGCAACAATACAAAGCCAAACACATTAGTCATTAAAAGTACCTTCCTCACCCTTCATCAGAATCTGTTTTGTTTCTTCTGCAGCTGTATCTTACACAAAGACACATTCATGAAATCACACACAGCTTAGATTATTTTGAGGGTGTGGAGAAAATAAGTAACAGGAGAAAAACAAGCAACAAATACAGAAGTAGAAAGATCATCTTTAATTGCTTTCATACTGAAATTAAATTATATTCTTCAAATACACAGGATCTAAACCAAATACTTGGGAAGTGATATGATATGTAATGAAAACAAATACTTTTTTTTTAATAGTTCTTCTGAATATGCTTACATGCAGTTTTACCTACAGTGACATTTACTGTGTTAGTAGAAAAACATAGAGGTTGAAATTAGTAGATATAAATCATTCTGACTTGTAAATACAATGGAAAATTGCAGGTTTAGTGTGTAAGTTGAGACCTGTTCTTAAATATAGACTCTTATTTTTCAAGAGGTGAAAAAGAAAGGTGGGAGAGAATAAGAAAAAAATATTTATTTGGGTTAAAGAGACACAGCAATAATTCTGACTTGCTAGAAACGATTAACAGTTCCACATCTCCAAGTTTAGTCTACAAAAGAAAATTCCTTCATTTGAGCATGGGTTAAGGTTTCCATCTATTGGAGTAAACACTTTAAAAAGCACTGCAATCTTTTTTTTTTTCTTTTTATCAATGTCAACTGAAGGAAAGGCAGGATTAGTGCTCAGTGGATTTTCTAAAATAAGTGAATCTGATACATAAATAAACTGTTTTGATCCAGCTCTACTCAAAATGGCTATAAATTTGCTTTTTGCCATGGTTTTATGGAGTACAATGTACAATGACTACAAGACAATTAATGTTCAGATATTGAATGGAATCTCAGGCACATTTTCTGTCTATTATTTATCCCACTTGAAGCTATATAGATTAAATAAATCAAAATCAGTTTATACTCTGCATAGTAGTTAATACACAGATTTGAATTATCCTAAGAACCTGGGCCAGAAAAGTCAGAATTAAATTGAACATTGTGCCTGAAATCTAACAGTTATGGAACACTGTACATTCCTCAATATACCATATCACAAGTACAAACACAATTAGCAACAATACAGGTAATAACAATAGCAGGTAATAGCGATATATTGATATCCAGTTACCAAATTAGTCCTGAAGAGCTGTTGTTACTGTCTGGAAAACAATGAAGAACATAAGAGTTCCAGGGAAATGTTGCTAAGGAATCATTTACCCTTACATTGTTATGGCTCAAGCAAGCATATGGATAACAACAGCACTAATTTAAAAAATTATTAAGGAGGTCCTGAAGCATAAGGATACTGCATAAACCCTGGTTAGGCAAAACCCCAAGTCATGCCTGTTTCTTTCATTTCATTTTTTTATCCTGGATGGAAACAAAGTCAACATTCTCTCTCAGTTTTCTGAATAAAACCTCTAGGAGCCAGGTGCTTCAAGCTCAACACAGGCAATGAGAAAGAATGAGGGTGAAGGGTTGTAATCAACCACAAGAGGAAATTCACATCTATAGTTTCAAGCACCATAGCAAGCATTTAAAAACTTCTCTAACAGAACGCTAAGATTCACAAATCCATACCACTTTAGTCTTAAGGGAAGCTCTGATGGCTCTGTTTCTGCAAGGAGCACTGCTATTAATAGCTGTTTGTTTGCCTTGGTTTGTAAAGAAGGAAAGAGATTGTTATTAACGCCAATGTGAATTCTTTTTATGTATGGTACAACCAACTAGTTACAAAATAAAAAGTTTAAAAAATGAAGACAGAGAAAAGTCCTAAAATATAGCATCTAGATAATGTTATCCTCATGGAATCAGGCTATATGGTGGGAAGGGACCTGTAAATATTAATAGAGATAAATAAAACAATACATAGTATTAAATAAATGTAGTATAATGTCAGTAAGTTGGACAGAGTAGCCTGGAAACAACACACAAACTGTTTCCAAAATCAAGGAGAACTGATCTAAAGCTTGGAGGCAATGAAGTCAAAGAGAGGTTAATCTGATCATGCAGCAATCCTTATGACCTCTTTATGTTGATAGGATCATTCCTCTTAAGCGGAATTAAAACTTATGGAGGAATAAATATGCTAAACTGCTGAGATGAAAATGATTATCAAATTATATACTGCTGAAAATAGCTGATGTGAAGGCTGCCCTCAAGACAGCACTTGCCATCACTGCATCACTACCTTCTTCTGAAGGCAAGGTGCTGATTTTGAATAACCAGCTTCTGCAGGAATTTGTGGATTTGCCCAGTGATACTTCATTACTTCAACAGTCTTCTCTCTTCTCCAGCAGTTATCAGACCACCACGAGGCACTTATGTTTTACATTTGCTTCAACTAAAAATAATGCTAATGAAATATCAACCAGATTCCATTCATGACACATCTGATTTTGGCAGACTGAAATTAGTAAGTGCTATTATTTTTTTTGTATCACAATTTATAGGCAGACCTAGATGTTTCAAGAAAAATTTTAATGAAGATGCCTGTCTTTTAACATTTTGAAAGAAATCCAACAAATCCAGAATTTTTGACACAGACTGTGAACACAATATTTTGTGTAGTGTGTATAAACCCTGAAATAAGGTTAAAAAGCTCAATCAGCTTTCATACTTTGAAACATCTGGAAGGCAAAGACATTTTTACAGGGACAGCAAATTAACTGAATAAAAGGGAAAATAGATTTCATGGAAATGCTTAAGAAAATACTTTGCAAAATATTACTGTTAACATCATTCACTTCAAGCTTTTACCTCATTGCAATTGTGTCTTCCTTTGTACACAAGTAATCAAATTGCCTCAGTATAATTTAATTCTTCTGGGCATAATAAGCTTAATGCTTTATATAGCAGTGCTAAACCTAACAACTGTACAGAGTCCTGTAAATGCAAGGAGCAATTCGTCATTGTATAACCATCGTGCGCAATTACTCCGGTTTAGACAAAGCCATAAACCACTGCAAGAAACACTGCAGAGGTGTCAGCACCTGGCACAACACAAAACTATTTGCAAGAGAATTTTCCAGCCACTAAAAATATATTTACAAAGAAAATGGATGCTTTTTTTTTTCATTTTGCAAGACTCTGATGCACTACACTCTACACACACTAAATGCTCTGATGCAGTTTCAGAAATTTTTTAATTAAAATGAGTTATCAACTACTTGAAAATAATTGTGCTCAAATATTTCCTTACCCTTTTTCCAGCTGTGAAACTTTCTGAGTAATAATGCTTTCTGGGACCAGGATGGGAGAAGGAAGGCATCTCATATCATAGACTCTTTTTATCATAATGCTGAAGGCTATGTCTGTAGTTGGTAGGTGGTATATAAAAATACAAAGTTTCAGTAGGTCTGATTTTTTTTTTTTTTAACCTGAGGTGATTTCTGAGTATATAGAAAAATCTCCTATGGAAAAGCAGCCAACCTTCTATTTAAAATATAGAAAAATATTTCATATAAAACATAGTTTTAAACTTTTGTTTAACCATATGGATCAATATTTGAATTGATATCGTATGATTAAATTAGCTATTTCTTTTGGAATATAGCTACTATTATTAAGATATATTCATAATATCTTTTATATCCAAATTCCTTCTCTTAAATTGGTTTCCTAAATTTCCTTAAACTGGGAGTCCCCTCTCCTTGACTACCATAAAACATCTGTCTGGCAGAACTATTTAAAACATCAATTGAAAAAAACTTCCTTCTTATGCTAAGTGTTGACATAGTATTTGGATTATTAGAAGCAAAAGTACAATATGTATTCCAGGTCACCCCTTGTGGCATTTGCTGTTGGCTTTTATTTTCATTTAAAAATGCCTTCAAAACCAAACCAAAACAAGCAAAAAACCCCCAAACAAACAAAAAAATTATTGCTTTCTTTGTGCTATACAAGAGAAAATATCAGAGTTCTGAACAGACCACAGCATTTCAGGACTTGGTGCCATGATGTATTCATATAATTTTGTGTGTGTGTGAATTATTTTGCAGAAATGTGAAACTCATTTGCATGTTTGTCATGGTTATGCAATGTACTGAACTGACATTTGAAAAATACATGCGGCTACTCTCTCCAGTTTTGGGGAAAACCTGGATTCCCACAACTCCCAAAAGAAGGAACCTATGGAGACCTTTGGATTTGGCTAGGTGGTACAACCAAACACTTCGCATCTCCCAAGCAAGACTCCTCTGTTTCTTTTGCAGCAATTGGACACTAAATTTAATATACAGGAAATATTGAGCTTCAAGGTGCTTCCAGGGAGAGAAGCAGAGAAATGGATCCCTCCATGCATTATGCACTTGGGGAGGTACTGAATGAAGGCATGAAGCAAAATATAGCCCTAAAACCACTGTATGGGTGTAAGGATAATATCATGCATAATGGTGTCACCTTTCTTGAGGATTAAGGTAAAAGAAGCAAAGGCTTGCATCATAATGAAAAATTGCTTCTTCTTCAAAGAGCCACTGTCCTACTTTAGTAGTCATGATAATACCTCTGTATTTCATGTACATAGATTTTCATTTTAAAAAAATGCCTCTGATTATTCTAAGACTTCAGTTTTCTTAACTGTTTTACTCAGCAAAAAATGGAATTTTTTTTAAAAATGGGACTATAAATAGTAATTTCTCTATTCAACTTGACACATATGTTCATTCTATCATTTTTACCAAAACAAGGGAAACCAAACAAAGATTTGGGGAAAAAAATAAAAAGAGGAAGAATAGTGAGGTAAAGTGTTTCCTGGACTCCGTCAGACTTCTTTATTCTCAGAATTTCTTCATCTTTTTCACACAAGAAGCTACACAGAAACACACTGACAGTACTGACAAGTCCACTCAGTTCAGGTTTACTTCCCGTTTGCCTTCAACATAAAAAAAATGGTAACAAGAATAACAAAGATGTTGCAGTCTTCTAGCTTCACAAGAAATTTAACCAATATTTAGTGTGTAAAAAAAAAAATTGACAGTGCACTTTTAAATCATAGCTGTAGTTTTTTCTTAACTTTGAAAAGATCTGTGCTGTTGCTTCACAAGAGGTTCATGAAGGCCATTAAAAAAAAACAAAAAAAAAAACTGGTGCAGCAAGATAAAAAAACTATTTAGGAAGATGGGCAAAGATGGAAAATTAAGATCTAAACCTGAGATCTCAACACTCTCAGGATTTGCACATATTCAAATCCAGACATGAAAAAAAATCTATATATCTACTGGTTCTGACCTAAAACTCACCAAAAATCCTGGTGAGCTTTTTGGCTAAGGCCTGTCTGTATTTAATAATATTTATTATAGGCTTGAGAATCTAAATAATTAACCTTTTTTCTTTTCAGGAGAGCTTTCTAAAGTTATGAATAAAAATAGTACCTCCATTCAGGAATACTGATCCTATACACACTGACCTCTGAGGAAAAAAAAGAATCAACAAAAAAAAAACCCCAACATCTAATGTGAACTTACACTCCTAGATGGGGATAGATTTCAAAATACTCTCAGTAATTTCTCCAGCAGATGAAATATCTCGATGAGCATGTCATTTATCTTGTCTGTCATGCCTGGTAACATGGTAACATGTAAAACAGAAAACATTATTTCTTTAGCCACCACCCAAAAACATTCTGTATTTACATAAGAAAAAATACAAAGAAGAGGTAAATTCTCAACTTCTCATCTGTGTCTAAAACAGTTAGATGCAGCTGACCTGCAGGGCAGGCATGGAGAAGACTGAACACCTGTAACCATCCTGTTAGCACTGAGGAAGCTGGACCCTAAAGCAGAAGAGTCAGCATATAAACTAAAGGAACTTTATTTGATCATTTTATTTAGAAACAGCAAGATATAGATTAGACTAAATTAGATATAGATTAGATTATCCAAATTTATGTTAATGCATTGCATCAGATAAAAAATAAAATATCTATGTTAACTTGAAATAAGTTTACACCTGTAAAATTAATTGAAATGCAGACAGGAAAATGAACAATAGTAGTTTTGGCAGCCTCTACCTTGATCTTTATTTTAGGGATTATTTAATGATTTACTCAACACAGGTGTTTATGTACATCACCTATGGGATTTATGTATGGGCTTTTCACTAAATGAATATAGTCAAATATTATATTCTGGCCTTTATTCCATCCTTCTGTGTTCCTGTGACTGAAACAACAGGATGGATGCCCAGCTCCCCAGCATCTTGCTCTAATCATCACTTCTCAAGAGAAAGCAGCTCCCTGCAAATCAGAAGAATTCACTCCTCAGGTGCTTTCCCACAAAATCCTTCAGATGGGAGGCTTAAAATAAGCCCTTAAAGGGATCAGATTGTGCTCCTGGGGAGTAGTTGCTTTTGTGTTCTCCTCTTTTTCTGAGAAAAGGATCAGCAAAACATCTGCTGTAGGATATGAAGTAGTTAGAAAAAAGAGGCTTTTAAAGGCCTAAATTAGAATAAGGGAGATGAATCCTAGAAAACTGATAAGCAGTATTAATATCCTACTTGAATGCAGTTTTGTAAACTACCAAAGATACTTCCATCATATCTACCACTATTGCATACAAAAACATAATAAATTGTAGCTTACTGCAAAGAAGACAGTAAAAAATCTAGCATTTACAGTTGTTTGAGAAACCTTAAATCTTCCTCCTTATGTAATTCTTGAGAGATCAGAATAAACATAGAATGCTATGGAATAAGATCACCCATGATCAAGTAATTGAAGGCAGTTATCATAATAGATAAATATAAATGCAGCAAAACACTTCTGGTGTCTTTTCCTGCACTATAGAGTTTGTCCTGTAGACTCAGTAGCATTTTACTCAGTGTAGCATTTTACACTAAGCAGTCCTATCTTCCCATTTTTCATTTCTATGACTTACAATGTGTAGGACAGCCCCCAAGACGTCACCTATAAGATACCTTGGCTGTGAAGAAAATTTGAAACTGTGCTGTAGTTTTATACATTTTTCATCCTCTGAGATAAAATGTTAAAGGGCCTGATAGGGTAGCCAAGAAAGTTATTTCCATGAACTATACTTACATTAGCATATAGGTTTAAATAATTTCTGAGGAAAATAAAATAAAAGAACATTACTTAGGATGTAAAAGAAGCTATTGAAGTGTAGATCTCAAAGATTATGAAGGCCACACTCTAGCTCTGCAGCAAGTTCTGGCTTCCACAATTACCTACTGCTACTAAGGTTTGGTTGCTCAGCCTTAGAAATTCCAGGAAAAAGACATGAGAAAGGAATTGAGGAAGGGATTGAGAATTTTTCGAAAGTTTTGTGACAGTAGTCACTCATGCCTGGACTGTTTCCAGAAACAACTGCCCTGAGGTAACAGCACAAGCAGCAGTTATGAAGTCCAAAAATTAGAAGTTAGTTTGGCATAGAAATCAGTAATTTTGAGGAAAGGAGTCAACTGAAGAGTACTTCATGCATCTGGCATCTGGTGAATAGCTGCTCCTTACAGCATGGAAGGATACTGTAGGAAAATATTTGAAACAAACTGGAAACAAGTAGCTTAAAACAAGCCTTCTGGGGACTGAGAAAGATTCTGTGTTGATAGTAATATGGAAAAGATAAAATATGAGGCTTCTGGGAAAAGGGTGAGCCACAAAATAGGCATGACTTGTAATACGACTGAAGCGTATATGACAGAATATAACCCTAACTATCCTTTCGAAAAACCTTAGTTTGCAGATAAGCTAAAAGCACTTTTCTCTTAAAAATGAAAACAACTGAGATTATTATTATATAATTAATTACATGACAAGTAAAATAAATGTTCTTTTTAATTTTCCAGAAATGCTAATATTAATCTGTCAGTTCTTAAAACATTTTCAGAGAAACCTAGAACTGAGATCCACAATAATAAAACAAGTCTGAATAAGGATTTAACACAGGACTTTGTCTAGTGTTAGATGAAAGAAGGCTGCGAATAAACTAATATTCTTTAAGCCCTAATGAGATTAAGGCAGCAACATGATGCAATTTGATTATTCTTTCCAATAAGGAGCAGAAAGCATTTGGCTTTCACTGCCATAATAGAATCACTCTTTTCTAAGCATTTTTAATTTTGATGGAATATCCAATATAACATTATGTGGATCAGCTTAAAGGCAGTTATGTTTGATTATTTTCCTCTCTTTGTTTATTATGTTCCTACTGATATTTTAAATAAAAGGATCTCTGCAATTCTAAGGCAAACAGATTCAAAAGCTGTAATTAACAAATTCTAGATATGAGTGACTCTAAATATATACAAATACAAGCAAAATCCTGAGCCAAATCTGAACCTGATGAGTAAATTATTCTATTACTTAAGTATCATCAGAAATGCCAGGAGCAAATTGTAAATTGGAAACATGGCTTTATATTTTCCCAGCTGCAGGCAATGAGAATTTGCACAGCCTGACCTGCTTGTAATAGTGTGCTCTTAAATCTTTGTTAGAGAACCTTTGACCTCAGGCAGGTGACTAGGCCCACAATTCCCTTTTGTAAGTCCTGTGGCCACATTGGGTTTGGGTTGCTTCTGCCACCACACTCTAAGAGGTGATGCACTTAGCAAATGAGTCTGCAAGGCTCCTTTGGCCTTTAGCAGGAGCAAGTTCTCTACTCTCTTTCATTCCAGGTCTTTCTTCAGCTCAGCTTCTGATTTTAGTGTTAGTCTTTTAACTATGTGGTCACTCCTTTTCTTGACCTCATCATTAAAATATCTGCTTCACTCATCAGTGGGCTCTGAGCATTAGCACATCAACATTGCCCTGCGTGTCTGCACTGGATAGGTGCTAATGCTCATCTCAGAAGTCCACCTGTCTGCCAAAAAGAGAAGGTGTTATTTCTATTTTGTCAGATATCAAGTCAGTGGCTTCACATACACAAGAAACAAAAAATCAAAACAGAATAATGGTGTGAGAGACAGTCTTGTTCAGTCATTCCCCAAATCCACAGCTTCCGTACAGGTTGAAGGAACTCAAAGGTCTCTCTGAAGTGCAAACATTTTCTAGTGGCAAAGAAATAAGGAATTTTGCCTTGGGACATTGCAGTATAAAGGGCCAGGTCAAAAGATACAGAGAGCAGAGCTTTTTGCTACTTTCAAGTTGTCAGGTTTAGTTTGTGCTAAAAGGCACTATGGTCCCCAGTGAAAGGTAAAGAAGCTGTTTAGACCTCACAGAGAAAAGGAACTACCCTTCACTGTGGTTCATGAGACATTTCCTGCAGTCAGAATCCTTCATAGTCCAGACACCTTGTTTATCTGCCCTATCTCCCAGGGAAGAACCTTGTGCTGGGGACTCCATTGGCTTCCAGGGGGGAAAGTCAGACCTCTCCCTACATGTGCCAGAAGTCTACCTAAGTGTTGAGTGAATTCTTCCTTCACCTCTCCAATTATTCCCAGTTTTACCAGATTTGATAAATAAGAGCAATATTTGTTTCTAAAGTTTCCTTCTTTAAAGCAATGTTTAATAAAAACATTTTGGGGGGCAGGTTGGTTATTATTGTTACTTTAAAATTTATAGTTGAGTGCATGTACAGTGAGCTGAAATTGTTAATCTTTTAAGGCAGATTTGCATTCGGTGACACTATGTTGATACTGAGGTCTGCTATATTGCAGCAGAGCACTTTTGTTTTGGTGTTGACATTTCAATTTGACATTCTTGGTCGGCTCTAAAATGTCTCTGACACCACCCCCTCCTCCTTTCTTTTTTACAGACCCCTGCCACTGCACAGTGTGAATTTGGCTGGATGTATTTCAGACCTAGGCAGCCTAGTAATGTTTTAAGTGTTACTCTTATGTACTACTCATCCCTCTAATTTAGACAGGAGTTGTTCCCTTACCATTTTTGGCACAGTTAAATACTCAAGTACATCAGCCTAGAAGTGAAAATTTCTGTCATTTCTTGACATTTATACCACAGAGATATTAAACCACTTGATAGACAAGACCTTTCTATGTTTGTTAATCAGATAAAGCAACGGAAATTCAACCACAACTAAAGAGTCATGTTTTTATTCAATACCAGGTATTGACTGATACAACCAAATAGTGAAATACAGATCTGAAACTACATCAATTGTTTCTGAATGTGACAAAATCTTCAGTGCAATTTCTCCTCCCACTACATTTTTCTAGACTCCTCTGTTTAAGAGACTTTTTGTCTCCACACAGAGACACTAATGAATCACATTTTCCTTCACAATTAGCCTCATATCTTGAAAAAAAAAAAAGAGGGAAAATATTTTAAAATTGAATAACTGGAGTATTACAGCAACTGTGTACCATGCAGCCTACCTGCCACCTGTGGTGGGATGGGAAGGAAAATCAAAAAAAAGGTAATACTTGTGGGTTGAGATAAGAACAGCTTAATAATTGAAATAAAATAGAATATTATAATAATACAACTGTTATAATAGTAATGAAAAGGAAGATAACAATTAGAGAGAGAAATAAAACGTAAGGAAGATAAGTGATGCACAATACAATTGCTTACCAGTTGTTGACCAATGCCCAGCTCGTCCCTGAGCAGCTATCAGCCCCTCTGAGCCAACTTCCCCCAGTTTATGTACTGGGAATGATCTCTAGTACAGAACATCCCTTTGGCTGGTTCAAGCCAGCTGTCCTGGCTATGGTCCCTCCCAGCTTCTTGTGCACCTGCTTGACAGCAGAGCATGAAAGGCCTTGACTAACAGCAAGCACTATTTAGCAGCAAATAAATATGAGCGTGTTATCTACACTATCCTCACACTGAATGAAGAAGCACAACACAGTAGTTAACAACCAGTTACTCAGAAGAAAATTAACTCTCCCCCAGCTGAAACCAGGACTAGTTTGTACAAAAATGAGAACAAACAAAGAAACATGATTTCTCAAAGTGTCACCAGTGACAAAAGTTCCATGAAGGGCTTTGAATTAGGTCATAGTTGCCTATAAACACAGTGCATGCTGATCAGACAGTCAGTTCCCTGTCCAAGGGAGCCTCCCTCTTAAGAGCATCTGATCACTTCCGTGAAAGAGCAATTCCATTGAGGTAGGAGGAACATATGATTGTCAAGCTTAGCTCAGCTTATTAAAATGCCAGAGAACAGGGGAACACCCATTTTCACTCTATGACTGCTTTCTTCAAGCATCTCAAACCAAAAGCATTCTTTTAGTGCTGGCTAATATCAAGAAAACATATAGGATACTCCTATAAACTGTGCAAAATTGAGCTCCATTTCTAACTGTGAAAAAAGAAAAAAATCCAAAGAATAGTAGTTAGAGAAAATCATGGTATAACACCACTGAGGAAAGTTATAACCAATGATGAAACAGTATTTCTAGAATCACAGCTGAAAACTTCAGTCTTTGAATTCCATGCTGCTTATCAAACATAATGCATATTCCTGCTGTTCATAGTAAGAAGCAGCCAAAGGAAAAAAATCATTCTAGAAGGAGAGAAAACATCTGTTACATTAACTACTTATCTGTGGGAATACATTTTCACATGTTTTAAAGAACCAGCCAGGGTATATGTGCACATTTTAATATGCCATATTCTCTACGATCTAGAATGCAGGTTTGTTTTAATAATTAAGAAATGAAGTTGAGCTCTTCTATGGACAAGTGAGCATACTATATGTAGCATTGATTTTAAAAACTTGTTTAAATGAGTAAAGGACTATTTTTAGACACTCCATTCTTCTGTCTCTTCTTGTTAAAGATGCGTAATTTTTTCCCATGTTGCAAAACATTATCACAATATTGGGGAAAATTTATTTTCAATTATGGTTTATATGATATATTTAGCATGGAGAGCATATTCACCTGAGGCATTCGGGGTGGGAGGGATTGTGAAGACCTGTGAAATTTCTGTTAAGTTTGTGAGGCTGAAGAAACAGGGAAAAGAGAAGGTTGAGTATAGAACTACCTGGGTAGGTACTTATTTATCTAGAGTGATGTATGTGGTAAATATTGCAGCGTTACCCCTCTGGTCTTGACACTTGCAGTGGAGTTGCTTGAGATCCCTAACAAAGCAGATAAAATGCTGGCCTTTGAGTCTGCTGAACAATAATTATACACAAAAAAATTATAATGTGCTAGGAATTAGCACACAACTTATTTTTTTTTCTGAGAATTCACACAAGCTTGATCACAGGAAGGGTTTGGGGGGGCTCCTTCTGAGAGTTATACCCAGTTGAGGAAAGGAGCAGAGAAGCATAGGGATGGAAAAGTGTGGATTTCCAGTATAAGCATATGAACTCTATTTAGAATCTTGAGAGATGCCACCAGTAGTAGGGAGCTTCTGTCAATGAGTACTCATGTTGTATCATGTTAGACAGCTCCCATTTCAGCTTGATAAACTACAACTGGATAAGAAAACCTCTCTGCTCTTAGAACCTAAAACTTATTTTCCAGTTGAACAAGTGTTTCTTGGCATCATCAGGAGGCTTTGCTCTATGTAATAGAAATTATTCTATTTTATGGAATATTAGTTTTGATTATAAAATGTTAAATTATAGAAATAGTCTTCCCTGCAAGGAGAATATTGTATGCATCTACAACCTGGAAATTATGCAAATCACACACATATAAATATCACATGACATCTTTCTTTCTAAATAGTAAAAAATATTTGATCATGTTTTTAGGGGATAATGTGCCAAGAGTGCAACTGTGAGAAGAGTGTTGTTGCTTGTCTTGTGACAAGTCTATTCTTACTGGAGTAGGTTATAAAGAATACATATTTCATCCACACACCACAAACTATCTACATTTCAGCAGATGTTTTCTCACAGTAGAAATTTTGGAAACAAATGTCAGTCTTCCTAACCACAAGATATGAATCACACTACCATAGCATGGAAACCAAGATGATGCACATTCAGAAATAACAAATAAAATCAAAGATAGCAGTCTATTGTGATAACTATAATTCTTAAGAATTTTGAGTGAAAACCCGTTTGCTTTATGAACAAATTAAATTCTATTGTTTACTTATGAATGACACAAATTAAATTCTTCTATCTCTGAGGAGTTTTAGTTTACATTTGCTGTCTTATTTTCAATTATTTCTCACTGAGTTTTATGGGCATGAGAGTCTACTTGCACTTAAATTTTACAAGAATTAAAAGAGTAGAATTTATTTTCATTTCCTTAATCCTTCTATCACTTTTTTATGCCATACCATTCTGTAGATTATCATTCTTTCCTTCTTGCAGAACTACACTTTCATTATTCCAGGACTGAGGAGCCATGATCTGATTTTATTCTGACCATCAGAACCTCTGAATTAAAATATAATAATTAAAAAATAGAAGTTTCTGGGCATCTTTACTTTTATGGAAGGTTTGTTGCATCCCAGCTGCCACTTCTGCAAATGGATGTAACCTTGCAGGGAGATGTCAGACCCAGGTCTAACCCAGCTGTGCCTACCCTGCACTATGGCACAAACAGCAAACGCAGCCCCAGAATCACTGCAGTGTGGTTTGCTGGATCAGCCTTTGCTGTGCTGGGACATGTGGCTTTCCCAGCAGCTCCAGAGCTGGCTCCAGTACAGGGCTCTGCTGGGGGCACTGCACCTCACTCAAAAAGCTCTCGCTTCCTTTGTTCTTACACTGTGTTCAACACTTCCCTTTCTTCCCCTTCACCAATACACTTGTCCTGCTGCCCTTGAACACGCAGTACTTTTTCTCAATACTCCTACCAGTTACTCAATATTAATATTGTTTTAATGTCATCATGCAGCCTGTGTTGTAACCATGGCATAGATGGGTGAGGAGAGAGGAGAGAGACAAGGCACTCAAAGAGATGAGTCTCAAACGTAGAGTAAGTTTGGTGTGCCTTGTCTTCATGAAGGAGTTGTAAACTTGACCTACTTGGGGTTATCATCTTACCTCCCACAGGCAGCTAAACTCTAACACATCTGAATGTCCTGCAGACATTTGTATAAGGCTGGAAAAGACAGATCAGCCTGTCACAGAAAGTAAATGTATAGACGTAAACCGCCCCCAAATATATGCATTTTGTTAGCAGTCAGACAAGATTCATGCAAATAAAATGCATTCACCCTATCAGAATTATTAGCAAAAGCTCTGCTCTGGATCTGTAGATTGGTCGGTAGTTTGATCTCATCACAAATTTTGAGATTTTGGCCTGTGAAAAAAAGGGCAGTTTGTCAGAAGGAAGAATTATGTTTACCTCCCTTTTCCCAGCTCTTCTTAAGTAACCCTGAATTATCTTGCTTTTAAAGACTCTGAATGACATAATAAGCATGTATGTATATAACAAAATCCTAATTGAAATTTTAAAAATTAAATTAATACTAATATCCTTTGTTGTTCTTCCATACTGCAGGGCAAAAACCACGTGAATAAATAAAACGGAATGCAACAGAATTCTGCCTTCAGCTAAAGTTGAGATTATTAATGCATGCAGACAGGTCAAATATTGCTGTGGTTTCACATCAGTTTCTTCTGTTTTACTTCCAGATTTTTGAGAGCTTCCCTTAGGTAAGGAAGACATCTGTTTATGTCTGAAAACAATAGATATACTCAAGCTGGAATGTGGAGGAGGTTTCTCTTCACAAAACAAGCACAGCACTCTCCTGGCAGGCTTGCCAGAGGGCACAACATAACTAAGAATATGAACTGCTCCACTTACCATCTCTATACAAACACAAGGTTTTTCTCCAAACATGCCATTGATGATACCAGAGAATGCATCTGAAGCTAACATTGGAATATTCCCATTTATTTCCTGACACTGGGATAAACCTATCCATCTAACTCACAAAAGTGGGTTACTTCCTGCGTAGTATCATCCAGATTATTACAGTGCAAAACCCCAATAATAATAAAGAGGCAATGTGCCATATCAGCAATAAACCTATGCATGAACAGAGCAAAATACTGGCCAACCTACAGTAGGAAACCTTTTGTCCTCATTTATCATGAAATTAGTGTTTAGCCTTAAATGTCTACAATCATTCATGCAATTAAAGATGTAGTCCATAGAAATAAAAGGTCTACTTTAACTTTTTTTTAAAATTTGACTAAGTTTCAAAGAATCAATCATAAAAAAGTTACATTTACACTACTAGTACGAGATCAGTTAGAGATAATGCCTTGGCAATGATATTTCCTTCAAACTATGGTGAGAACAGAAAAACACATTTCTAGTGCATTCATTAGGTTAACATATTCTATAATTAATAAAGAAACATGAGTCACTTTCTGGGAACAGCATTAAAGGAACTTCAGGACATAGTATTTGAAGATAGATAATTTGGGAAGTCCTGTGACAGTGTGGAACTGCATTTCTTAATCATCCAGGAAAGTGTTTTTTAGGGGAAGGGAATTTGTGATTTCTTTTAGTAAAAATGAATCACAGAAGTGCTGGAATCTGACAATCAAAATGAAACCTCACCAAATTATACAAGTGACTAGCAGTATAGTTCTGAGACATAAGGAAACCACTGATTTCTGGCAAGTGTTTTCTTAAGAAAACTTGGAGCAGTTAGAGAAGATATGAAGCACAGAGCAATTAAACTGTTTCCTCTTTTTTACCATTGAAGACTTAACAGTTTAGGAGATGATTCTGTAAAGAAAACTACTAGTTTTCTATTCATGCATGTTTTAATGCATATTGACATATATTTACATGCTCTTACATGCATTTTTCTTTAAGATTTCAAATAACACAGTTGTTGAGAAATCAACAGTAAATAGAACTCATTTTAATTATATGTTTATTTCAGACGCAGTTTCAGCAAAAGGTTGGGGTAGTGGTCCCTGCTTCCAGGAATGGTTTTGATTTTTTTCAGTGGTGGTCTAATATGAATGCATACATCAACATGATTTAATATAAATGCATATATGGCATTTTAGTCATGTCCCTTAGCAGGTGTATTGTTCTGGCTGGGATGGAGTTAATTTTCCCATAGCAGCCCTCACAGTACTGTGCTCTGCACTGACAGCTTGAAAGGTGTTGATAACACACCAGTGTTTGCAATCCTGCTGAGAAGAGCTCACACAGCATCAGCTCTGTCCAGCATTCCCCCCTCACCAGCAGGTTGGGGGTGGGCAAGATCTTGGGAGACAATATGGCCAGGGCAGCTGACCCAAACTGGCCAAAGGGATACTCCATAATATTCCATACCATGTGTATTCCCAGCAATAGAAGCTGAAAGAAAAGAGGAGGGGGTGAGAGAGTGGAGTCAGGGGTGATCTGCTATTTACTTAATATTTCTTCTGGAGCAACTACTACATGTACTGAAGCCCTGCTTCCTGGGAAGTGGCAAGACGTACACTTCTGATGGGAAGCAGAAAATAAAATATTTTTGTTTCCTGTGCTTCTGCATGCATGACCTTTGCTTTTGCTTTATTAAATTGCCCTTATCTTGACCCATGAGTTTTTTCCACCTTATTTTCTCCCTGCCCTGTCCAGATGAGGAGGGGAGTGATAGAGCAGGTTCAATTCTCTCCACTTTGAAGAGTCCAGTACTACCCACTTTTTATGACATTTTTTACCCACTTTTTACGGCAGTGTCAACTTTCATCAGACTTAACTTCATATCATACTTCTCAGATTTTCCTGCAAGACTTTGAAAAAGTAGCTCTTTCCAGGACAACCACTGTGAGCAAATGTTCTCAAATTCTGGAAGTGCTGGTCAGAGGGGTGAAGATCTGACAGTTCTGAAACTTGTAATCTACAAATGTCATATTCAAAGTCTGGCAGTCCCTGAAATGGATGAATTAAAATTAAAGTAATCAGATCTTCTTTTCAGAATCATTCCGATTCTGCTCTACTTTGTTATGAACTGATAAGAAAGCTAGTCCTGCTTGTATTGAGGAAGAGGAAGCAGATCCTACACCATAATTTCACAGTTCTCTAATTTGCTTCAAAAGAAAGGAAAAGCAGATTAATATGTTCCTTTCCTTCTTCTCCAGCTAAATTACAATTCTTCCCTGAGACCTATTCATCTACCATAAGGTTAATAGTAACAATAGCACATTTAATAGATATTACTTTTTATTAATAAAAACTAAAGAATTTTATAAAGTAAAGTAGAAACTTTAAAGGTAAATGTAAAAGAACGCATAACTTATCTTCTCATCTTCCTTTTTCATTCTGTTTTTTTAAAAGTCTTTTTTCCTGAAATTGTTATCTGTCTCTGTCTCAGATTCCCACTCTCTTACACAAAATCTCTTACAAAGCCTTTTTTTTTACTCTAGTAATCTTTTTTTTACCCTCTAGCAGAAGGATGAAAGGCAGGTAATTTGTCTACAGTCTCCAGACTGATGAGAAGCAAGAGATTCTGTGAACAGAGGAAATTCTAACTCTAATAAAGAAAACACTCCAACAATGTGTTCTCAGTGACACAATTATTATTTGAAATAACTCAAAGATCAGGGCATACATTTTATATATTGGAATGAGAAAGTAATAGTCTGTATTTTGCATTAAAGAAGAATTTTTCCATTGAAGGCCAAAAAAAAATATTTTGCTTGGGAGTAAGAACCAAGAAATTATAATCACATCTTTACAATCTTCCAGAATAGTAGTACTCAATTATCATCTTTAGGAGTGTGCTTTGTTTTAGCTATTTTGCAATTATATTCTTCTTAATATTTTAAATATTTATTCTCAAAGAGATAAAATTTGCTTTCTGAAAGCTAAACACATTGATACAGTGCTTTGTTGAGCCTTTTGCAAAGTTTGAGGTGCAAGTTGCAATAGACACATCTGTGTTTTTGTCTTTTGATAGAGTTTCAGCCCAAAATGTGGAAATAACTGAAGTCAGATTGCTCCTGCAGGTAAAGTAAATAGGTCCTGACATGACCAATGGAAACAGACAACCCAAATTACTTTCAAGAACAATGTTTTTTATAAAATAAGTAGTTCACCTGCTTCTTTTCTTTCTGCTGTTTTAAGACTGACTCTTCATTTGAAGAAAAGATTTCTTTTCTGGTAGGGAAATACAAAGAATGGGAACTGATATCAAAAGACAACAAGTTTTATTAATGTATCCAAGAAACACTAGTACACAGTGTCTTGGGGGGAAATGAAAAAAAAAAACAAAAAAGGAAGAATAAGAATAGGTTATTTATAAAATTTTCGTCAATGACAATCTCTCCATAATAGTTGACATTAATACCCCCCCATAACAAATCCCCAAAACCCTCAAATTTAAGAAAAGTTCTTTCCAGTTCCTCTGTTTTCTTTCATATCTCAGAAGGGAACCTGAGGTATAACACAACAGGTAGTTAAAGAGAAAACTAGGAGAAACTAAAGTTTACCATTTCACCCGGCAAAGAAGTCTGAGACTTTCAGTGAAGCTCCTGGCAAAGCCCAGGATATTTCCAGTGGCAGTTGAATGCAGGCATTGGCTGGGACCAACTACAGAAATAATTTTTTTGCCTTTGTGCTCTTTTGCTACAGTCACTAGCAGTCAATGCAGGTAATTCTGTTCCCACTAAACCCTTTCCACAGATTAATTAATGGCCTAAATTACTCTGTTTATTCTGCTTCACATAATTGCAGGAAATGTCATTCCTCTTCTTTTTTTTTTCCCTCACTAATTTTTGCATTCCAGGCAACATAACATCTGCACAGTATAATCAAAGGTGACTTCTTAGGGATCCCCTCCATGCCTTACCACAGCTGTCCTTCCAGCCAAATCTCCTTCTCCAGTCTCTATTCCTTCCCTCTAACCTCCCACTGCTGCCAGTATGCTCTACCATTTTTCAAAGATGGAGAGGAGTATTATGGAAGTGTGGTTCAAGGGCTATATTTACCTCATAATATTGTTTATTAGCTATAAATGGCAGGTATATGAAATACAGTTGTGTCAGGCACCACAACTTTTCAAAAATAAGCATTTTTCCAAAAGTATGGGCAAAATATATTTTCTTCATTCTTTCTTCAGGAAACAGTAAAAAAATTAAGATAAGGCAGATGACCTCTCACAAGATGACTGCTCACAAGTGCAATATTTCATTGACAGAATTGCACCAGGTTTCCTTTCTTTACGTATGTCACACTCTAAAGGCTCTCCTGAAAACACCTCTACTGACTCTGCTGCCTTGCAGTACTTTATCAATGCTGGTGTAAATACCCTGTGTCTATTTCTCAACTGGTCATTAACTGTACTAATTAAAACAGCTTCAAAAAAGAGTATTTAAGGATCATTCTGTAAAATATGTAACTCCATGGTTTCAGATGAAGTTTCTTAGTTTGAAAGCTTGCACGTCAATCTTGAAGGAAAGTAGAAAGAATAAGAAGGAAGAAACTCTTCTGCAGGTGAGTTTCTCTACCATCAAGTCATAGTATTTTTCAACCCAGAAGGACTTTCTGAATGGTCTACTTCAATAAGACATATTGCCATACAGTCAGCTACAGCTATTCTATAAGCTAACACCCTGCATAGGGCTTTGTGAAAATTCATGCAGTGAGATGATCACAAGCATTATAACACATTGCTGACTCATTGCTAGTACAAGAGAAAATAATTTGCCCTCAGGGATAATAATAGCTTATCTCATTTGCAAAGAAAAAGAATAATAACCATGAAGTCATAGCAAATTATCTCCACCTGTGACACTAGTGAAATTCTAATCTGGAGGTGGCCAGGTGCAACCGTAGAAGTGGAAACTGTAAAATAAAAACATCTGTCTGGAAAAGGTTATGTATTGAGACACAGGTCTTTCTTTGAAGAAGATAAGCAAAAGGGCAATGTTCAGTTATTATTTCTGAAAAGAAATATAATGAGTCAAATAACCACAGTGTATTTTGTAGCTTGAGGGAAGGGTGGGGGTGTGTGGGGGGAGGGGAGAAGACAAAAAGGCATCTTCTGTCTGAGTCTGGCATCTATGAGAAACAAGCAGTTCCTTTCCTGAATAAGTTTCTCTTCTTAAAAACTTCCTAAACTCCCAAAGTATACTTTTTATTTTGCTCCTAAACTAAGGAAGTAGAAGGCAAAAAATTGAGAAAAATAATTGCTCAATCTCACAAAGGAGAGACTATGTCTGGTTTAGAGAGGGGTCAGATTAGTCTGTGAAAGCAGAAACTTGGTACTTGTGAAATTGAAATGTCAGTATAAGCACTTACTATATTTGAAAATATGTAGACACTGGATATATATGTTTGGGTTTGTTTATCAAAACTTAACAGAATTTCACCATTGATCTGGAGTCAGTGCAACTTTACTTCAGTGTGGATTGAGGCAATCATGGGCTCCCCAACTTGGTTCAGATGGACTGCAAGCATGTTGAGATAGAAAATGTCAGTCATTCTCACTGCCTGTGTGCAGTTTCAGGAATTATCTTTATGAGGAATCACTCTTCTAACTCACAGCCTAAGTTTAGTTCTGTCTTGTTATAGTTTTACTTACCTGTGGTAAGTTTATCTGTGGTGGAGGGGACTCCACCAAAACAGGTCCTTCATTTCATCTACAGTCACCAGATAGAAGGATAAATATTTGGAGACTGGGAGAGGAAAATCCAGTCCATTTACCACAGATGGTTTCCATCTCTTTCGATGCACAGGCAATTTATAAAATCTTCTACAGTTAATTTTGGACAGAAATCTAGTTCTCCTACTGAGGGTATAAGGGACTGAAAAAAATGTTAGAAAAATCAATATTTTCATAGGTCAATCAACCTAGCTTTCTTTTGACAAGCCTATCTTCTAGGGTTCTATCTTCTAATATGTGAAATAGTTCTTAGACTTTAGTTTGAATCATCTCGGGTACTTCTACTGAATGAAATAAAGACTGAGTCTATAGCATGAACAGGCATTAATATTTTTATTAGGGTTCTGCTCTGTGAAGATTTAGTAGGTAACTGTAGCACATGGAAGAATTACCTGCATTTGGGAGAGCTAAGCTCAGCAGTCCATGAAAAGCACCCAGTGAAGCTGCATTGATGGAATCTCTAGAGTGGCTGAAGCCTACGAGAAATGTAAAGCTATGCTGAATAGCTGGGGGTATATATTAGGAACCAGGGAAAATATACTCAGTTGACCAAAGCCTTTCTTACTCAACCTCTGAGTCAACAAAACTGCATTTTTGTCAGTCATTTCAATCACAGAGAAGTCTGGCCTTTTACTAATAAATATGGGCTTCAGTTTTCCAAATGGTTATGGAGGTTTCATTATAAGTCTAATACTACAAAAATCAAGAACCTTGTATCAAGTCAAGCTTAGAGTCAATCTTGGTCTAATTGGGCTACTAGTTTCACATACTCTTATGTTAAAATTTCCTAATTGTTACTGACAACACCATGAACTGGCATTATGTGGATTACATTTTGACTGTACAATCTCAACATTCAAGTACATATTTACAGTTAGGAAAAGATTTGGAAGTTTTGGGTTTCAATTTTCTCCTCTGCAGAGGGGTTTACTGAGTAGTATTCAATGTAATAGGTATGGAAAAAGAAACTACTTAGCTCCAATAAAGACATGGAAAACTTTGATTTACTTAAAAACTTTGATTTCCAAGTTGGCAGGATGTATGCACAATTTCAGGAGACAGGAAGAGAATGATAGTTAAGAACATTGTATCCTTGCTTTGAAAGCTTTTGCTGGAAGCTAAGTTTTATGATTTAATTTGACTTAGAAAGAAAATGGTGTGGAGTCACCTAACAAGATATTTCATAGTTGAGTGTGCTTCTATAATTTAAAACATGCACCAGAAAATGCAAAAATTAAAAAAAAATAGTGGGGGTGTTATTCCTGAGAAAATAGCCTACACATTAACTTAAACTTACTTTTTATTCTTCCCTAAGATGGCAGCCAGAACCAGTTTTGAACTTGTTAATTTTTTTTTAACCAGAGACAAACATTTCACAAAGCGTTTATTAGAGCATAGGTGATTAAAAAAATATAAATCAGTCCAACATACAGCACAGTGCTTCTCTTCTGAGGAAATTTCTCTCAGCAGAAATGCAAACATTAATACAGAGCATGTAATGTTGTGAGTTAATAAGCCACACTTCATCATAGCCATTACACTGGCACTTTGTCACTGCCCTACACAATCTTAATGGTTTTTTCCTTCAGCACTTTCTTTGTGTAACTCCAGTGGACTATAAACTCAGGAGAGTTAAATGTATACAACAATCATCACAGAGACCTGGCTAGATTACTAATTCAATGCAATCATTTAATAGCAGAAATCAAAACTACAGCAAATATAATTGTCAATAAATATAAACACTGCTGTACATACATGCACCTAGAAACTCCCAGATAGCAAACCTGCAGGATAAATTTCTTCACTTGTCTTACCAAAATTTGCCCAGACTCTTCCTGGTCCTGCCTGCTCAATGTGTGCATTTTATCATATAGAACAGAATAAACAAATCAAATAGAGACTAAAGCTTTTGACACCAGTGGATCTGGTCTCTGTCTAGTGTGACAAGGCACCAGAACCTGATCCTAGTCCTATTCACTGAACTCCTACAGGAATTCCAAATCAATAGAGAATTAAATTTAGCGTACTTTTATAGTAAATATTGCAAGTCATGTGATTCAGTCCATTCAAAACTGACAATCAGACAACGTCAGAATCTCTGACATTGCTTTAGAAACTTCTGTTTAAAAAAATTTCAGTGCTGATACTGATGATAATCAACCCATGTATGTACATGTATATATACACATACTCTAACTAGACAATTTTATCTTTCCTTTTAAAAGCCTGATATTTATTACTTTCAATTGTGGCATCATTTTATAAATTTGAGGGAGCTCCCAGTTTGTCAGATTAGCATAGTTTATCAGTTTTTTAATTTCCTATAAAAATGCATATATTTATTCAGAGAAAAAGCTACTGTAGTTCATTTTCCAGCGCAATATATAGTACAGTGTGTGCTTAAAGGGAGTGAGTTCTTGTAAATTTTGTGAGAGAAATCCAGAACTCCCTGAACTCTACTGAACTTAGTGGCTTTGCTGCTGGCCATGAAGATGATGTCCTTCTACCCTCATCCTCTCTTGCTCTACAAAGAACCTGAATGGTCATTAACTCTGACATTGCCAAAAGAAACAATAAATGCTGGTTGTTAAAATTTCTGTTTTCATGGTCTTAGGAAGTCTAATGGAAATAAGACCCTTACCATACACTTGTGAATGCTGTGAAATGTTCACCTTCATCCATAATTTTAAAACTGTCATAATTTTAGTCTCTAAATAAAAGCCAAAAACCAGAAGCAGAACTCTATTAGTGATTCATTGGTGATTCAGAGTGTCTCATTCATTCCCTATTTCTCTCCAAGGGAACTTGACACCCACTTCCTATCACATCATTGTTACAACCATGACCATGAAGCCACAATATTGTTTTGTTGCCGTTTATGATTGCTAAATGCCAGCTTCTAAAAAAAACCCACAAAAAATATGGTTTTTTAATATCTTCATTAGGTTCTATGGCTTAAACCTATCAGTGGCCAGCTAGAAAGCACATGGGAAGAGAAAGATAGGATCTGCGAATCTGCAGCTTCCAATCTGTCTCCTGTGATACTCTTAAATTGGTTCATCTCCATCACTTGAACCTTGGTACACTCTGAATCTTGAATTGTGCAAGGAGGTTTATGGAGTGTTACTGAAATATTTTCTTGCCTTCTGAAACCATCTCAAGAAGAAATAAGCTAGAATTGGAGATACTTGAAAGTGTTTTTCTGGTTTGCAAAAAATGTTCTTGGTTTGGTTTGTTAGGTTTGCTTTTTGATTTTTTGAGGTTTTGTTTTTTTTTTCTTTGTATATTTAATGTGTTTTACATTCAAAATAGTTTCAATTGATCTTTTTCAATATTTTCACCGAACTGAAAACTTCCCTTATCTTATTCACTGGCAGTGAGGCTGGCATTCTTGTCACCAGATATGTCTGTGCTGAGGATAGGGAAATGAAGTGACATCCAATACATTTTAGCTGAAATTTTTCAGGCTTGAACAAGACCTCTAAACAAAACAACATGCTGAAGATTTTATGTCCCAGTGTATAAAGATAATTCATACTTGTCCTATATTTTCTGACTTTAAATCAGTTTATCTGAAATTTAAGGGACTTTTTTCCAGTCCCTTATAACCTCAGTGGAAACTCTTTAGAGTCCCATATATACTTTAGACCCACCTATAGAATCTCCATTGCCTTCCTCAGACAGGTCTCTTTCTATCACTGTGGAAGAATAAAAAAGCTTGAAGATTATCAGTTTTTTAATAAACAATAAAATAATGCCATTAAATAATAACATAAACCACAAAAATTTAAAAATAAAATATTTTAACTATCACAGTATTTACCTGATCATGGTATTGAAAGGTTTATTTGGAAGTTTGCCTATCAAAATTCCTGTTCTCACTGGGGCCTAAGCTTTACAAATTGCTAGATAGGTCTACATTGGGATAATTTCCTTGTCACACAGAGAAAATTAATCTCTTTTGGTATCAACATAGAATGAATCCAAGAAAAGCGTGGAAGGAGGAGAAAGCTCCACACTCTGCTAGGAAGGGTACTTATCCCAAACTAAGAGTTTAGAAATTCTACACTGAAAGTCCATACTTTTTTAAATTCAGAGTGACCTGAGACAAAAACCTTTGTCTCAAGCCTCTGAGAAAACTCATCAAAAATCTGCATTTTCAAGCCACAGAGTAAATCCTATTCCCCTATATTTAGGTTAATCTATGCCCTGTGGCATACTTTCACTAGAAATGCATCTTCTCAATATTTTTTTAAATTTCTCTTTGCCATCCAAAAGTTTTTGGGTTTTACTATGATGTGTTTTGGCAGAAAGGAGTTTTGGCAAACCTGGTTCAGTGTTAAGCATGGTGGCCTTGATCCATAAAAGCATTTGCATTCTTAACTCTAAACAAAGACTTAAATCTTATTCTTTCAGCCACTTGAAATTATGTACTGTTCCTTTAACATCCGAGGTGTAATAAGATAAGAACCTAATAAGAATATATTCTAAAGCAATTATGTTATGATTCAAAATAACCATGTTCTAGGAACTCATTAAAGTTGTAGTGTTTTGGCTTAATTTGTCAAAAACAGTTTGAAAATAACTGGAAAAATATTTTTTGAACTTTCTGTTTATAGTTTGTCTAACTCTAAGAATTAAAAGTTAAAACTTCTTTAAATTACTATCAAAACCTAGGACCTTTGGAAAGAATAACTCTGCAGTACAAAAGTGCGGAGACAGAATATAACTCCATTTGATATGTTTTCTTTTTAATACTGTGAAGTATCTTTTTAACATTTTACAGTATTGTATGTTTTTTCACTATGAAAACTAAATATATTTAACCATACCAGTATTTAGAAAACTTATTTGCATTTTAATAAGAAGCTGTACACCTTTGTAAATGTTAGATATATGAAAATAAAAATATGAGGGCCATGCGAAGACCAGAGATGTTTATTTATTTCTGTCTCACCAAAGTTGTGGAAATAGAAGTTATTTGTAGTCATACACACAATATACACAGTCATATACACATATGTCTTTATACACATCTATACATGGAAATAGAAATTTCAACAAAATGTTTCAAGGTTACTATTGCTTCCAGTGTTTGTCACCTTAGAAAATAAATATTTCCTATATTTTTTGGTGTTTAAGTACACTTGACATAAAAAAACATATAATAATGAATAATAAAGTCATAGGTGAGCAGATAATAAGACAATAACCAAGAGCAGAGAGATAACAAGCAAGAAAAATTCCCTGTAAACCTGGCATTTGTTGTTAAATGCTCTGCAATATGAGAAAAAATTAGACCAGTTTATACTCTTCAAGGCACAATATAGTCTATTTCTGGGGCCAGAATATATTTTTACTGTTTGTCATGGAATACATAGCTGGCTAGGGACAGTGACTGAAGCAGGAGTCCAATTCTAAGGTGCTGATGCAGAACACCTCACTCCCCACAGCTCGTATTTCCACAGCCTACTGCACAACTGGGGTATTCCTTTAACCTGTCAGGAAGCTGAGGCAGAGGGAGATTTGCCCATCCCCAGAGTAGATTAAAGAGCCTGTGGCAAGAATGCAGAGCCAGTGGCTCTCAGCCAGCTTTTGGCTGCCACGTCCAGAGCCTGGGGCCTCAGCTGGGTGGATGCTGGCAACCAGGGGAGAGCGTGCAACACGCTGGCGATGGCTTGGTGTGAGAGACCAGGTTGGAGCACACTCATGAGTCTTTAGTGCCTTGGAGAGAAACACAGGAAGGAAATACAGACTTCAAAGGCCCATTATATTGCCCAACAAGCAAAAAGGAACCTAATTATAACTGAGAATGTGGCCAGCAGGGTCAGTGGTCCAGCTGGAAGCCAAGCTTTGTTTGCTTCATGTTTAAAGGTCCCTTGAAGTTTCTGTTGTGCCCAATGTCAAGCATATTTTGAGCAAAATTTTAAGTTTTAACTAGTTCACATGAAATCAACAATAAAAATCATACTGACTTCAGTGAGACCAGAATTTGACTGTAATCCACGACCTGAGAACATTTCTCACAGTAGATAAGGATTCCATTTGATATCAGGTTACTTGCAAACTTTTCTCATTGATGTCTTCTGAAGGAAGGTATTTTTACCCACAAAAAACAAAGGATAATACTGGGTCTAGTACTTCAGAGAGAATAGACTGTACTCTTTTAAGTCTTCAATAATATTTTCATGCCCAGAAGGGAGGCTGAACAGCATCGCTCTTGTGAAACTTTCCTTCAGTTACCACTAGAAAGAATGCCTTGGGGTTTTTTCCACTTTCAAAGCATCAGGTTTTGTAAGCTCAATTTAAAAACCATGATAGAATGTATTTCTTAGGCTGACTAAGCAAAAAGATTTTCGTATTAGGGAGGAATTATAGATTCAGTGTTACAATGTGACATTTGTTTTAAAGCAGCAAAATTATCAAATGTTAGAGGTTTTAACCGTGTGATTATTATGTGTCGTCATTATACTGTAATATCCTTCCCCATATCTAAATTTTTTGAGGGTCAGGGTGGGTAAAGAATACTAAAATTTTAGTAACTTTTCTGTTCTATAGAAATACCTGGTGGCTGCACTTGAGACATAGCAGTCCTTCACCTGACTTTTTCCTTGAAAGAGGAGATTTATCTTTGGTCCCTTGGCATCTTCCCAAATCCTCATTTTAAGGAACATTTACTTTTAGACTCTTCTTATGTAGACCTATAAATACAACAACAATTTGCACCACCCCTGAAAACAGGAGGGCTGATGCTCTCCTGCATGCCAGCTGTAGCCTTCAGGAGCTAGGTCAGGGATTTGGTCTGCCTGAAAAGTGATCTGGTGAAAGCAAAGACAAAACCAACCCAGCAACCTGCACTGTGGCTGGGTGAAAGCAGCTGTACAGCTGTAGTGGGAGGCAGCAGAGATGGTGTTCACACATCTAAGGTGGCCTTGGAACTTTCATGGTATATTCTGAGGTCCAGGCTGCCACCTGGCCAGGAAACACCTCTGACTTCAGCAGGGCCAGTTTGTCTGGATTCCTGGGTGGATGGCCATCTACCTCAGCCTGGAACCAAATAATATTGTTGTAGAAGGCATTCATGTTTCTACCTGCTACAGATCTCCACTTTTACGCATATCAGGAATGTTTCCTAACTTCAAAATGTTTCAGACAATGGTGAATAACACCATTTTATTTCCCTGACCTATTTACACCCCAAAAGGAAAAGAAAAACAAAATGATAGCCAGATATCTTCAGGGTTTCCCAGGTAAAATTATGTTATGTTGTTCATTGTTAGGTAATCACAATTGAAATAATATTTTTTTCCTTCAGTTACTAAATTCATGCTTTGAACTCCAGGTGTTGGTATGCACTTAAATCAGAAAAATATCAAAAGTTCAGTGCTCAAAGGCATGTCTCCCTTTTTAGGCAGTGCTCAGGTCTTGAACTTTGGAAGAAAAAAAATCTCTGTTTTTCTAATACTGCTGTGATTACATCTGCAGCTGTCAGGAGATCTATATCCAATAGCCCAAAAGGCATTTTGAGATGAGTAAGTTTCAATTTTTAATGGGCAAGAAATAGCTTTGTGTGTTTTGTTGATTCCATTTAACCTCCATACATTTTCCCCTTTTCTCTTACATTACTAAAAAGAATGTCAGCCCTATCTACAACACAATTTCTGACACAGCAAATGAGCTCTTGTTATGGAACTTTGTGTGGAGCATTTTTACTGTCTTCTGCCAGAGCTCAGCAAAATGATTCAAAAACACTCATTAATGCAACACATACTGGAACAAAGATATTAAGGCCTGCTTTACTCAATACTAAATCATAAAAAAAAGGCAAAAAAGTCCTTAATGTTTTGATTCAAGAGTTATTTTCTTCTGGGTGTGGCTGAAATCACTGCTTTTGTAAAAATGCATTGTGTGTTGTACACATAACAACATCTACTTTTTTCCGTATACTACACCTACTCATTCTAGAAGACAACTATAAGCAGCCACTGCTTGGCTTTCAAATCATGCTTTTCTCTATTTTTTTTGACTTATTTTTATAAAAAGAAGTGTTATCAAGGACTTTTCAGCTATCACAAGGGCTGAGTACATAGATTTTGAACTTTATCTGAAAATGGACTCCTCCAAGAATAAAAATTCTCAGCACTATAGTAGTAAGGAAGTGGGCTATATAATTTTGAGATTAAAGTGCTGTTCACAGAGAGTCACTGTCAAACATTTTGCAGTAATTTATTTTTTTTCCTGATGTCACCCTTCTTTATGTTAAATTGATAAAATGCTTATTTGGTGGTGATACATGATCTCAGTGTAATGTAGCTGCATACAGACCAGCTGCTTTGATTGCTAACAAAATTGTGTGAATGTGGCTCGGCCACATGCAGTCACTGTTGAATGATTGGATATTCTGATACTGTTGGATCTGATTGATTCTTTTTAACTGAAACCTTTAGTTTCAGTTATAAACCTTAGAAAAAAATAAGAGTTTTTCAGCAGTGAAATTTCTCACCAGTAAGATTACTATCTTTCCAGAAATATTTAGATTTTTTTATTTAATTTTTTGTTTTGGTAGAATATCTTTAAGTGCAATATAAACTTACATTAATCTTTTAAAAATATGTGAAACTATACCTTAAGTTGCTTTTTACATTTCAATCATATTTGCAAAACCTAAAGATTGTTCTAACACAAATAAAACACAGAACTGAAATGCACATGTAATCATTATTTCTTAAAGGTCTCAGAGAAATATTTTGTTTGGGTTGTGAGAAATAGTAGAGTCCACCTTGATTTGTAGCAGAAAATAACAGGGAATTTATCACCAGGTAACACAAAACAGTCACAGAACTGCTTTACTTAAATTAATGGATCTATCTTGAATCACAAGACCAAGAGACTAGGAAAGGTTGTTAAGGCCTGGTAGTGCTAAAGGACTTCAAGAAAAAGTACCATCAAACACAGCTTTAAGTTGTCCTTTGTAAAAGAACACTTAACATATTTCAGTTAACTCTGTATTCAAAATAAATTTTCAAACTTATATGTCAGAGCTTGAAAGAAGCCTCCCAGAACTGTGCAGAAATATCCTTTTGAGCATTGGTGCTGGTTATGGCCATGGATGTTGGAGTTAGCTTGAGCAGCACTAGTGAGAGAATGACTTTGCCATCTCCATCCTAAAGCTGCACCCACCAGGCAGCCTCAGAAATCACAGCCCACTGAAGCTCTAGCACTTTTATGTATGAGGCTTTCAAGAACAAATTGAAGGTGTGGAACTGCAAATGTAGTGAAATCTTCAGTGCACACTGGGATAGTTCCTTCCCACATGGCAGACCATTTTCCCTCCTGTATCCATGTTATGAACACATTCTTTTTTGTTCTTAAAATAATGACTTCCCTAAAAAAAGGTAAATGAGCACATTGTTCTACAATGACTGACCTACATCAGGCAATACAAATAAGAACTTTTAACTTCAAAGACCTAATGTACTTTTTTAATTGATATGCTAAATAAATTAGATTTATACGTATCTCATGTTCCTCAATCTTCTAACTGAATTAGTAATTGAGAACAATCTTCCCATTTCACTCAAGTGAAACTATCTTGGGTAACACTGCCCTAATGTTCAGCTGTATTTAGGTTAGGTAGTGGCTGAATATTTTTTCATGGTAACTAAATCCCTATACCCAGCAGACATTACTGTGGGATTTAAGAAAGATTAAACTTCTAGGATCCTGCCAAAAGCAATAATTAAAGTAACTAGGATCTGCTTATATAAACAACTGTCATTTTATTTTAACTGGGACTTTTGCCTTTTAGTAGTGTCAAACAGAATAATCTTCCAGGGGACTTTACTTTCAAGATGTTGCCTTTAGTAACTGTATCTTTTATGAGAGAAAAGATGTCTTGTTAGTACAACACATCATTTGCATACTCTGCCTATACTAAGAGGAAAGTATAAACTCTTGAGAATTAAATACCGAGTTAATGATAAATCAAGTTTTGAACTAATAAAATCCTGAATTTGCCATCAAGTAAAAGGCTCTTGATGTAATGAAAACATTGAAAACATAAGAAGTAAAAGGAATTTTTATAATGACAATGAAAATAGCAAGCTGGGGAGAGCAAGAAAAAGCAGTAAGTGTAACCTGTACTGCAACTGTCTGTATCCTGAGCACTCAGGGCACCAAAACTCTTGCTCTGTAAGAAGTTGTAGGTCATCCAGTCACTGTTGCTTATAACCTTCAGTGACAGCTGCTCATTTCTGCAGGATGAAGCCTGGGCAGGGCAGATGCCTGGGCAGCAGAAGGTTTAGTCTGTTCTAGGAGAGAAGAATAGGATAATGGGCTCCTAGGAAGTGTTTGCTCCTCCCTGCACTCCTCTCCCCTTGATCTCCCAGCCATGCCACACATGTAGAAGCACAGCCTGGGGCTGCCCCAAGCCAGCCCTGAGAGGGAGATGGCAGCAGGGGACATGGTCCCCAACTTCCCTCAGAGTACAGGCACAGCATCGAGGCTCCTGAACCTCAGAGCGTGTCCAGGCACCAGAGCTCCTCAGCCACTACACAGTGACTGCAGACATCACTCAAATCCCTTTCTGGCTTCTCTAGAGACCTCTATTATGGGGCTGCTGATGGTGGGCCCTTTGTGTTTCTTCTTCCCCAATTTGGAGCCCCAAATCCTGTCTGTATCTTCCTGAAGGTTGCAATGAGCTCCTCTCCAAGTGCTCCATGGCCAGGGATCCCAGTTTTATGAACTTATTGGGTACTAATAGGAATTCTAGGATGTGGCCCATGACCTGTTACTTTTAACATGTGTTTCATTTATGTCTTTACTTTTTATTACGTTATTTTGGCAGAAAAGGAAGGAAAAATTTGGGTCAGTCTGCGGAATATCCATTCTTAGCCACTGGCAAATCCAGCACTTAATTTTCATTCTCCTCCAAGTCCTGTTTGAAGGACAATGGTTTTAACTCTATTTTCCTATCCTTTAAGTAAATTAAAAACATTGTATTAGAAACAATGCCAGCAATGTTTTCCCTAACAGACAGATAGGCCTACAGAGTTTATTTGTGTAATTAAAGGCAGACTGGTCTTTAAAAGCTAACAATTTCCACAGAGTCTGAGAGTCTCTCATAGAATTAAGACAAAGGAGTAGATATATTTCATGCCCTCTTTGCTGAAGACCTGCCCTTAAAACTCAGTGCCAAGTTTCTAGGTAAGCCTAAAAGAGACTTAAAAGTCCCTCCAATTCTCAGGATGCACATATCCCAAGCCACTTTAAATCTGATTGATTTAGCTAAAATTCTGGCTGCTGAAAATCACACTTTGAGGAACTTGAAGAGAAAGGTGTACAGGAGGAACTACCAGCAGAAGGGTGTAAGAAATTTAAAGCAACCACCACCAACTTTACATAGATTAAATTCTGGAATCATGCTGGTGAAATTAGTAACATTTTAGTCACCCACCTCACAAAAGCTTTTACAGCCTTAGAGAGATTTACAAATGTAAAACATGCAGAACAAGGAGTATAAGATACTCTCCTTTTGTATATCTTTTTAGAGAGTTGATTGCCCAATTGCCCTTTTTATTTTACAATCAATTATCCATAGCATAATGGCTGATAACTGATCCCAGATATAGTGGTCATGAGTATTGTCTCTCCCTCTGAAACCTGTGCCCAATCTGACAGGAGAATGTCCTCCTGTCAGAAATGGAGACTTGAAGGCTGATCTCTCAACACAGAGGATATGAGGATTGGGCTATACTTGGAGTTTTGTTGATTCTGGCATGCAGTGACTACATCTGTCTGTCACCAATTCTCACAGCTCTACAAGTATACAGAACTAGGAAGAGCAGATAAGTTTATTTGAGAAGTATAGGCATTTCTGTGGGTTAGGATGACAGCTCTGCAGTGTTGATGTAGTGTAGCATTAATGGTGTTTTCGTCTCCTTTCAGTACTCCTCTGTGCCTAGAGCTTCTGACTCTGCTATTCCCATTCTTATTTGTCTACCCTTCAAAAGCTTTATATCATTAAACTCAATGTTTAATCTTTATTTTCCATGTACACCATTCCAGACAGCTTGAACACAGTTAGTTTGGGCTATGTCTTACTCAAACCAATTTTCTAAAAATAAGGCAGCTGTGGAAAAAGAGTCATCAAATCCAGGGTATAGTTAACCAGGACCAATGCAATGAACGATTTGTGACAGCCAGAACACTGAGAAGTTTTCTGAAAAAAAGTCAGGGTAGGGAATCTACTATCAGCTGTTAAGTTCTTCCTACCATATTTATTGCTGGAATATAAAAAAGAGGATTATAAACAGGGGAGAATTTTCTGGGTTACAGACAGAGCTGTTACTGTAACAGTGAATTCTGTTGTTCCCTGAAGCATGCTTAGGACAAAGGAGAAACAGTGCCTTTCTATATCTCATTGCCCCACCTTCTTTTGAAAATATTGAAAAAATAATTTAAATCTGCAGACACTGATTGCCTCTTAGGACCGCCTTTACAGATTTAAAAGGCAACTGAAGGCCCACCCTCCTTGCAAACACAAGCAGACAGTTTCAGAAATATGCTTTTGGTAAAGGGATTGCAGCACACAATAGTGTTCATTTAGGCCTCACTAGATAGCAAATCTTGGGTAAAGCATATATAACCTCTTCAGTGCCCAGATGTTCTGGGGCAGTCAACACACATGTAATTCTTCCACTGTGATCTCATTAAATAACCTCTTAGAGAGATGTGCTGTGCAGCTAGAGGCTGAGTGCAAGGAGCAGTTCTTGCTCATAAGTGGAAATGACCACAGTTCTATTCAGAATCTTAGTTAATAAAACTGGAAAAAACCCACATTCGTGTCACAGCATGAGGCATTGGGTACTGGTGATCATGTCACTGTAGGAATGTTAAAGGAACTTATACAGACCAGCAAAACATACAAGTGCAGGATATAATGAATACTTTGGGATCAAGAAGAATCATCAAGCCTGTGGTCTGCCGATCTGAGAATTTTATTGCCAACATCCTAGCAGACTGGCTGCAGGAGAAGACTGACAAAATTCCACCATTTCAGCCTCAGCAGAAGAACATTTATTTATGCATTTCCTGAACCTGGAGGTGTTACACATTCCTCAGGGACATTAATATTTTGATTTATGAAAATTCCATGTTATTGTATAAAGACAAGAGTTTAGCCATACAGATAGCAGCATTGCTAGTCTGCACAGTTCTCACCCTTCCTTGTAGGGATCTCACAGATTAACAGCTGCAGTAATTTCTCACAAAATGACCAAGATGAGCAGGACTGTGAACTAAAATCATCAGAGGATTCAAAACACAGGCAAAGCCCAGTGAGTGAGCTGAAGGAGGGGCAGGTTAAAATTACAGAAAGCACCAGAGGGACACATTTCCATTTCATGTTGAACGGTCTTGATACCAGAAACTTGTAGTACTTCTTTATCCAGAAGATTTTATAACTGTGGAAACTGTCAGCCTAGTTTAGTGTAGGCTTCTCTTTGCTTGATGCTATTCATGTTAACTGCTTCCAGAATATGTGGAGCACCTTGTGACATGATGAATCTCTCTCTACAGCATTTTTAGCTGTAGAATTCTAGAAGTGCATGTTGATTATTACCAGTAAAAGATAATGTAGAAGTCTCCTGACTTGCCCACCTCGAGTTACACTTTAATAAAGCTGACTTGGAACCAGTTTGTCCATATCATCCACAACCACTTCTGTTTTGTCAATTTCTGAAAGAGAACATAAGCTGAAAGTGCTGGAATGGCCTATGGGAAAAAACAAAACAAAACAAAACAAAACACAAAAACCCCACATAACATTAGGATATTCAGTTTTAAAAATAAGTAAATAAAGCCCCATGCTCCAGTTCTGAACCTTTCAAGTTTTTCCTGTTCCAGTATTAAAAAATAGCGTTTTGAGTTTTGTTAGTTATAATACTAATGGAAAATAGAGAAAATTCTATTAAGGTGTCAAAGAAGCTTTTTTGATATATCACTTTAAAAAGCTTCATTTTCATTCAAATCAGTACACTATTCCAGCCTTTTGATTTTCCTTGATTTAAGCAGCAGTTCTCCTTAAACCATACTATACTTGCAGAAGACAAATGGGAAAGTGTGTATATATAAATCCCACACAAAGATTGAAAAGTTTACCTCTAAGTGCCCTTCAGTCTTTGAAGTAATCACCAAACTCCGGTAGACATGTCTAGAGGAGCTGACATCATCTAAACTTGAAATAAACTTAAAATAATTTCAGTAACTTAATCACTTAAGAAGTATACCTGATTTATCAGCAGCATTTAGAACTTGATAAAATTATGGAAAGTGAACAAATGCTGACCCCGCACACTTTCTTGTGATCAATGTAATGAAAAGAAATTCTGGTAAGGGAAGACACAGAGGACTTGGTGAGTGACAGAGCACCTTTGTTGGCCACTCCAGGCTGTAGCTGTCTGTATGATGGCACCACGAGAGAAAACAAAAGCTTTCTAAAGTAAAACTGCAAGCTATTTTGAAACCTGGAGCCATTTCGTACTTGCATTTGAAAGAAGTTAATCAGTCCTGAGTATGTAAATATGCCTCAATTTATTTTAATGTTAAAGTACAGTAATACATTTATATGCTCAATGCAAGGAGTATATTTTAGGATTAAGAACTTTGTTTTTGCAGCAGTTTCAGAACACTTTTTAATAATTTGGAAGAATATTTCTAATGCTAGCTATGTCTGGCACCATGGTACTTCCAGGTCTCATATTCTGAGTATTTCATGGTTGCCAAACACATGTGCAAACTAAGGATGCCAGAAATGGATCTAAGGTTAATTTCTTCTTTTTTCAATTTCATGAGGTTCCCCCTCCCCCCCATCTAATCCCCAGGATCCAAACATTATAATCTTTAATTTGGGGTTTTTTTATATGTTTGCATTGAATTGGAATACACAATACTTTCTTTTAAATGCCCAACCTAATTTCACTAATGTAATAAAGACCATTCTTTGTGCACAGGGAATGCACAATTTGCACAAGCTAAACCAGAAGTTTGCATAAATGTCATGAAAAGTTATTCTTGTTTTGCAAATATGTAATGTAAGCACTGTTTATATTGTGCTTAAGGTGCTCTGAAAAGTAACCCAGTCATTATATTTGAACCAATGTAGGGAGGGGAGAAAGGAGTGCTAACAGAGCACTTGCAGAAAGATTTTCATCAGTAGCAATTGTTTTAGCAAAACGAGTAGAAGCAAAATACTCATAGAGAGCCAAGCCCAGGGTTCCTTTCCTTGTCTTAATTGGGGGAACTAAGATAGGGGTCAAGAGTGCCTTGAGTTCTCCTAAATGTGTGATAGTGGCCATGGAAAGAAGTTTGAATGAAAACAGGCCACCAAATGTTGGCTGCACCAATTTCAGTGGAAGTGTCACCAAGATTTAAGCCTGTAAGAAGGCTCCAGTTTGGGCTCTGAAAAATACATGTAATGGAAAAAAAATTAAGGAAATTTAAACAACTGTAAGCTCAGTATCCTGGGCTGGAACTAAACTTTAATGAAGAGGTGAAGTATGAAGATTATGAGGTATAGAAGAGAAAATTATGTAATTTAAGTTAAAAAACCCTCAGGGATATACTAGCTATTAAATGAAGATGAACAGCTCTATATCTGTGCTGGACTTGAAACTAACCAGGATTTATAGGAATTTGTTTAAAAACTCGTGTTTAACTGATGATCCACAACACAAATGCCTAATGAAAAGAGAGTTATTTTGGACTATATATATGTGTATATATACATAAACATATTTAAATAATTTCCTAAGAGAAATAAAATTTTATGGAAGAGGGGCAGAGATAGCTGAAGGGCCAAATTCTGTTCTTAGTTACAAGTACGTAATTTCCAATTCATGTACTTGCATGTCAGCTGAGAGCAGATGCAAAGAGAGAAACAGATTTGGGCAGATTTTGATCAGTCTACCTCAGCAGACTCCTGGATGTCCAGAATCTGGTTTTGTGTTTCTTTCACTGAGTGAGGTCCACCTGCACATTCCATGCATTATGGCTCAAACATGAATTTTATTAATTAATTTTAGCTTCATTAATTACTACCTTTAATGCTGAATAATTCTGGATCAAATGGAGAAAGATTAAAGGATATCTAAATCATAGTGGGTCAATTGGTGCTGTGGTCTGTACAAGCTTAAATAAAATTATTTATCCAGACATCCATAGTGTATACATACTGTTACAAACTATGGATCAAGTAAGCAACATATTGGCCCTTTATTAAGACACCCTTTCAATCAAGTGACACCAGTAGAATGCTTCAATATCTAGTTAGAGAAAACAATGTGAGGATTTTATCCTGATATATCTTCATCAAGCTTGGTACTAAATATTTTGGGCAAGTGCTTCCCATTATCTTTGATAAAGTTTACAGTATTCTCATCTTTGATAGCACTGGGAGTTGAACAATTCTGTGGGTGTTGCACTGTGCAGGTTATAGCTCAGGGATAAATGGTACTTTCAAAGTATAAGAAAGGAGACCCCCTGTGCATGATATAGTGACTCATCCATGTGCACTTAAATGAGAAGCAGCCACTTAGTTAAAGAACTTCATGTATTCATGCAAAAGGACTGATCACTTGACTATCAAGGCTGTTGTGTTTGCTTTCCCCTACAGGATTCTATAGCCATAGTGCTTATGAATGCTCACATCAAAATTAATTTTGCAAGGAATTATAACCCTTCCTTGTATGTAGAGGAAGTTTATTTTATCCTTGGAAGCAACAAGTTCTAAGCTGTTTGTGCAAAAAAGCTGACACATCTTATAACTTAAATTATTATTTCTCCATGCAAATCAAAAATAAAATGTTTGCACTTCATGCCTACTTTTATTCTTAAAAATAAGAGGAATATCTTCAAACATATTTGTGGGAGGGAGTGTTCTCTTTTCTTAGTTTTAAGTGATTTTGGCCTGAATCAGATATTTTAAAAGATATATATCAAAGAGAAAACACATGGAAGGATATACCTTCAATAAATCTATATCATGCCTGGCTGTTCATTATCTTCTCCTTTCTTAATATTATGACCAGGCTAACAGTCCTTCAGTGAGAAGCAAAATTATCCATACATTAGAAAAGGATGGCGGAAATTCAAAGCTCTCAGTTCATTTTTCAGTGGATTAGCATTCCTGTGACAGGTTCAAAAATAATTAAGGAGGGAAAGAAACCACTGAATGTATACCTAAACTTATGACCCAAATCCAGGTCAGACATACTTTTTGGTATGCAGATCTGGCATGCTGTACTGAGATTCTTTCTCTTTCAACCTCTGCTAAAGACACCACATGTTCCAACACAGTCTGGATTAGAACGCTTTTATAGAGAATATGTCATTCAGTTTTGCCTATCACAATACAGGACAATGACCACCAGATCTTTGAATCTGAGGCCTTTCCCTTTCATACTCTACTGAGTAATGTCATTTGCTACTGATCACAACCAGAAAGAGCATGCTGATCTGCAAAAGCCTTGGATCTGGCCTCTTATGGTTGTTCTTATATTCTAAGATATCATTCATTAGTATTGCCATGAACCGTTTTTAAAGATAGAATAACAGCACCTAACAGGCTTGTAGAAATACTTCAACTTACAGATATTAATTAATTTATCTTCCTATTATCCTCAGACACCACAGAAAATTCCCTTAAAGAGACCATTCTTTCAGATTTTTTGTTCCATGAGTCTTCTTACCACAGGGCAAATACCTCAGTAACGGAGAATAAACACCCAAAAGCATCCTAAGTATTAGCAAGTTGCCAGTAAAAGACTGAAACAATTATGCAGGGGGTTATGATTCAGAGCCACTGACTCCATTGTAACAATGACTCCTTTATCATTTCAACATAGATCACAGTCCCATGCCAAGACAAATCATCAAAAACTATCGGAAAAATACCCAAGCAGGCATTAGGAGCAACAACATTAAAGCATATTCAGAGGGTATGTGATACTCACTCCCACCCATTTGCTGTGTCGTAGGGGACTCAGTGACCTTTTTTAGGACATTTCAAGTCCTCCTGACTGGGCTGAGCCTATTTGCTGTAGTTTAGTGTCCTGTAGCTCTGACCAGTTATTTTTGTTTCATGTTTAAAAAAGCATTTACTCCAATAGATGTCTGTGTGATATAAGCAGTGCTGTTTCTTCCTGTCCTTACCAAGATTCTGACTATGAATTTGACATTTTTGTTCATTCTGACAACCTCAGATCAGCTATGTGCTCAGAAGCCACAATCTCTCAACAGTGTAGGACTTTGGCAGTGAATAGCTGCAGACAAAATGCAAGTGCAATCATGTGAAAAATGAACAGCTCTTTCAGCAGGGTACATGTCTTCAGAAGAAGGAATTACTTATTTCTGCATCCTTTTCAGCTCCTAAGCAGAGTTTCTTGCAGAACTCACTGTATCCCCACCATTAAGAAGATATGCATGCTATTTACTGTAATTACTCATGAGGTTTCCTCCTTATCTGCCTTCTCCATTGAATGTAATTATCCAGTAATAATTTCTGAATAGTAACTGCTTACTAATATAATAAGAAATACCAGGGATGGAATTTTCAAAGGAGAGTGAGGAAGTCAACTCCCATTGAGGGTTGTGTTTTTAAAGGAAAGAGTTCACACGCAATTGCTTTTATGGAGTATTACTCACTAATTAGCAGCAAACTGCATAGCAGATCCCACAATTAATGGAACTGGCTGGTAGCTGAAGCACAATTTTCATCAGAGTAATAGATTATTAATCTTAAGGGAGAAAATTACTTCCTTTGTTTCTTTTTTCAGATGTCAGATGATTGGAGAAAAATAAAATCTATTTCTAACTGCAATTGTAATTGGCATTTTGCTCTACTCAAAACTTAATTTGAGCAAAGGAATTGTTAGACTCTCCCTGGTTAATTCCTTCCATAGGGTGTTAAGTGGGCTTTCAAAAGGTTAAACAATGATGCAAAGACTGAGTCCTCAGTTTCACAGACCTGGTAGGATTAGACATCAAAGCTCATTCACATCCTCCAACTAGTCCTATTAAGGACTTGATAAACATCAAGGCTTCAGGTCTTTAAGCACAGGCATAGGGCATCGTTTCAGACAAACCTGCCTGTCTAATGCATCAGCCCAGGGCTTACAATATGACAAAGGACAACTTGGGAGACCTTCCAGCCTTCAGGAAAAAATGGGGTATACTGAATATTTTCAGATGGTGTCAGACATCCACTAATCTCATCTGAAAAATTAGCAGGAGAAAATAGCTTCTCATTTTAGTGAAAGTGAGAAGGTAGACTTTGCTTAGGACCCTGAAACCTCAAGTCAGAAAACAAAAATAGCTGTGCTACTTTTGGTTTAGTCATTTTTGTATATTCTCTGAAGTTGTTTGAATATTCTGTCTTCCAAAAAAGTTCAAAATATCTGTTTAAGTTTCATTGGAGTAATCAAAATATTCAACTGAAATTCTCCTCAATTCCTCTTATGTTTGATCTAAAATGGCTTAGCAGGATTCTGACACCTTCAAGCCAATATACTTCTGATTTCAGTTGGAGTAAAATCTGCACCACTTTGAATTATATCCCGCTTCTCATAGGCTTCAGATAGCATATGAGAAATGGAAAATAACCATGTCACTGCCTTGTTCATCTCAGCCATTCCATTTAATCTGGTAAGAGTGCATCTCCATGCCTTTTCAAACACTGCTGTTTCCAAAGATGATTTTTTCTGTTTTCCGTAAATTGTTTGTTACACAAATTTATGACTAAGCTATTTAACTTAATTTTAAGGAAAAAAAATTAAATATTTTCTATAAGATAGCCACCCTAATTACTCCATATATTTTCAGTCTACTAATATTGAACTGTTCATAAAAAAATAACTGACTACAGCTCTGGTTAAAGAAGTGTGGGAAATGTGCCTCAATTCTCACTTTTTGAGAATTCCCTTTAGAACATCAGAAATGTTGGGAGCTGGGCCCCTCAACTAAGATTGTTTAAAAAAGCACCAGAATTTATATAGATAATAATTATACAGATAATAGGATTTTTTTTCCAAGCAGCAAACTAATGTCTTGAAAAGGTGGTAGTGAGTACTTTGTAGATGGTTCTACCCAAAAGTCTTATCTCCCTCTGAAGAGACAGGCTTTTGCAAGAAACCTCTGCTATGTATTTTCTGTGCCTAAATTGTGGACAGCTAGCTGAAACTCTCAATTCCTTTCTTTTGCTAACAGCAAAGTACTTGGACATAGATAATTGCTGTATTGCAAGAGCTGCAGTCATACACACCTGCACACCTTTGTATGAGCAATGCTTTTAGGACATGACTTAAAAATACTTCCATGACAACGGAACTTCTACATTTGTTTACTGCCTGGTTGTTGTCTCCGTCATTTGAAGTTTCCCAACAAGCCTGGCCTGAAAGGGACTTTATTCCAGAGGAAAGAGTGGGAAAAATTAATGATGAATAACTACATTGTTTAGAATCTGACATTCCCAAACAAATAAAGTCTTCAGGAAAAGAAGTAGCAAATATTCAAGTTTTCAGTGTCTTTACAACATCATTGAAGTGATATGTAATATAAAAAGAAACTGCTTTCGGTAAATTGGCAATGGCACCCAGTGAAACTTATATAACTGTCTGGGTTCAGAAGAATACTTGTTTGAATGCCAGTGCTTTCCCAGATTGTGTCAGACACTCCTTTCATAACTGTAAAAAAAAAAAAAAAAAACCCGGAGCCTTTCCCATCAACTGAAAATAAGCTGATATTCTTAATCTTTTCATTAATGCTAGATAACAGGGAGCTACAGAGAAGAGTAGCTGAACTTAGTGTTATCTGTTGAAAGAGTCTGCTGTTCCAGTTCCAGAGCTTAACAAGATCACAAAATAGATTCTGAAACAAGGAGGAGCCCAGCATGTCAAGAGTCATCTATGGTACAATTAATTTCATGCAATCCTTTCAACAGCTATGCTGCTAAAGACAGGCCAGCCATGTTGCATTTTAAAAGGGCTATTTTTGTAGAACATTGTTGCCCAAAGCATTTCCTGTTCTTATCACTCCTACAGCAGTGTCTGGAGTTCATTACCAGTAGCTCCTACTTACTTACAATAGTCAATCTTTTGCAAAATATGCTCATTCATGTTTTCTCCCTTTCCCCACCAATTTGCCTTTGGAATTATCTAATAATATATCACTGTTGCACTGATTCACTTAGGAAACAGAGACCTATTCACATCTCAAGAAAAATTGTTGAACAGAAGGCAAATTCTTAGACCACCCACCCACCAAAATCTTTTGCACCTTGTATGTCTATAAAACTTCAAAATCTTGAAAGAATTAATTTGCATTTTATTATTCAATGTTTGTCAAGTAAGTAATTAAGTAGTCATGTTGAGAACTCAGACTATTCATGTTTTTATTTCTCTTTTACTGAAAAGTATATACTAAGAACATTTGGTAACAATTTTGTGTGTATTTGTTCTATGCTGATGGTCCTTATGTGATGGTTGTTATGAGCTTGTGGAATTTTCTTGCTTAAATATAGTATCAAAAGAATAAAACAATACAAGTGTAGCATATTTTGGAAGCTTCAAGGTTAAAGCTAAATTTATAGAAAATGTCTTGTACTTGTAGATGAGGGTAAACTAATGAAAGGGACTCTATGATGTGATAGGAGAAGTGAGTTTATAAGCCAGGATGTCTCTTTCAGGACCAAATTCTTAGAGTCCTTTTGATGGAACATAATAAACTGAAGTCCTGCAGTGGTTATGGGAAACCTGGAGCAAAATGGGGAAAAAAATTTTATCTCAGAAACTGAAGTTCAGCAAGCAGTGCAAGCTCATGCTTATCTTTATGCACAAAACAAGTCCTTTATAGAGAAATCCTGCCTTCACTAAAGTCACTTTTCATATTTCTCAGAGATTCACCAAGGCTCAAACCTCTGCTCTTGTCCATTAACTTCAGATACCTTCATAAACTGCATCCATGTCTCAGCCAGCAAAATTTTTCAAGGACAAATTTCACAGAGGAGTTTTGCAAACTGGTGGAAATTACATGCCTGTTTCCCTCTTCTCCAGTGACCAAGATGTTAGACAGGGAAGTTATATTCACACAGGTTCTATGAGGTATATAATTTTAATGATAAACTCAAGGGAGAGGGATAGTTTTCTTAGTTACTTGATCAAAATTAACAGCCATGGGAGAATGTGCATCTCTGCATTGACTTTACAGATTTCTAGTTCATCCAGTGACCCAGATAGCTTCACCTCCACTGTCTGGCCACCACACATCCACCAATGCCAGGATCTGGAGGAGCAATTGCACCAGACCCTGTGCCACACCATTCCAGCAAGCTAAAAAAACAGGGGCAAGCAAATCACTTTTTAAAAAATTTTGGCAGTGGCATTTTCTGATGGTTTCATGAGATTAAATTAAATGGAGTGCAAAGGCTGCTAGGGACAAGCACAAACGTCTTGATCAAAGTAGAGTGGCATCACAACAACCATCATTGGCTTGGTCATATAACTCAAGCCCCGAGTTAATGACTTAGATACAAAAAAAAAAAAAAATGCAGCATGTAATTCAAATCTGATATGTGTAAATTTGATTTTAGATTTTGTATTTATTATTGGGGAAAAAAATGCAAAAAACCTTACCCAGTGTAAAAATTAGGACTTGTAAGACCTCAGTGTCATTAAGACTTACACACAGGCTTATGTGTCTTTTTTTGTCAGAAGTGTATTGCATGATAAATTCTGCCTTAAAAGCCAGATATACCACATAAGAACATGTGAATTAGTAGGATATATTTCTAAGTGATGATCAAAGAGAGGGTAAAAACAGCTCATTATCTAATTTTGAGGATTTAAACTTTACAGTAAAAGACTTTTAAATGTTGCCAATAATTAGAACCAAAGGAAAAGCACATAAATGAATGGAAGTCATGTATGCATGAAGTGCACAGTGTTCAGAAGTGGTCTCGTGTGTATCAGTTACTGCTGGGTTAAGAACACAGTAATTACATCCTAAAATAATTTAGCTAAATGCACGGGTTTTTTTCAGTAATGGGCAAGCTGTTACTGGAAGTAGGCATAAATGTACCACTATTTGTATGCATTATAAAATCTGGAGAAGTGCTGCATTCAGGAATTCCCCAACATTGGCTCTGCAATCTGAACCTCTGAGTCAGATTTTGACTTCTTTTGTATTCATTCAGCACTTGATTAAAACGAGTCAACTGAACAGAAAGACGTGATTTTTACCGTGCAGGATTGCAGGGTGGCTTTACTCTGTGTGTTTGCAAGGCAGCGAGGTCAGCACACTGAAAGCCAGAAGGCTGACACACAGTCCAGTGGCTGCTTCTCTCAGCCACTTCAGCCCCACTGTGGCTATCTGGAAGCTGAGTGCTGTGCCACACCTTCTGCACACATGGACAGGAGCCTGCGAGAAACAAAAGGCAAGACAAGATGCCCAAGTTGAGAAGCTGTTTTCACAAGACTCTTTATATTATCAAAGGGTAGGGCCTAAGGGCAGAGCCCTCCCTTTGTCTCCTCATACATCATAGCCTAATAATCACTGTGCCAGCCAAAAAATAAATGAACCTTCCTCCTTCGTGCCAGTTCAGTTTCAGTCTGCTCCTGGATCTACTTTAGCATGCGGCCCGACGCATGCTGATGTTGACACAAGGTGGGGAGAGGTGCAGAGGAGCAGGAGGGCAGGATTGCCTTTTCCAGGAGCGTTTTATTGGATGTCCAAGTTTTAATCGCACTGATTTTCCTGTGTGAACAAGTCTTGACCCAGAATTTCCTCTCCTCCTGGCTATTGTCATTGAACAACCCAGTCACATAAGTGAGAAAAGGATTAGGTGTACCTGATCTGTGTCCACTCCTAGCAGTGGAAAAATCCATATCTTTTTTATTAGAGAACTGTGAATATTTATATTGCTGTAGACTAGTGCAGTTAAATCACAATACAAAATTCCTATTTTTCATGCCAACATATTAGCATATGTCACACTTGCACCCAACTAAGTATATGTCAAGAAACTGGGGGTTCGTGCTATTTTTACTTCAAACCAGTGGTTGCCAAATATCTTACAAGAAAAATAATTTCTAAGAAAAAAGAGCTTGACATTTTTTCAGAGCTTATTCCAAAACAAATTTTTAGGACTGAGACCACTGAAGACTGAAAAAAACCCTAAAAAACCTGGTCTTAGACACTTCAAAGTAATCTAGACTTTAAATTGCAATAGCCTGAAACAACTGCTGCTCTCAATGTGACAAGAATTATGTCCTGCATATTCAGACATGTTGCAGGACATATACATTATGAGAGTATTTAAACCACTGCTTTGTATTCTTAAGGATGCGTGACATAAAATGTATCCTTCAACTTTTGCCCAAACTGTGGGGTTTTTTACACAGTTTGTATCCCATACCACTAATGAACTAAGGATCATGAAAATCTTCCAGATTCTGAACTTCAACAAACTTTGTCATGAATGAAGCAGAAGTTATGGGTTTGTAACAGAAGCCTAAACAGGGAAAATTTTGGCCTTCTTTCTCTCCACAATTTTTGATCCCTGTCTGGTTAAAAACTTATTTTCAGTCAAATTCCTATTTCTACTTGCTTGTCACTTTCTCTGGATTATTAATACATAGCCACGAACCCACATACTGGGCTCATCACATTGGTGATTTTTGAATGCCAGTCTGAATGCCGAGGTTTTTGAAACCCTTGAAAGAAAACCAGTCTACTATCAAATTTAGGTGTGAATTCATCTTTTGCTGCATGTCACCAGTTCCATTTGCAACATTTTGAGAATTACTGGGAGGACATGTTGCATAGTATATAGAAACTTCTTCTATTTAATTAGCTTCTACTGAACACGTTTTTTCCCTATGAGCTATACTACTAGTTCACAGCCCAGACTACTGACCATGTGAGGTGACTAATACAAAAGGCAAACTTGAGTTTAAGCAAATCAACACAGTAAGTACAGAGGAAAAATACCTATTGGCAGAGGTCTTGTATTTGGAAGCTGATTTTCCCATTTCTGTTTGGAACAGTGTTGGAAATGAGCTTCAAAGTAGCAAGACAAGTACAAAATGTTGAAAAGCATTAGTTTATACAGCAATTCTTACTGGGCTTTGCCCTTCAGTCATGCCTCTGAGAAAACAAATTGAATTTCCTGATTTCAAATGGCAAACTCTGCTATTACATACTTTGTGTTTTCAAAGAGCATCTGTCATCACACAAAGACAAATACATTTCTTGGAGAAACATCTGGTGCTTTTTTAAACAAGCCTCAGGCCAGGTCTGCGCAATGAATGAAATATGTACTATAGATAGAGTGTTATTTAGTGTTGCTTTTCATTTAATCATCTGTGTGTGGAATGTTTGTATTGTCTTAACTATCTCTAAAATATTGGCTGTCCTACCACTTTAGGCAATTGTTGCCTTTAAAAAACTAAATGCAAAATTATGCTTTGAGTCTAACAACAAAGAGCAGTAAACCTATTCCACTTGGTTGCCTAGTTCCTTGCAGGATATCTGTGGGAAAAGCAGTAGAAGCTCACTGTTCACACACCTCTAAGAAAGCAAGTGTTTAGTCCTTGTACTTTGAAAAAAAAAAAAAAAAAGATCTGTTCTTTTGACTGTCTGAATGTACAATAGAGAAACTATACATCCAACCCCACCCTTCAGCTGAGCTAATATCAAAAATCGGTAGTGTAGCTCAGAAAAGAATACAGAAGAGCTAATCAGCATAGCAGTACCCCAGTACACTTGAAGCCCCATTTCTCAGATTTTGATTGCTTTCTTGGGCACTTTTTGCTGTGATGGCATTAAATCACCTACT